>JAMXBB010000012.1:74662913-74780335 GCA_024138015.1 Lumnitzera littorea | reverse complement strand
AGGGTAGTGGGGGGGGGGGGGGAAATCAAATATGTAAAATGATTAACTAAACAATTTGAACTTAAATAAGTGCCATTTGCTCAAAAATATGTGGATGATAATTTGTAATTTGAAGTTGATTTGCCTTGTATTATGATGCAAAATTTATTTAGCTTTCAAGGATATTTATTTTAATGTATAAAAACATGAAATTTTATTATCCTAACTAAGGAAAATTATAATGAATAGCCTTTTTTTAATAATTTTACTAATAAATAACCTCTATATTGATTTTTTATAAATATATTGTTCTTTCTTAATTGTGTGTTAATCATAGGTAGAGAACACATGGCACTTTCTTAATTGTCCAAAATATTATTAAATTATTTAAGTAAACAATATATGTAGTATTGAAAAATACATACTAGAGATTTGTAAATTCTCTAAAGTTTTTAATAATTTAAATTCTTCTATTTAATTAAATCATTTAACAATATTTTAGATTAGAAAGAAAGTGACACATATCCCCTACCTATGGTCAATAAAAAATTAAGAAACATGGACATATATATGTCAAAAGTTAAAATGCAAGCTACTTGTTTGTAAATGTACTAAAACTTATGTCACTTTTTTTTTTCTAATTTTCCATCTTAATTAAATTGGATTTGCCTCTTAATCAGAGTCTAGGCGAGTATTGATTAGCCTATACTGGTTTTAGATTCTTTTCAAGCACGTGATGACATATATTATAGGATTTGGTATGGGCTTTGGACAAATAATACCATTTGAGGTTGAGTTCATATTTACACCCTAAACTCCACTTATTGATATTATTAAAGCTCTTAGAGGTTTAAATAACTGACATAGTTGAAATTACTACTTAGATTAACATAAAACATTATTTAACGAAAAAACCAATACTAAAATAACATTATAAAATTACATATAACTTATAATATGAGTAAAATTATCTTTACTTACAATCCCCATATTTAATTTCTCTCATACTCTTTAAAATTATAGTCTACCTTCTTCTCTTTACCTTTTTTCTCTCTCCCACTTTCTTATTTCTTTCCTTTCACAATTTCTAATAAAGTGACTTTTTTAACAATTTCCATAATTTCTTTTATTCATGTGATTTTTCGAAAGAAGTCATTATAAATTATATAAATACAATAAGTGAAATTTGTAATGATAAATACAAAATGTTTTACTATAAATTTAAGATCAATATATGTTTCTTTTTTTTATTAGATGTAAAAAAAAAAATTTTGCAAACGTAATACTGGTGCGTCGATAGCTAGTATCTCTATAATGATTTTTCACAACTATTTTAATGCAAAAATATCATAATGTTTGTTTTTTTTTAAAAAAAAAAACCCCATAAATTGATTTAGATTTTTCTATAAATCATCTACTCAGATTGAGTTATAGGTTAAGTAAAATTTTTTGTGTAAATTTTTTCAAAAGTTTATGATTCCATTGAGTTTGTATACCCTACTATATGTTTAATGTTAGAGATGGAAAATTGCAATTTGTGAACAAATTACAAATGTTAAAAGATTTAGAAATCAATTAATATTAAGGAGCCTGCACAATGTGTGGATAAAAATTTGGATAATGATAATAATTTTTTAAAATAAAATTGTAAATATAATCTATACGTTAAAAATTATTTAAGCAATATAAAGTTTTAAAAATGAATAACTAATTATATATGATTTGTTGAATATTCAATGGAAATAAAAAAGAACATATATGAAGTGATTACATAAATATTAAAAAAAATAAAAATTGAAAACTAAGTGTTTTTTTTTTTCACACACTTCATATTAGTGTCCTTCTATGCTTAATGTAAAGTGCATGTAATAATTGCATAAGATCTTAAATAAAAAATATAGGATTCTTTATATAGTAATATATCAAAGAGGATATGGTAGTTTGATAATGATAGGCAATGCAATTATGGTGTTTATTAGTATACTTATTTTTTAATAATAAAATTAGATAATAATAATATAATATATCGAATTATTCTCTTGTTATTAAAGACAAATGCTTTTGGAATTATGTAAACATTGAATAATAGAAAAGGAAATACATTAAAGATGAAAATAAAAAATACAAAAAAAGGAAATAGCTTCTGAAACTATGTATTATAATATGATTTGAGTACATTTGTGACACAACAAAAAGGTAGAATATAGAAAAGCAAAGAGTCACGTTATGTGTAGATAAAAGCCTAAATTATGATTATAAATTTCTTAATCTTGAAAATGGAATGTAAGGATAATTTAATATTTTATTGATTATCTAAAATTTATTATCCAATAACATATTTAATTCATTTATTAGTAAATATTATAGCATACAATAATATATGATTTTCATATAAACAATTATTTAAAATGAATTATGAATAGTAATTTGCTACAACAAAATATAAAATGATAACTTCCAAAATTATACAAAGTATGACTAAAAAAAATACATAGATATATATATATATATAAGGAAGAGCTTCTAAAACTATATATTATGATATGTTAAAAAATTATAGAGAAACGTCAATGATAACATTAAAAATATGATATGATATAAAATTATGAAAATGTAACAATGATATCATAAAAATGATAGATATATAAAATTGGAAAGAGTTTGTTAAAAATATATTGTAATATAATTTGACAAATGAAATTATGGAACTACATAAATAAGAAATGAAAAAGAATGAATATAAAAAAGAAAAGAACTTTCAAAACTATATATATAATATGATATGTCACATCGAGGTTATTATACTATACTAAATTTATTAATGTTAAGTTCCAACAATTAAAAAAATTGACATTAATGTACAATCATTTTTGTAGCATACATATAGAAGAAGTTAATCAATTAGAAACAATAACTATAACTACATGATATAAAAATTTAAAATTTAAAATCTCATTACAAAAATTTCAAATTTAAATCGTGTCATTGAATTTACTATTAATAAATTATTTCAATTCATGTTAAACTCAATTCTCATTATTAACCTATTAATAATAAATTGCCACTAATAAATGCTTAATATATGTATATATTTTATTGCTATTTCTTTTTAACTTTCTGTCATCAATAATATACATCTCAATTTTCATTAATATCTCCAAAAAGAAAAGTTTTCTTAATATCAAGTCACATCAATGTTAAAAATTCAAATCATTAGTTATTGATGTCGTTATATTTGTAACTAATAATATAGTTCAGCTATCATTGATAATAATCATCATTAATAAATGATTAAGTTCTCTTTTTTTTTTAATGATAAGTGTTTATGTTTAATTTAAAAAAGAGACTCTAAATTGACAAAAATATTTATAACGCAAATATTAAAGTAAATGCAAATTATTCAATGACCAATTAAGAAAGGAAAATTTCTTTAAAATGCTTATTATAACAATATATAATTATTATTATTTTTTGATATTATAAATACTAAAAAACTTCTTATTTTTATGACCAAAGGAAAAAAAAGTAACAAACTTTTTATATAAACTACAATAAACTTCACATTTGAAAACTTTGATCAAATATAATTTTTTTTCTACATTTTTATATAGTAAAAGACATGTATATCTAAATCTTTTTACATTGCACTTTTGGAATCTTAGTAAATGGGATAATTGTGGGACTAATTGATGAATCAATTAATAAATAGTGTTCTGTAGAGGAAAGCGAATATGCAGTTTTGTTGTTTTTTTTTTTTTTTTCTACAGTAAATGGATTTAATTAATTACATAGAAATGTTAAATGGTAAAAAAATGCACCTTTTAAATTGTTGAGATTTCAAGAAAGAAAACAAAAAGATAATGCTAGGATATTTCATATATATAATGTTTACTAAAAATGAAAGCTTTAACAAAGGAATATGTAAAAATGTTAAATTCAATATTTGAAATTTTTTATATCACGTATGAATGATTGAGAGGAGTCAATTAGTTTGGCTATGAATTCTAAATTAGAATCAATAATTGGCAATTTTATTTCTCTATTTGGTAATAATCATGAAATCATAATTTCATTCCAATATTTTATTTTATTTGAGTATCATGAGAATAGAATGAAATTAGTATAAAATTACATGGCTGGATTTCCAAAGAAAAAAAGAAAGAAGAAGATAATGCTGGGGTATTTTACATATATTTTCTTTCACCTAAATTGAGAGTATTAATATAAAATTATGGAAAAATTATCAAAATCACTATATGAGAAAACTACAATTAACATTAATATAAGTATCAACAATATATATACAAGCCAAAGGTAAGAAAGAAATGCATCAATTTTTTTATAGAAACTAATAATATGAACTTCAAAATAAAAAATTTTGACCAAACTCTACTGTCAATTAAGTATAATCCTTTTCCTATTTTGTTATCAAGCAAAAACTGTATATATTTAATTCTTTTTACATTTCACTTTTGAAATGTGCACCTATAGGAGCAATAAATGAATCAATTAATAAATAGCATCTTATGTTGGAAATTGTTGTTACCTTGTCTTCTTTCTATTATAAATATATTTAATTAATCCTAAAATAAAGTTAAAATGGGAAAAAAAATACATAATTTAAACAATGCTGGATTCCCGAAGGAAGCAAAAAAATAATGATAGGATACTTTCTTTATATAGGGTTCACTAGGGAATATTGAAAAAAAAAAGTCAAAATAGTTACTTGAATGGTTGGTAGTAGTAAAATGGTTTAGAAAGGAATTTTAAATAGAAGAATGAGTGTAAAATCATATTCATTATCATTAGTTTCTTAAAGTATACAAATGTGATACAATATAGATATATATATATGAAATATGTCCTAGTATTGATGCAATATGTGATATATATAATCATAACTCTATAATAAATTATTTGAAATACTATAAAAAAAATAAAACTATTTATGTAATTTAGATAAGAAAATAATGCAATACATTAAATCTATGAGGATATATTCTTACACTATATTGTGCCGACAAAATATTTATCTAGTTTTTCCTTTCTACAATTTTACTGTCTCTTTTTTTATTTTTTTTCATTTAGAGAACACCAGTTAGCATTTGGTAAAGGAAAAAAACAATTATATTCATTATATTTAGTTTCTTGAAGTGTACCAATGAGATATAATATATATATATAATATGTCTTATTGTTGATGTAATATGTGACATTTATAATCATAACTCTATAACAAATTATTTGAAATATTATAAAAAAATAAAAAAAATTTTATGTAAGTTAGATTTAAAAGAAAATAATGCAATACATTAGGTTTTTAAGGATATATTCTTGCACTATAATATGCTGATAAAATATTTATCTAGCTTCTATAATTGGTAAATGAAGAAAATATAAAGGAAAAAAAATGTATTAGCCAAACTCACATGGTTACTTTGAAAAGGAACAAAAAAATATGAATATAGTTTTTACTTGATTTGGCTTGAACATAAGAAAAATGCCAATATCATTTCCTTTCTATTGATAGGTCTTGATAAAAGAAATTGTATATTACATATAAAAGGCAAATTAAGAGGTGGAAATTTTTTTTTTTCCCTTTTCCACCACAAAAAGAAGCACTTCATTAATATTCCACTAAAGACACTAAGCTTACAAAGAAAGTTACACATAGCAACAAAAGGAAAATAAAATAAATCAACATCTACGTAGCATCTAAAGGGTGAATTGGGGTATTGGCACACCAAGCATATTATTTTCCTTCAAAACTTAATTGGAATCACTTTAGATTGATCATTAATTTTATTGCCATCTTCAATCTTTCCTAGTCTCACCGCATCTTTTGTCCCTTTTGCAACCTCAAATATTTCTAGAGTCTTAACCTTAATTGTTGATTATATAAAGGGGAAGTAAGTAAATATACATGGTATGTTAAAATAAATTAAAAAATAATTTGGTTCAATTATGGGATTTTTCCATATTAATGCTAACAATATAGTATTACCATAATATTGGCTAAGGGAGCCTGCTATAGGAAGTTAATAATTTATGTTCTCCCTCCCCTTTTCCCACTTAATTACCTTCCTTATTTAATTAATTACCATTTCTTTTTTGTATTTTCCCATTTAATTAATATTCCTTTTTATATTTTCCTTCACCCTTTCTATAATTTAATGTAAATATCTCTATAGTTATAATATCCCTCTTCATTTTTACAAGTAAATATCAATATGGTGTGTTTCCTTCTTTTTACAATTAAGTATTAATATTTCATTTTTCACCTCCCTTCATTCAAAATGCTTTCTTATTACCTAAATTCTTATTCATTTTATACTAAAGTATTATTTACATAATTTTTCTTCATTTATCATTTACATTATAATTATGAAATTCATACAATTTAGAAATAATTAAATGTTTCATATGTTTTCTATAAGAAAAGGGATAAATTGTAGTGATTTATAATATTTTGTATATTACTCTTATAATTATTAGAAAATACAGAAACTATACACAATTCATATAATTTGGTAAATTTTACGTAAAATTCATATAGATGATACTCGTACATACCATTGTCTATAAACTTTGTTATCATTAATGAAAAAATACTAAATCTATACATAATTCATATAATTTAGTAATTTACACTACAATTCATATGGATATAACTCATCATACCATTATCTATAAACTATGGATGTAACCTATATATACCATTTTCTATAAACTATATTATATATATATATATACATATACATTTGGTTTGTTTAATTAGATTCATGATTCATTGAAACTAAAAGATACGTCTACATACTTAGGGTATAATTATAATACGTACATATAATTCAAATAATGGTAATCCATATATATTATTGTCAAAATAATTTATTTATAATGCATACATAATACTTGTTTATAGTTCATATATAAACCGTGCACATAATATACATATAGTTAGCATATATCACTACTAATACACCATGCTATATTATATATCATTATACTAAGATCATATATCAATACTTTATAAATAACATTAGTATAGTGTATGTAATTCCATGTTCAAAAATTGTATGTTGTAATATTACTATCCATATGTAGTATTAAAATTTCATAGTGATATGTATATTAAAATTAAACACGATAAATAAAATATTTTTTTAGTGCAATTGTTGACAGTGTAATGGTACTATCAATAGCTCAAGTTAGCATCAACCAAAGAGAACGTACTATGTTTGGTCATCTTTTACTAGAAAGAGTTAAGTTTTACTTGAATGGAGTGCTTGACTATCGACAATCTAATGTTAGTGTTGATAATTTAGCTTACCATTAACAGAAAAAAAGCTACCATGTTTAGTGATCTTTGATTGCAAAGGAGTTGGGTTATACTAGAATAGAGCACATTACTATGGATAGTTGGATGGTACTGTCGATAGGTTTTTGCATGGTACATCACTATCAAAAGTAGCATCAAACTGTTGATAATCTTTTAAAAATCAAAATGTTCCACATTCCAATATTTTTACAATAAAGTCTACTCTCTTCATTAGTAAACATATAATTCTCTACACTAAAACCCTAAGTCTACCTTAAATACCTAAAAAGAACAAAAATAACAACTCCTACAATTTGAATATGGTTCTAGTAGGCATGCATTTGATTTGGGTTGTGACAATGAAGACAAATACAATGTTCATGACCACAATACCTAAACCAATGCTGCATATGATGATTTGCATGATATTTCAATCTTAAGTGATGATGGAAGCAATGGTTCTTCTCATCATAGCAATGTGATTATCATTGACAATTTATCATCTTGTATAGGTTTGCATTCGAGTAAACTTCTAGTGAGTAGAAAGTTTGCATCTTTTTCAGTAGCCGAAGATTTCTATAATTACACCACTATAAGCGAGTTTAGCACTTGTTTATGTGATAACAAAAAGAATAAGTAAAAGCAAGTGAGATTATATCTATGGGTGTGCCATAGGGAAGGTTTTAGGGGTCAACAATATCTTGATAAGATTGATTGAGTTAGAAAGGAAACAACATTGAGTAGATTTGGTTGTCTAGCTATGTTTAAAGTAAAACTCATGGAGGAGGATGGACTTTAGGAGGTATTAGCTATAAATATTGAGCATAATTACGAGCTTATGCCACCATGGTAAAATTGCTTCTTAAATTTCAATAGGTTTCTCTCGAAAGCTAATCAGGTTTAAATCAAGAGCTTGTTAAATTCTGCTATCCGATCGCATGACATAATGGAATATCTAGTTCATCAAGCAAGCAAATACGAGAATATTGGATTTGTAAAGAAAGACCTATACAACTATATTGATAAGTAGAAATGGGTGGATGCCTCTAATGATGATGCTAAGGTAGCCCTAACATTCCTAATAGGGCAAAAAGAAGCTGAAATTATTATTATTTTTTTTTTTAATTCTCTGTGAATGAAGAATGAAAGCTTAGTAGGATGCTTTGCTTAGATTCGACATATCAGCTGAACTATGCGTGTTTTGGAGATGTCATTGCTTTTGATTGCACATATCAATCAAACAAGTACATGATGTGCTAGGCATAAATTACTCTATACTTTTTAGGCATATTTAGGCATGAATTGATTATAATTGTGTTTATTTCTCAAATTCTTGAAACTTAATTATGTAATAATTGAATTTCAAATGATTCAAGAGCAATGAGATGAAATTCTACAAGAATAGTGAGATTTAGATTTATCACAACCATAGTGGAGGGGCGTGATTAAAGAAGATTTGAATTCCCAACATTAGTTATGCCTTTAATCACGAGCGTGACTAGGGGCGAAGTTGTTATCCACCTATTAATTATAGCCATGATAGTACATCAGAAGAGTGATCACTCCCTCTATCAAGGGCATAAGGAGGTGGAATGTTTGTGATGAGATGATCAAGTACTTCATCACAACCATAGTGGGTGAAGATGATTCTTTTCACGACATGATCATGCCTTGAATCACGAGTGTGATGTGAGTGGATATGATTATTCCTATTTAACGTCTTCGTACAAACCGATGTGTTTAATGTGTTTAAACACTAGGGGGTGTCTTGAAATGATGTATTATAGACCTTTTGACGAGAAGAATATGAATACACCTACAATTTTTAGACATCAGAAAACACATGACATTAAATTATATTATATTCATTAAATTAGACATCTTAGACCTTTTTGCTCTAGACATTAACCACAAACACATCTGTTCACCCAAGTTGTACCCATCATATTTTTTTATATTTTCAATACATTATCTAAGTATTATACCATAGTTTTCCTGGAATTACTCATGAGAAACAATGGGAATTCATTATTCATGCATTATAAAGTTTTCTACAGTAAATCTAAAAAGGGGTTTCATTCTTCTACTAATCTTATGTTGTATTTCTTATTATTTATGAGTTTTATTGATATGTGTTATCATCATCATGTTTGAGTAGTAATCTAAGACTTGCAACATCAATTTAGCATGAACAAGTGCGTAGGTTAGTGATTTCTGGTGAATTGAACTTAATAAATTTAAGTATAGTGTAATGTACAACATTAACTTAGGATAGATTTTGATATAATATATCAAGGGACAATTCTATTGAATAGATCTAATTCATTGGAATAACCTACTCTTGATAGTAGAGATATTATTCTTAGGGAAGTTGATAAATTATCATGATGTTAATGCAACCTAATTGGCTATTAATTCATAAGAGATTCTAATAGACACAATTAGGGTTAGGAGTAAGTAATTCTAAAAAGAATGCTTATAAACTAGTAATTCCCTATGGATGACAATCATTAGGATACAACTTATTGGTGACATCATGCTATGTAATGAAGCAAATCTACATGTTAAGTGTAGAGTTGTTAATTGTCTTTTTTAGTCATTGTGTTATAAGAAATTGTTTGTGGGTTAGCAAGTTTAGTTAGTAAATTAGATATTTTAGTACTTAATCACTTGATAAATTAGGTTGCTAGATAATAGGAAGATTAATTAGTACTAGTGCTTATATTTGTTCCCAATAGAGATAACCCTATACCCATCCATGCTATTAAACAATAGGTATACTTGCCTATTGAACCGATTGAAGGATATAATATAGGTTTATAAATTTTAAGACTCAATAGCTCTAATTAGAGGCAATCAAGTTTTTGGTACCATTACCAAGGAATGGTATCACTAGGAAATTTAAAATTCTTATGCATCTAACTTGTGTTTTTCTTTTTATTGTTTAGTTTTTTTTTTTAAATTAAAAAAAAATTCTTGTGCTTAAGTTGATTTAAATTTACTGGTTTTTCTAGTTCATGATCCGAAGCAATACAACTGAACTTGCCGACTTCAATTCTAAACCCAAGAGAACATTTAGAATCAATTTGAAGAAAGTCCGTAAATACTTTGAGAAATAAGCATCTAGTATTAAGCAAATGAGAGTACGTGAACTATTGAGAATCTAAAAAGAGATATTAGAATCATTTAGAATGAATAACCAAACCGAAAATGTCGAGTCGCCATTAGGGAACCAGTTCTTAAATCCTAAAGGTGAGATTCCAAGAGTTCCATGTTGATTATATATGCACTTCTTGAAAGGAATGGGAATGAAGTACACCCAAGGAATGAGCTAGGAGTTAATATGCTTGTTGCTCCCAAGTTGATGCCAGATTACTGTAGGCCCAACCTGGATGGGGTTAGTATTAGCATCGCTCAGCCTTATGTTCAAGCAAACACATTTGAGATAAAGCCGAGCATTATTTAGATGATTTAGCAGTGCATTCAGTTTGATGGGTTTAGTGAGGAAGACCCTAACAATCACTTGTAGTAATTTCTAGAAATATGCGATACATTCAAGATAAGTAGTGTATCAGAGGATACTATCAGCTTAAGGTTATTCCCATTCTCACTAAGGAATAATGCTAAGCAATGGTTAAACTCTATGCCAAGGAACTCCATCAATACTTAGCAAGAGATGATAGAGTTGTTCATGAGGAAATATTTCCCACCGTCAAGAATAGCTAAGCTGAGGGTAGATATCTCCTTGTTTGGACAGTTGGATATAGAGATGTTATATGAGGCATGGGAGAGATGGAAGGATCTACTTAAAAAATGCCCCCATCATAGGCTTCTAGAATGACACTAAGTTCAAACCTTCTATAATGGTTTGAACTACACAACCAAGCAGCTCATTGATGCAGCTATTGGTAGGAGCTTAAATCATAAGTCACCGAAGCAATGCATCAAACTATTTAAAGATATGACTAATAACCTCTATTAGTAGTCATCTACAAGAGATAAAAAGAAAAGGCCAATAGGAAATTATGAATTGGATAGCTACTTTTTCCTTAGCTCATAAGGTAGAAGTGTTAGTAAGGAAGCTTAATAGCCTAACCATGGGTCAGAACAAAGCTTTGGAGGTAGTAGATTTTGACTTCACAAGTTCATTTGAATTAGATCAAGTAGAGTAGGTTGACTATATGGGAAATCCTATCCGACCTTGCAATAATCCGTTTAACAATACTTATAACCTAGGTTGGAGGAACCATTTGAATTTTAGGTGGAGTAATAATAATGGGCAAAGTTCAAACTTGTAACCTCCTGTATTTCAAAGATAAGTTCCTCCCCCTTGAGCTAAACTAGGATCAGTGGAAGAAATGTTAGTTCAGTTTATTAAGTCTTTTGAAGTATGTCACTAAGCTATTGAAATGACTTTGAGAAACCAAGGGGCATCCATTTACAACTTAGAAAACCAAGCTAGATAGATTGCAAAAACACTTTCTAAGAGGACTCTAGGATCTTTACTGGGAAATATTGAGGCAAATCTGAAAGAACAAGTCAAAGTTGTAACATTAAGGAGTGTAGGAGTTAAGACTTCTCTAGTTTGAGGAATGATCAATTAATAGGGCTGATTCCTCAAACTAGAGAAGAATGAAGCTAAAATCTCTAGAAACATCAAGCTTAAGACGTTAAACAAGTATGTATCATTTGATTTGATTAGTTTACTTGCGTTTGTTTTTATCACTTTGAGTTTATTAAGTTGAGATTACTTGTTTTTGTTGTTTGTTTGGTTTGTTTTGGATGTATTTGTAGATATGTTAGGCAAGTGAAGTCATGAAAATTCAAAAGGAGAGGAAAAATTCATGAAGTGTAGTGATGTAGATGAGGATGGATAGCCTAATACCCATCATGGTCATTATCATGTCCGTGAGACAAGGTAAATATTTAATTTTTCTAGCATAATGCCAATCACAACCATGATCAATTAATAGGGCTAATCTACCTATTTATCACGATTGTAACTAATCCTCACATGTCTATTACACCTTTGCTCATAGTCATGATCCAAATGATACACTTATAAATTTTTTCATAGCATTAGTCATGAGTATTATCACTTCTGTGACAAGCGAGGGGTGTAGATTGTAATAGTCTAAGATTTTATTGTCATGGTGCTAATCATAGGATTCATAATGATCGTAATCAAGCATGAAAGATCCGTCATGCCCCATATTATGGGCATGATTGCTCCCTTGACACACAAGTATATAAATAAATTTCCCTCTCTCTCTCTCTCCTCATTCTATACCCTCTTCGAAAATCTACATCGTGATACTCTCTACTCTTATTTTCACTACTCTAAATCATTGCTCCATATTACTCCCATCATACACACTCCCACTTTCATCCACTTACATAAGCATTGAAGGTATGATCTCTCCCTTTTACTATTAATTTCCAATCATTTAGGCAGATTAAGTTCAAGAAATTTTAGGGTTTGCACATGTTATATTTATTGTTTACTCTTAATGTGTTATGATCATGATTAGGGTTATTATTCATGTATCAATTAAGCTTAGATTTACATGAATGAATTTCATGCTTAGGAACCCCAGTCTCCATTGATAAAAGCCAGTTTAGGTGTTTTGTGATTTAGGCCTATGTTGGTATCATTTATGATTCATTCTTATTGTGATAGCTATCTATTATGTCAAGCAAATGATTGGTTATGCATATGTTATGGTTTCATCTATCAATGAGCAATTTGTTGTGTCTATTTTGTTGTTATGAAATTAGGATGTCATTATGCTCATTTGGTAAAAAGGGAAGATAATAATACTTAGTTACAATTGTGGGTTGCAAGTTGAATTCATGAAGGGATAGCTTATATGAATCATAATTAGAGTAGGCAAGATCTAATCATACTTAGTTCTTCAAGGTTTTATGGTTTGAATTGGAGGACAAGAAGAACTACTATGTTTTAGTCTTAATTGTCATCAAAATGTGCATGATTTTTGCTTTCTTGGAACTAATGCTTGTGTTTGTAGATTGCACTTAAGAAATCTTCTACTACTTCTCAACACAAAAGACCTAGAGCTGATCGCTCTCCTTCTCCTTCTGCTCTTCTAAGACGATCTGATTTAGCAAGCTCTTATAGAGTAGTTTCTCCGCCAACTAGTATGACAACTGAACAGAAAGCAAGATTCAAGGAGTTTGTTGAAAAGAAAATTATAAAGAGGCCTTATGTCATTGATTAAGATGTATTGGGCAAGTATGGGTTGAAGCTAGCCATGCAACAACTATTGGGAAATGGCTATGGTTCAAATTGTTTATTATTTAAGAGAAGACCTATAAGTAGACGACTCTAACCTTCCTTTCCTCCTTCAAGATCAAATATGAGTACATCGACACAAAGATAATTAATGATGTAAAGTTCTTCACCTTTAGTAGGACCTATATGTTGTTGGTGGATTTTGGTTATTAGAAATATCCTGCAAAGAGAAAAGAAAAGCACTTGGTATCGGAGCTAATTCAATATGGCCACTCTAATGCATAAGTTAGTAAACAAGTGTAGGGAAAGTTAAGTAAGTGGTTAAGAGTTATCGGATCCCTCTTATAGAGTTTCTTTCACATATTTATAGGCAACTATCGTATCTGAAGTAGCAGTTATCGGAATAACTATCAAGACACATAAGAGTTTCTTGATTAGACACATTCCTTCAAATGTAAGAAGAGTAAGCAATTATGTAATATAACCGTGCCAGTGATAACTATTCACGCCACTTCCCTTGAATTCAAATTAGCAATGGATTTGTATTTCTCTACAAGAGGTCAAGAATGTTGATTACTTAGCCTGTTGGCCACCGAAAGGATGAGTAAATGAAGATTCAACTATTGGCACTTGAAAAGCCAAGTGAACAAAAACTAATTATTAACACCATACATTTGACATGATGACGTTTATTTGAGCAATGGGTCTGTACAAGAGCTAAATTAGAGGATGAGGAGTTTGAGGATTTACCAATGACTCAACCCTAAGGTGATTCTCTTCATGAATTTTGGAGTGAAATCTCCAATGAAAGTAGTTTATGGGCAAGCAAGTCCAAGGCCACTACTCTAAAGACAACCAATGCTAAAGTTTTTCATTACATTATGATGAAGACCATCTATAGGAAGCATGAAAGTCCGAGGGTAATGGAGGAACAAGATCTACTACCCTTATATAGTGTGCTCAAAGGATATTCGGTGAATGTTGGTATTCTAACTACATTTAGAATTTTCCAAAAAACTTTTGACTAAAGCAGGGGTATTTTCATGGGGGGCTTAATAACCCGGATTCTGAGAAACTTAAGACTGTAGCCTAGTAGTGATAGGCTAAGAGACTATTGTCTTGATCTTGAATTGTTTCCTAAAACCCCTTTGAGTCAGTGGAGTATTGTAAGAGTCTTCGACCCCAACTTAGATGTTGAGGACCTCGATGCTTTAGATTTCACACCAACTACCTAAAGTTTCTTAGTAGGTAATTTGAAACATTTAGAAATTAAGGTAGTTGAAATCAAGGAAACTCAAAAGGAGATAATCGAATTCTTGAAGAATATTGCTACAACAATAGGAGCAGCAATGCCTTCCTATTTTTCTCGCCCTTTAACTCAGGAGGATGTAGGCACTAGTCAACCTCTAGTTCTCCCACTAGCAAGTGCCCCCATTATTGCTCAATAAGTAAAAGGTGATAGGTCAGAAGAAGAAGACTTTGGTAATGAGGAGGATGGGTTAAAGGAAGATGAAAGTGACAATTTAGAGGAGATCCAAGGAGCCCAGTCAGAAGTAATAGGGCAAGAGGCCGATAATGATAGTAAATAAGAGTCATTAGAGGAGGAAAAGGACAGCTCAGATGAGGAAACCAAAGTCGATGATGACTAACTTTGTTTCCTTTCTCTTTGTTATAAATTTGTTTTTCATTTAGACTCACTGACTATTTAAGAACTTAACCTTATTGATGTATTTCAATGAACACTCTCACATCAAGTGTTTGTTATGGTTTGTTCTAGTTTGTTAATGGTCAAGTTTCTTTTTTATTCCATTTTTCATAGTGTTTAAAGGATGTTCGTTCTGATGATGTATGGCAAACACATCGATCAAACTTCATATATCAAGGGAGTCCTATTCTCATTGTTTATTATTTTTCATTTTTCTAGTTTTTTCTTTTCTATGCCTATTCTATACTTACAGTCATAAGACATTAAGGGCAATGTCTCTCTTTAAGTGTGGGGAAAGATAAGACTCATTTATCAAAAGTCTCCCATTTAAGCAATTCATTTATTTTCAAGTTGTAAATTAACTAAATAAATTGTAAATTTAGCAAAGTAGCAATCAATTTTGTGCCTTACTCACTTCTTGTGGACTTCGCATACTTGATCAAAATTGTAGGATCAAATCCAAGTGAAGCAAACTTACTTGCCATTTAATGAATTAATTTAGAGGTTAGAAGTGAATCGGAGTCTTTAGTTCAAGGTTAAATGTTTGTGTTTCTAAACTTATTGAGTAGTATATTTACTCTTCATTTACTTTTAGAGCTTATTTAATCTTAAATGGAAAGGGTAAATGAAATGATTCACTTGTTGATGCTTCTTGAGAATCTATTTAATATAAAGTAAACCGAAGTGCTTAAGGACATATAAGGAATGAGTCAGTAAGGGCAAACTTTGGTCCCTCAAAAGAGCAAAGTCTAACCTCACTGCTAATTTTTGTCCTTATAATTGAGTTAGTAAAGGTAGGTTTTAGTCTCTTAGAAGAGCAAAGTTTGACCCCGTTGTTAATCTTTGGTATTTATTCTTCTAAGAAAAAAGGACAAAAGAGGAGAAGTAGAAGAGCTTGTATAAAAAGAAAACAAAAATTGAAAATGAAATGTGTAAAGTTATCCTTAGAGAGATTAAATTAAAGAAGTAGAAATATAGGAGAAAAATGGATGCAAAATACTTTCTTCTAGATTATTATGCTTAAAGAAATAATTGAAGGGTTCTAATTGATTTTGACTTCACTTTATACCTTTAGAAGCTATCATTAAATAGTAAGGGTGAAGTTTGTTTTACTTGGATTAGTCTTAGAATATTGATTGATGTATTCTAAGAACACAATGTAGTAGGTTGAGTAGTAGGCACGAAGTTAAGCTACTATGGATGCTTAATGAATATGCAGTTAAAAAGTCACTGAGTTTCAATTGTTTTTTTTTTCTCTTATGTGTTTGCTTAAGGACAAGCAAAGCTTAAGTGTGCGAAAGTTTGATAAGCATAAATTACTCTACACTTTTTAGGCATATTTAGGCATGAATTGATCATAATTATGTTTATTGATCAAGTTCTTAGCACTTAATTGTATAATATATCAATTTCAAAGGATTAAAGAGCAAGGAGACGAAATTCTACTAGAATAGTGACATTTAGATTTACCATGACCATAATGGAGGGCGTAATTAAAGAAGATTTGAATTCCTAATGTTGGTCATGCCTTTAATTAGGGGTGTGACCAAGGGTAAAGTTGTTATCCACCTGTTAATCACAGTCATGATAGTACATCAGAAGGGTGATCACTCCCTTTATTATAGGCATGAGGAGGTAGAATGTTTGCCATGAGATGATCATGTACTACATCACAATCGTAGTAGGTGAAGATTCTTTTTACAACATGATCACACCCCAAATTACAAGCGTGATGAGAGTAGACACGATTATTCATATTTAATTTTTTCACGTAAACTAGTGCATTTAATGGGTTTAAACATCACGGAGTGTCTTGAAATGGTGTATTTCAGACCTTTTGATGAGAAGAATATAAATACACTTACAATTTTCAAACATCACAACATACATGACATCAAATCAGATTAGATTCATTATATTAGACTTCTTAAACCTTTTTGCTCTAGACATTAATCACAAACACATCTATTCACCTAAGTTGTACCCATCGTATTTTTTTTTTACATTTTCAATACATTCTCTAAGTATTGCACCGTATTTTTCCTAAAATTACTCAAGAGAGACAATGGGAATTCATTCTTTGTACATTGTAAAGATTTCTACAATAGATTTGAAAAGGGGTTTTATTCTTCTATTGATCTTGTGTTGTATTTCTTATTATTTATGAATTTTGTCGATGTGTTATCATTTCATCATGTATGAGTAGTAATCTAAGACTTGCTACATCAACTTAGCATGAACAAGTGCGTGGATTAGTGATTTCCTATTTTCTGTTATTTCTGATGAATTGAACTTAATAAAACTAACTATAGTATAGTATACGACATTAACTTAAAACAGATTTTGATAGAATATATCAAGAGATAATTCGATTGAATAGATCTAATTTATTGAAACAACTTACTCCTGATAGTAGAGATATTATTAGGAAAGTTGCTACATCCTTAAGGAAGTTGATAAATTATCATGATGTCAATGCAATCCTAATTGGCTATTAACTCAAAAGAGATTCTAATGGACATAATTAGGGTTAAGAGTAAGTAATTATAAGAAGAATGTTTATAAACTAGTAATTCCCTACAAATAACATTCGTTAAGATACAAATTAATGGTGACATCTTGCTATGTGATGAAACAAATCTGCATGTTAAGTGTGGAATTGTTAATTGTCTTTTCTAGTCATCATGTTATATGAAATTGGTTGTAGGTTAGTGTAGTTTAGTTAGTAAATTAGATGTTTTAGTACTTAATCACTTGATAAATTGGGTTGCTAGATAATAGGAAGATTAATTAGTACTAGTGCTTGTATTCGTTCCCAATAGAGATGACCCTATACTCATCCATGCAAGTAAACAATAGGTACAGTTGCCTATTAAACCAAGTGAAGGATAGAATATAGGTTTATAAATTTTAAGACTCGATAGCTCTAATTATAAGTGATCATGATGCCATTGGGTATATTGGTTAGTGTTAATATCACCATCAAACTTGCTTCTTTGGCAATGTAATATTAGATGATAAGATGGAAGAGGCATATAGCCAGTTGCTTAAGGTGTTTGTACATGTAATGAAAGGTAAAAGTCCTATATCAATTATCACAAATAGGGATAAGGGAATGCAGGCAACCATTATTTTTGTTTGTTCTCAAGCATAACACTACCTTTGTTCATGGCATCTTGAGAGGAATGTAGTGTCTCGTATTCACAACAATGGGTTCCTACAAGATTTCAAGAGATGCATGTTTAATATAGAATCTGTCGATGAATTTGAAGTTGCTTATTAGATATCCTAGAAAGGCATGAAATTAAAGGCAATGAATGGGTAGAGGAGTTATATTGGAAGTGGTTCGCTTAGGCACATTGCTATTTCAAGGGACATTTTTAAGCTTTTATGCCAAGTACGTAGACATGTAAGGAAATCCATTCATTTGGAAACCATTCTATTTCTAGGAGGTATTAGATGTACCAAGTAGTTCAACACTTTAAGAGGGTGTTAGCTAATTTAAGACATGTAGAACTGAAAGTTGACTATGATAGTGTACACATAAAACTAGTTATATTTACCATGCTCAAGAGTTTTGAGAACTATACGGCCTCCATATACACAAGGGCATCATTTGAAAGAGCGAAGTCAAAGATTGAGTAAGAGGCCTTATGGATTCCATACCTTCGTGATGACTACCAACTTGGGTTAACCATCTATACTCTACAAAATTATGAGCACCCCTCCAGACTTAAAAGGGTGTAATTTAAAAATTTAGACCAATCTATTAATTGTGAATGTCAACACTATGAGACTATTAGATTTCCTTGTAGCCATGCCTTTTATACTGCTAAATTAGAGTTTTTAAATAATATACCTCAAAATCTTATATAGTCGAGTTGGACTAAATTGGCAAAGAGCATTTATGGAGGTGATGGGGCTGTGCAAGGCACTAGAGATGCTATCATGACAAAACAAGTTTGATATGGTATACTATTAGTTGTTAGTTGAGCTATCTATCATCTAAGGTCAAAATCGGAGACAGCCTTTTCCCAAGTAATGAAGGAGATTGCATGCTTGACTCATGAGATGCAAGAAGTTTCGGATTTTGTAGATGCCACTCCAACACTTGACAATGCGATGGGTGGTAAGATACTTTCATCTTTTGCCCTATTATATTTGTAGTTTTTTGCTATAACTAATTTCACTATGTTATATAGGTAAGATTAAGGATCTAAAAGTCATTCAAGCAAAAGGATCTTTCAGCTAACAATCGAAGCGACCAAGAAACAAGTTCAACATGGCTTATGTAAGTAAGAGGGACATAATCATCTCTATTGCCTAAGAAATCATAGGAATGTTGGTTGAAACAATAGTACATGTGTAGATTCCATCTAAAGAAAACATTATGGCCTTCTCTAGATCATGAGCCTAAATCTAAGAGAACTAGCCATCATCAATTTTTAGACAAAACATAAACAACATTGATCTATGTGACAATAGCATGTCTTTTGACTTTGGGTGGTGATAAAGTAGTACATATGGATTTGAAAGGCCACTTCGAGCAACTGTAATCCAATTTTGTTGCATAAAGAAACATTCTCACAATGCAAATACATTTGTATTTCCCTTACAACATTCTCTTACTTTTGAATAACATAGTTCTATCTTATTATATATAATAATTGTAGTTCTGTCAGCTTCTGAACAAACAAATGGGGAATTGAACTATTGTGCTCAACTATTGACAATATACCTTATTCTTGTTGATAGTTGTAGACATGCACTAATAAAGCTATCAACAACTGTCAATAGTTCCAAATACATATTGTAATGGACCTTATTTTACTTTAGAGGAATAAATTTTATAGTCACTTTACCATGATGGAATCTGACTATTGATAGTATACACTATTCCTATCAACAATTGTACAAATGCACAAATTGCGACAGTGTCAAGGATACCATCGATAGTTACAAATATATACTACAATTGACTTCTTTTTACTTTAAAGGAGTGAATTTTATAATAATGGATAATTGCTTTACCATGATGGAAACTAAACTATTGACAGTTATGCTTTTATCATCGACAAATATGCATATTATTGTAATTCACATTTTTATACTATAAAGGAATACGTTTTATCGTAATGGAGTGTTGTTTTATCATGATGGAGCAAAGACTGTCAATTGTAATAAGCTAACTATTGACAATTGCATTGACAAATGACAAAAAAGAAAAAAAAAAACCTACGAAACCCTAAGTATATAAACCCAAACCTAAATTAACCCCCAAATCCCACATATTATTGATAGCCCCCACAATCCAAATGCACCCAACACCCTAAACAACTAACTTCAACAAATTCAAACCAACTCTCATCATTCATGGCACTACACACTACCACTAAGAAGAACAAGCGAGGGAAGGAGGGCAAATCATCGTCAAATAGGCAACCTAGCAAGTTCTATGAACAAGTTTTCCCCCTTAAAGCCCACTACCTAAGGTATGAAGAATTTTTTATTGTACATAATCTAGATTACAATCAAAAGTTTGATTTAGCTTTTATGAAAGATATTTGTGGTAAGTTTGATCGAAATGTGAAAGATAATGGTATTATTTGGTTATTTAAGATGATGAATGAGGAAGTGTATCTACTTTTAGTTTGGCTTTTTTATTCAAACATTATGTTGGGTAATGTAATGACTGATTTATAGGTCCCTGACATTGTCATTACAAATTTTTCAATCATTTGTAAGTAGACTTCGTATTTCTATCAACCTTCCATTTTTTTTCAAACATTTCGATAATTGAGTGCAAAGGGTTGAAAATGCCTTCTAAACAACATTGGGATGGTAACGGTGTTTGTCAAATGTTATATAATGATTAGGAGAGTTTGAACAGTAACAACCGATCGGGGATAATGCAAATTATGGGGACAAAGCATTTGACTGCCCCTCATAGGATTCTTCATTTTATGATATCATACCATGTGAATAACTATTCCAAGGATCATGCCAACGTATATGTAGAGGATTTATAGTTGATGGGAGAAATCTTAAGCGGTTGAAAGATTGATTTAGAGTACTAGATGATTTACAAGATCAAGAAGGCCTTGTTAAATAGGAGAATGACACTGCCTTATGCAAGAGTCATTTCATATTTTTTTAGGAAACAAGGACCTGTCCTTGTTGGTGAGCCTATTGTTGGAAAAACCAAGAGAGAATTGATAGTTCAACTCTTGTGAGGCAACATTATTGAGAAGGCCAAGAAGGTGAATGGGTTTCTATCTAGCAACCCATGGATAATGCACAACTATCAAATGATGAAGAGGATGAGGATGAGAAGAGTGATCGTACTTGTCTAGAAGAATAAGTAGACAATCTAATTTGGTAAGTGGATAGCCTTGAGACATCTATTAGAGACATTTGGGGAGAAGTTCACCATGTTAAGGAAACCCAAGATGGAGGGTTTACTAGCTTATATCAATAATTTAAGCTCACTTAGCCACCATAACCATCATTGTCTAATCCACCAACTTAGCAAGATGATTGGGAATGATTATAGTTGTACATGAAGGTATAATCATCAAGATTAGTGATTGCAACCTCATTTATGTACTACTATTGGCCTTATATTATTTTGTTGATTTTGTAAGGTAGAATGTGTTGTCTTTGGATGGATTGAATTGACTAGAA
This sequence comes from Lumnitzera littorea, assembly GCA_024138015.1. Classification (NCBI taxonomy): domain Eukaryota; kingdom Viridiplantae; phylum Streptophyta; class Magnoliopsida; order Myrtales; family Combretaceae; genus Lumnitzera; species Lumnitzera littorea. The sequence continues at coordinate 74,758,396 of JAMXBB010000012.1, read as the reverse complement.
GGAAGACTGATGGATACATTTTCTGTAGAAATGATGACTATCTATTTGTGCTAGACAATTAAGGATGATTTCCATTTTATGTTTAAGACTAATGGCTAGTGTAGTTGAGAGGACTAGAAATGTATTTTATCTAATAAGAACTTATATGGTTTGTAAGGTTCAGATATCTTTCTTGACCAGGATGTTGTTTTAGTGAAAACTATGTTTGTAGAAGATTTAAAGTAGATTTAAGACGATGCTTTCAAAGAATGGTTGCATTGGAACAAGCTTCCTATGCTATATTTTATTTGAAGATGTAATGAGCATTATATAGTCAAGTGACTGCAATTGTTTTATCTCCAAGTTGAATGGCCTACGTGATTTTGCCAACATACTGTTTTCATGTTAAGATATATATAAGACCTCTAAGAGCTTAATCTGTTTCTTTTTCTAGGATATTAGAAAGATGCAACACTATATCTACATGTATATCAGCTATATTAATTGTGTGTGTAATTGAAACAATTTTGTGCCATTGTGGTGTATGCCTCTCTATCAACTATGAAAATAATAAGAATATAGTGTACTTTAGGACAACAATTTCCTTAGGCATCAGTAGTACATGTGTATATCCTTACCATTGGAAAATGCTTTCAAATAATGGTTTCATTTGTTATATTATTGAAACTATAATGAATTGTCAACAATCTTCTAAACATTGTTAATAGTTATGTACAAATATAAAATCAAATTGTTGATAAATTACAAACACTGTTGACGGTAATGCAATTTAATTATTGAATAGATAGAAGGTATTGTGGCCTCATAAATTTATTCATTTCACTAAGCTATTGACAATTATCATTAACTATTGATAATGTTATGCCCTCAAAAATTTATTTATTTCACTAAACTGTAGACTGGCTTAGAAATTTTATTTAATTCACTAAACTATTGACAATTAAATGAACATTGCCGACAATGTTGTGGTCTTGAAAATTAATTTAATTCACTAAAATGTCGATAGTTAGATAACTATTGTTGACAGTATTGTGGCCTCAGAAGTTAATATGATTCACTAAACAATAAAATGGGGTTTCTATACGGTAAAATGAGCTTCATTTATAGTAAAGTAGTCTTTCTTTATAGTAAAGCTAATATTTTAGCATAGTAAAATAGGGTTCCTTCACAGTAAAAGTAGCTTCCTTCATAGTAAAGTAGGCTTTCTTCATGGTAAGCTAGTATTTTAGCATAGTAAAACATAGTTCCTTTATAGTATAAAAAACCTTCCACTATAGTAAAGTAGCTTTTGTTATAGTAAAGCTAGTTTTTTAGCACAATAAAATGGGGTTACTTTATAGTAAAAGAAACTTCATTTACTATAACTATAAAGTGAGCTTCCTTTATAGTAAATCTAGAATTTGAGCACAATAAAATGGGGTTAGTTTACAGTAAAATGAATTTCTTTTATGGTAAGGTGGGCTTCCTTTTCTGTAAAGCTAGTATTTGAGCATAGTAAAATGGGGTTCCTTTACGGTAAAATGGACTTCTTTTACCGTAAAGCTAATATTTTAGCACATTAAAATGGGGTTCCGTTATAGTAAAAGAAGTTTCCTTTATGATAAAGTAGAGTTCTTTTATAGTAAAAGCAGTACTTTAGCACAGTAAAACATACTTCCTTTACAGCAAAGCAGACTTCCTTTATCGTAAAGCAAGCTTCTTTTATTGTAAATCGGACTTATTTTATGATAAAGCTAGTATTTGAGTACAATAAAGTGGGGGGTTCCTTTAAGGTAAAATAAGCTTCCTTTATGATAAGTAGGCTTCCTTTACAATGAAGGTAGTATTTTAGCACAGTAAAATGAGGTTCCTTAAAGTAGAGTTCCTTTATGATAAAGGTAGTATTTTAGTAAAGTAAAATGGGATTGGTTTACGTTAAAATGAACTTTCTTTATGGTAAAATAACCTTCCCTTATAGTAAAGGTCGTATTTAAGTGTAGTAAAATGGAGATCCTTTATAATGAAATAAAGTTCTTTTATGGTAAAGCGGGCTTCTTTTATGGTAAAGCTAGTATTTTAGCATAATAAAATAGGGTTTCTTTACAATGGAAGGGGCTTCCTAAAGTAAGGTTCCCTTACAATAAAGCTAATATTTTAGCATAGTAACATGGCATTCATTTATGATAAAATGAACTTCCTATAAGTTTCCTTTATGGTAAAGCTAGTAATTGAGCATATTAAAATGGGGTTTGTTTACAGTAAAATGAGCTTCTTTTATGGTAAAGCTAGTATTTTAACATAATAAAATAGGGTTCTTTTATAGTAAAATGAGCTTCTGTAATGGTAAAGTATGGTTCCTTTATGGTAAAGCTAGATTTTAGCATAGTAAAATGATGTTTCTTTATGGTAAAATAAGCTTCCTTTACGGTAAAGTGGGCTTCCTTTATAATAAAGCTAGTATTTTAGTATAGTAAAATGAGGGTTTTTTACAGTAAAAAAAGCTTCCTTTACAGTAAAATAAGGTTGCTTTATAGTAAAGCTAGTATTTTAATACAATAAAACGAGTTCATTTATAATAAAATAAACTTTATTTATGGTAAAATGGGCTTTTTTATGATAAAGCCAATATTTGAGCACAATAAAATGGGTTTTCTTTACAACAAAAATGATGATAGTAATTTCACCTATCCATTAACAATAAAGGGATATAGTTGATAGTCTCTAGGCCTTGACAATTATAATTCATTAGAAAACTATCAACAGTATTTAACCATATGATTTGTTCACTGTCGATAGCCTGATTGTTCCTATTGACAATTTAGTGCAATAATGGCACAACTACACCATTCAGTTGGGAAATAATAAATTCAAAATACAGTAAATTGAGAATACAATAAAATAAGATTATAGTAAATTGTATGATTTTAATATATAATAGTGCCATGAAAAAAATTGCTTCCTTTATAGTAATATTCACTTATATGTACATTAAAATTGAGTGATTCTACACATGTTAAAGGTAAGAATACAATTTATAAGATTTATAGAGAAAAGGAATGAGAAACAACAGTTGTCTACACATGCTATCTTCATTAAGCTCTTTTCGTTTTATATCGAGTCTTGATGTTTCTTGTCCTCTCATAGTGATTATGCACATTTTATATTGTATCATCCTTCTTTGTATTTAATTTGGACTTTATGAGCTCTAACAAGATACCCAATCGATCCTTGAGGGTCATAATCTGTGACACAAAACAAGTATGTTGAGTAAGATAAGATCAGGGAGAATGTTGTGGTTTGAGTGAAAATTAAAAAACATAAAAATATGAAAGGTCATATATTTCCTTCAATCTCAGCTATCTAACCTTCAGCTTTTAGACATTTGAGAATATATACACCATGGTTAGAATTACAATAGACAAAACATGTTACTAACATTAAAACTTTTCATTATAATGCATGAATAAGTGCATAACAAATAAGAGCATTAACCATTACTCGTAGTCATTTGTTGTGGCACTTTATCATTCATTTCAATTAGTCAACTGGAAATGACTTTGTCAAAAGGATTGGACTCCTTGTTCATAAATTCTTCTAGTTAGAATATACTATCCACAATTCCAACCTACAAAATTGTAACCATCAAATACTTATATTTAGATTTCAACTATGGTACGTATGCAATATGCTTAAGAGAGGATAGTGCAACAATGTACCACTTGCTTCACTTCACTAATCTTTTTTATCATTTAGTGATTTGTGCATGCTACCGTACACCATGATGGTATTGCGAGTTATTTGTAGCTCAATCAAATACTAATGTTCATTTGATGGATTCATTGGTATGAACACTTGCATTAGATAATGGGCTCAACACTTACATTTCAAAAAATGTCATATGGGATAGTAAAGTTTAGTATAGTACGTATATGCTCACATTGGTTCAATTTTCCTAAAAAGGCTTCACTAATACATAAGATGTTATGGAAGCTAATTGGATTAGTCTTTCCCAAGAAGACATATGCCTACATCCAGTGTTAAAAAGTCTATTCAATAGGAAAAGTTCAATGACACAGTATTCATATATCAAAGTAGTAAGTTATTACTAAAAAAGTATAGGGAAAAAACCATGTTTTCCTTCTGGTATCATCACTCCCTCTTAAATGGACCCAAATTCTGATAATTAAGTTGATAACCCTATTACACAACCACCCAAGTGGTCTTAGTGTGCACAGATCCTTATGCGATAGAATAACATGATGATCGAATTGCACTAATGTTCCACTATGCATGGTAGAAATGTATATTACAACATGTCAATCTCACAAAAAGATTCAAATTGCATAAGTTATGGTCAGTGATCTTACTTTGACTCTTGGTTCGTATAAACAACATAATTAATTATGTACACGTCATCTTGGGGTGTGAAAATCAAGCAACCTTCATCATTCTTCTTTATATGCTCCCTAACGTACTAATTACATGTAATGCTTTTGGTGAATTCCACATAACCACCTGTTAAATAGAATGAAGGTTAACATGGTTCGAATGACTCTTAAGTGATTCATAATTGAGGCCTGGTAATAAAATTTAAATAGCTTATCAATTCTCTTAGGATCTTGTTAAACTTTTATATAACTTTCCTCACTCCTTTTTAGGTCCATGTCTTCAACCAAGGTGTATGTCGCATTGAGCTATCGACAACCACAAAGCCCAATGAACACTTGTCAATAAAATATAGCTAAAGAGAACACAACATGGAAAACTGTAATCAATCAAATACATAACATGGGTGAGATAATATATTCCACAACTATATTACTAATGAACCATAGATTACTAAATGTTAATAAGGGTTTTAAGGATTAAAAACGTACCACGAGGAACAGAGCACAACCTTACATCTAAGTCCAAGTACTCATCTTATGCTTTAGAATACCATGTTACATTCTTTGTAGAACATACTTTGCCTAGTTAAATTGTAGTAGCTTACTCACATCTGCAACTACTACCAAATATTGCCTCACAACCATCCAACCGGATTGAAGGGCAAGTAATTTGCCAAGTACCCATATCATGAACAACTACTTAAACTTTTCATTAGTAACCTCAAGTTTTTTCAAACTTTCCTTAATGGCAATTAATTTCACATCTTCCTTCAACCCCAAGCTACTCCTTACACTAACCAATAGCTCATGTATAGCATCTAGAGGTAGATCTTCTCTTTTATTGCTTAGGGCAAGAATATTTTTCACATCATGAGGAGTAATAAGTAAACTTGTCCCATTTACTTCTAAAACACAACTCTGAAGATCAAAGTTCTCAATCAACTATAAACACAAATCTCAATCCATTTTACCATTATTTAAGTCCATAAGGCTACCAAGCCCTACCTCACTCACTATATCTTTTTCCCATCACTAAAACACCAAAGGACATCAACCGTATGTTTAGGTTGACATCGCATCTCATACAATAAAAAATGAACAATCCAAATTAAGTATAAAAAAGATAATAAAATCTTAGGTTAATAGTTTTCAATACATATCTAATCTTACTAGCCTCACAAGACTCTTGGATTCCACCTTTTGACTTTCATACTCTTTAGAGCTATTTATTCATATTTGTTCGTAATCCCTCTTTGCTTTAGGAGGAAGAGCATGTCACTTTACAACTCTCGTCGAAAGCTTCTAAAAAAGAAATAAAAAAAACAACAAACATTATCATATAAAAGTTACTAGAAACTATCTTAAGCTATCCAACATGTATAAAATATGACATTACTAACCTCCCTCTTAACTAGCTATTCATCTACCTATAGCTCCTTACTCTCATCCTACCTACATGAGGATAAACCAAGGGTTAAAAAAAAAAAAAGACCATTACATTCTAATAACAATTCAAATATAAACAAAACAATTAGGAAAAAAAAAATGGACATCTCAAGTCCTATAAGTAATGAATGTATGATGTCATTAGGCGCTTCATCCTTCTTCCTCTAAAAAATCACAAACCTATAGTATGTAACAAAGTAATCACTAAAAGTAAGTATTAATAGAAATATGGAAAGTAAAAAATCAAGTGCTATAAGAAACTGTAGACCAATAATATAAAACTATCAATAGTGACATTGGACTTTGATGTGATGTATTACCGATACTTTACTACCGGTGTTGACAGTGCATTTGTATTGTGATACACTGTTGACACTCCACTATTAGTGTCGATAGTGAAGCTTAAAGACAAAAGCCCTTCATCATTCTTGTCAATAAAAACTCAAAGTTGTGTATTTCCCCCATGTAAACTATCAATAGAGACTTAGGACTATTGACAATTTCATCCAACAACAGTAACCCCACCATAAATTTTAAAAACCCTAATTTGAAAAACCCTAAACCCCAACAAAAAAAAAAAAATTAATTTTCATGAAAGAAGTAAGAAAAATTATGAGACAATGTACCTAGATGAGTTCTTCAAGGATTATGTTATTCAAGAATGCAAAAAACTTTCTATATCTTGATAAATACGTTTTTACTATAATAGACTTCCTTCTTACTTTGAGAGAATGAAAGTATGTTTGTGTTTTTTATGTTTTGGAATTTCTTATTTTATTTGGATTGTTATTTTATTATTATTTAATATTATTTATTAATTATTTTTTTTATTTTTTAAATCACAAAACCCATTAACCTATGGTCTATTAACCTCTTCTTCAAGTTATAGGTTATGCTATTTTAATAAAACCAATGGTGTAGATTTAGTTTTAGTAAATGAATGGTATAGATTTAATAACCTTATGGTATTGCTATTTTGCTAGCATTATTGTAGAAATCTCTTCAATTATATATTGACACTATAATAAAAATAGAAGAAAATACTAATTTGTAAAAGTTAGTAGGCATTGTCAAATTGTTATTTTAGAAAACCTAATAATGAAATGTATTATGATTATAAAAATATACATAGAAGCAGCTTTTGAAACTATATAATATGATTAGGAATAGTCACAACTATATATTCAATATTCTTCACAAGGTTATGATTGACATAATCTCATTTTAAATAACATATTGGTGTTTTCTATTTAATTGTTAAGCAATAATGTGTTCTTCCAAAGAATTTTTTTAATCTATTTACAATTTCTAATGATATTGACCTTTTGCAAATTTATTATTATAATCATCAAATATACTGTAGTTGCTTGATTTCTATTCATCAATAATGCATTTCTTATTTATCTTAAGATCTACTAAACTCAATCAAATTAAGGCATCGTGGTGGTTTCTGTGCAGTAGTGCGAGATAGAGACAAGTAGTTATCAAAATTGAATTCTAGAGCTATAAAATCACATATGGAAGATTTTTAGAATTAATTTAATAAGATAAGTGATGATGGTGAAAATTTATCAATTAATCTTTCATTTAAAGGTACTTGTAAAATGAATACATATAAGCTTATAATTGGCATCGTAGGTTACTTGAATATAGACACTTTGATATTTAAGTCAGTAAAATACTTAATTAATTTTAAATGCTTCAACCTAGTGTTTTTTTTTAGCATCTACCGTACCTATGCTGTGATCATATCTCTCCATTTTGATATCTTAAACCAATTTGTGCGTGAATGCGTATCAGAAATTCGACCCTTTACTTAGTTTGATGGAGCAACTTATGCTTGATTAGCTGTTCCCACGGTCATGGATTCCCGATTCCCTTATACTCAAACATGTAGCTTGCGATAAGAAATCCCCAGTTAGGGGACGAACGTATCCCGCCTTGACTTATCATTTTTGCTCACAAGTACTTCAAGCCATAATGAATAATCAGCATAATAAGTGCTTGCATGTATTTGAAACTAGTTCCCTTATTTTGTGGTTATAACCCGGATCAACACATGTGGTGATATTGTATCCTTGTCTTTATAGGCACTTACTTAATTATGGACCTTTTTACGATTAATATAATAACCTTAACGGATGACCAACTATATCCAAATGCTAACATTACATATTAATCTCATGTGACGTTATTATTCAATAGTAATGCACATACTGTATATAAACTATCAAAATCCCTTACTTAACATCTCGACATTATACGAACACATAACAATTAAAACATGCAAGTTCAGCCTAAGAGGCTACGTGTGTCATGTAGGAACTCCTAAGATTTGATCCCATGAGGACCTTATATATTCATCTTTTATAATATTCGCACCCTCCTATACTAGAAAGCTCTAGGACGTCCATGAGTAGAGTATCTTTACAAACTCAACACTGAATTAGAAGAGCATTTAAAAATAAGGGATAATGAAGTATTTGGCATTTAATTTTTACTTATTTTTGCAATTAAACTACCTAAAGTTTAAAAATATCAATTTACTTCCTAATATGACTTTTCGAGATCATCTATACTACCTAAAGGTCTAGTCAAAGCATAAGGCTCACAATTCAATTGTGAGACCCTAGTCTTCAACTAACTATCAAGGAATTAGAATGGTAATACATTTATCATAAATATGAAACGAGGAAAATATGACTTGGGAAGTAATGAAGTAAAATGGTCGTGAGTAGCACGAATTACAACTACTATCACGTGAACCAATTATAGGTAGATTTAGGGTTCTAGAAAATATTCTCATAATCAAATGAATTTTTAATATGTGATTGCAAAAGATAAAAGAAGCATCTTAGTTGTTTTGTAAAATAAAGTAGGCAAAATATTGAATTTAATAAAAATGTAGTTTTATTTGGTAGCAAATATTTTTATTATAAATTTTAGATACAAGACCGGTTTGTAATTAGACTTTTAAAATAAAATTACTTGGCCTATAAAAATAATAATAATTTGGAGCAAATTAGGAGTAAAGCAATTAGTATAATTATCATGTGTACACGTAAATATACAAAATGGGAAAAATAATAATATATAATACTAATATGTTTAAATTAATTTCATAATTAAGTGAAATATGTACATAAGCTATAAGACAACTAGGGGAGATTATTTTAGATGCTATGGGCATGACAAATTTCATATATGGCTAGTGTATAAGGAGATGCAAGTTTGAGGACACATAATACCAAGAGGAAGGAGTAAGAGTGACATTTATCCCTGTAAAAATATCTCCACCAACCAAATCTTATTATAAATTCATGGTAGCACTTCTAGGATGAAGTTTGGTTAGTTTTATTGTAGAGAAAAACATGTAAGAACTCTGAAACTAAGGGAGATAAATTTAGCAAAAAAAATAGAAAAAATAGTGCAAAATAAGGATATTTCGAGTTACCTAGGCCAACCATGACCTAAAAGTGAAACAAGATCATTAACCTACATTTGTGGTCATACCTTGGTAGGTAGACAAACTTGTAGTGGTTGACAATGGCTGAAACAACGGTTTTCTAAAGAATTTTTGAAACTTGGTAGGATTTTGAAAATTGGTTTTTTGAAGAATTTTTGCATGTAGAATTTAAATATAAAATCACGTTTTCGAAATTTTAAGTGCTAGTATAAGCTTCTTAAGAAAAACTTCTCATCAACCGGTTTTTTCATCCCATATTCAAAATCCTAAACGTTGTAGTTTTGGTGTAAATTTTTATGAGTACGTTTCTCAAAAGTTATATTTTCATGCTATGTAACAATAGCTAGAAGCATTTTTTTCTTAAGTTATTATGCAAGAACTTAGTGTAATTCTTGTTATAGACTAAAAGGATCATGGAAGTTAAGGAATGGGTTAACCTTAAATTTTGAAGAAAAATTGGCTATCAAGTTAGATATGGAAGTTATAAGGTCAAATCTACATGTTTTTCATTAAAACCATATGTAATTTTACTCATGTTATATGTTATGGTAACTTAAATAACTTGTACAAGTCTTGAAAATGGTTTTGGGTGATGGATAGTGGATTAAAGTTGTGATGGGGTGATTTTTGTAAGTTATGAGAAAATAAGGAAGTCAGAACATAAGTTAGAAAGTTAAATGTATTGAGCTAAGTTAATTAGAAAATAAGTTAAAAGGTTGGCTATAATGAAACATATAAACTGAGTTAGTCAAAAGGTAGGTCAAAAATTACATAGTGTATATGAAGTAACCTTTTAGTATCTTTAGGTTGAACGGTGAGGTAGAAAGTCGATTAGAATGTTGGTCAGAAAGTGTACTGGAGAAAACACTTATGTAACTAAAGTAAATTAGAAACTCAATCAAAACGTTGGTTAGAAACTACCATGGAAGGGAAATTTGTATTAAAGAAGGATTTAAAACCTTAAACTCTATCCTCAAGTAAGTTCTTATTTTAATTGTATTTAACATATAATTAATTAGGGTATTGTGTACTTTATGTTTAGGTGAAATATGGGAGAAAGTGTAGCATTGTGATGCCTAAGTATTTAAGGAAAGTTACTAAGTGGCCCTGATAAGTGGATTTCTTGTGAAATAGAGTAGATTTTGTCTACTAGTAGCTTTTCTAACTATTATGAGTGTGGTTATTCTTGTATCTGAGCATGACATGTTGTTCGATGAGCTACTAAAATGATTCCTGATGTTTCGATATATATGTTGTTGGTTGACTCATGTTTTGTGAATGCAATATATATTGTTGTTAGGCCATTGATTGATCTTATGATGCTTAGTTTTGCACTAACTTGATAAGAGAATTAAGTACTAACCCTACCTCCTAAAGTGTTCACTTTAGTGAAACCAGTATCGAGGTCTTAGAAATGGGAACGAAATAGAGTAAAGGCTTGGCTAAAAGAAAAAGTAAATAAGTGAGCTTTCTTGTGTTGCTTGGAAATTGCTAGGTATATGACTGATGCATTTATGGCATAGTATGTTATGGCACGAAAATGAGCTATGAGTCAAGTGTTTTACAGTTGAGATTTTGCTAGGCTTGGTTTTTATAAAAGTTAAGTTTTTAAAGAGAAGTAAACAATTTGACTTCCGAAAACTGGGTTTATCAAGTAAATAAATTGATTTGTAAAAGTTGATTTTTTAAGCATATAGTCTTGCATTTCTAACCACATAACGTAGTTTTTGCTAGGTCATTGGGTTTAGCAACTCTTGGTTACATTGCTAGGTTCTTAGACTTAGTTTGTGTCTATATGCCTAGTTAAAGTCAACCAACCGAATGAGTGTGAAGTTAGGCTAATATATCAGTACCAATGCATGTTACATGCATTAGCATGACACGTGTTTGTTGCATTTGCATTACTTGATTAGATTGATAAGTTTTGTGATGGGAATGATAACTTACTTAGTGATTATATTGTGATATTACTTGGATTGCAATTTATTTATCCACTCTCACTCGGCTTACAGTAAGTTGAGGGGATAATTTATCTTATCCTCAAGTTAGTGAAGAAGTTAGACAGGTCCTTAGAAGAGCTAGAAGACTTAGTATGCTTAATAGTGATAGCTTTCCTTAAGGGCAAGTAGGCACAAACTTGCATTCGAAGTTCTAAGAAGGATGCTCCACTAAGATTGACAAGTTATGTTGTGAAGACCTTAGCATGAGATTGTAAATGTAGTGTACGTATCATATTATCTTTACCATTAACCATAAGCTTCCTTAACCATGAGCTTCTCCAATTGCACATTATAAAATAGGCTGCTTGTTGTAGATTATGCGATGTGGGTGGTAGGTTTATCTTACAATGCAATTCAAGATGCTACCAAAGAAGAATTTTCATTTTCTAGATGCTTGTAGCTCCTCATACCCTTAGGGTCATAACAGAAGTGGTATCAAAGCTTTAGGTTGTGAAAGATAGGAAAAACTTACCAAATGGTGAGATGGGGTAGAACTTAGGTAGATTTAGAATTAAAACTAAAGGACTTAGACTTTTAGATTATATACTATATTTAATATCATCTATACGTATTATATCTACGTTATATGTACATTTGTCTGTTAACTATGAAACTCCTCCCCAATCTAGGTATTGATGATGTGCATACTCTCAAAAGGCTTAGAACTATAAGTTTGAAGTGAAGAAACAAGGATATAAAGAACAAGTGTTGAAAAGAGGATAAAAGGAGGTATTTTCAACTATGTTGAATTAAGGACAAATATTTTTGCTAGAGATTTGGAGTATAAGGATACCTCAATTTCACGTTAAAAGTTTGAAATGTATTTATTAGGAGTTCATCAACTTTGATGATCTCAACAATATTCAGAATTGAGAATTCAATAGCACAAGTGGAATTTAAAAGTGGTGTTACGATAGCTGATTGTAAATTCAATATGGTGGTTGAATAGTTTGATGAGTCTAAACATGAAGTGATATGAAGATAAGTATTCTTAAAGGAGTAACTAAGACAAGTGTATATTGGAAACAAGGCGAACCAGAATATTCCAATCATAAATGAAAGTTTGAATATTTTAGTTAGAGGTTCTAATTTCTGAAAATAGTAATAGCAAATCAAATAGAAATTTAGAGAGTTCAAATCATAGGAGTGGAGATTTGAAGAATGTTGTGATAATAAGTTTGTGAATCTGAATTGTTAATCGAATATATTATTAAGAATCAATCATAAGTAATATTATATGGGTTTCAATTATAAGACAAGAAGAAAAGTATGATTAAACATGATGTGTAAGAATGAAATAGTGACCTAAAAGTAATCACTCTTATAAAACAGAAGGATATAATAATAATAAGGAGGATTGAATTAGATGTTTGATGATTTAAATAAATGAGTTAGTTAAATAATACTAATTTAGGGAAATATTATGTTATGAGGGTTATTATAATTGATCTTAGTCTTCATCCTTTGTAGGCATCACAGAAATTGAGAAAGTTAAGGTCAACTTAATTGCATGTTGGGAGTAATGGAACCATACAAGGTGAAACTTTTTGAGTTTATCAAAGTCAACATATACTTTAAGGGTAAACTTGATGATTTAGTTGAAACAAAAGATTAGTTGGCGCGAATTGAGCAATCCTTTGAAATCTATAAGATTCCAAAGGACTTAAAGCTAACTTACAGGACTTTTATGCTATAGAAGGATGCAAGAATAGGTAGAGCTTCAAGAGTAAAACTATGTCTTAACTTATCATTTGGAATTAGTTTAAGGAGGAATTTTTAAAAGAATACATTCCGGAAACCCTACAAAAAAAACTTCAGGAAGACTTGTTACTTGTACGAAGAGGAAATCAAAGCATTGGTGAATATGAATGTGAACTCAAGAGACCGATGCATCTTACTTACCCAGAATTAAGACTTAGTGATCAATTTCGCATCTAAGTGTTCTTAGTAAGATTAGATCAAGAAACTCAAACTAAGTTGAAATAATTTCAGTTGAAAACCTATAAAAAAGTTATGGAAAGAGCACAAGTGATTAAATATGCAGGAAAAGAGTTCCTAGAAGAACAAATGGGGGAAAATAAGGAATTCTCTTAATCAATTAGAGTTAAGACATGATACTAATAAGAGTGACAAGCGATCAATGGAAGTATCGAAGTCACAAGTGGATGAACTAATCGAAAAGAAGCCACATGAAGTAAATTGTTGGAAGTGCAACCAAGATCATTATCCAAAAGATTGCTCATAGCTAAAAGGAAAGTGTTTTTACTATGGAAAAATTGGACATAAAGCGAAATGGTGTTTTAAAAGGAAGAATGCCTAGTATGCAGTAATTGTAGAAGGCGTGGCCATAATATCTCTAAATGCTATTGGAAGTGAACAAACTAGGAAGAAATCTAGTGGCGTATTGAGGAACTTTACAAATTTAATATAATTAGTATGAGGAGATTATATACGTGAAATACGTTGTGTAGGTTTGTTATGGTATTTATAGTTAGGTGTTGGGTACTGATAAGAACCTTATTGATTACATGTAAATAGTTTGCTTATAAATGATGAAAACAATTTCAGTAAGGAGCTATCTTGGTTAAGTTTTGAGAACGAAACTTTTTGTAAGGGGATAGAATGTAAACCTTATAAATTTAGCGTTTTAGGTAATGAATCAATTTAAATATTATAAATAATTATCCTAACTCAATGGAGTCAATAAATTTAGAACTAATTAAAATTATAAACTCAAATATAATATAAAGGATAAAAACCTTAAAATTTTGCTCAAAACCTAAATCATGTACAAAACCCTAAACCCTATGTATGCATAAATATCTGAAATTGAACTTGAACTTGACAAAAACCCTAAAACTATAACTTTAAGTTTATAAAATGAATAAATACAACTTAATAGTAATAAAACCTTAATCGTATACAATTATTAATCAAAAAGCATAATTGCGTAAAATTATTAATGAATACATTGAAATAACTCATAAATATTATAAACTTAATTGGTAATAAGTAAATTAATAAATTTTTATAAAATTTCAATATTATTTCATAAATACTGAATTTATAACTTTTATATTTAGAAAATTTTAATATTTTATTTTTATTTTTATTTCTCCTCTTTCCTTCTTTTCTTTTTTTTCTTTCCTTTCTCCTCCAAATTTTTATTTCTCTTTGTTGACGACATCCCACAAATTTCAGACATTTCGGTGGACATGTGTAGTTCTAGGAATTTTATCATATGAAAATAATGAGTTAAAGACAAAGTTAGATAAGATCATGTCTTATCTCAATTAATAACACATCTTGTTTGATTTTGTCCTTTCCTCTTTTGCTTTTCTTTTAATCAAACCACTTGTGCTTCTTTTTCTTTAGCTACCCAGCCTGGAAAACAAAACACAATATAACAATTTTTCATTTTTTCACAAACCATGCCATCCTTTTCTCTTCTTCTATTATTGCTTTTGACTTTCAAATTTCAACAGGGAAAATTAAGAAGAAGGAGAAGAAACTTTTCTATCTTTGATTCATCAAATTGCTAAGAAGTATGTGCAATATATTTATTTTATAGCAATTATCTTAATATATTCTTTTACATACATGTATTTTAGAATTTATATGTAATCTTAGTATTTCTTTATATATGTATGTTCATATATGTAAAGATACTAAAGTATATTCACTTGTATATACATGTAACATTGGATTTTACAAACTGTTTGTATAAGAAATTTATGTATATGTACATGTATGTATGCGCATATAATAATATATATATTATGTATTTTCCTTACTTATGTACATATATATATATATATATATATATATAAGCATGTAACCGAAAAATGTATATATAAATATGAACTACAAAATACTAGTATAATATAGTATATCTATAATAGAGCATATAAATTCGGTATGTATATGTGTATGTTGTAGTGTATGTATATTGTATTTTTATTAATAGATTATATATATCTATATACCCATGGACATGATATGCATATGTATATGTATTTAGGTATAATATTATGTATATTAAGTATTTTAGTATATATATATATGTAATATAATCATATATGTATGTGTATAAAATAGAAAAATACAAAGTATAAATATATGAATGTCATATAAGTATATACATACATATATGTATGTAACATATTTAGTGTTACATTATTATAGTACATAAGTATATTTATAAATATATAAATATGTATATGAATAGTATATATAGAAATACAGGTATATTTGAATAGTACATATGTAATATACTATAATATTAATTTAATAAATAAAGTAAAATAGTAAAAATGAATATATATATTTATATCATAACCCTTAAAGAAATATAAAATAAATAATTTATAAAATTTAGTAAAATATAATAATAAATATTATTATATACATATTATGTAAAAATATAAAATAAGAAAAAGATTGAAAATGTACAAAAAAAAATTGAAAATGACACGTGGCGATTTGCTATGCTACCACATCAACATTTATTAAATATAAATAAATTCGTAATTAAAAATAATAATAAAATAATTAATTAATTGAAAAATGATTAAAATAGCAAAAATGAATTAAATAAGTTTTAAACCTTAAAAATATTGAAATATGGAAATTATGATAAAATGAACTCAAAAATGAGAAAATTTCAAAATATAAGCTATAGATATTTATTAGCTCATAAATACGTAAAGAAAAGCTTAAAATAGTAAATTATAATTATTTAGGTCAAAATAGTAAAATTCATAATATTTTTACATCATAATCGAAAAGGCGAATTACAACATCCAAAATGGACTCTACTATGTAAAAGTACATCCAAAAATGATAAAAATCGATTATAAGTTCATAAAAATTAGAGTTAAAATGAAAAAGTTGCACATGATTAAAAATTTATGATAAATCGAGAAAAATAGTTAAAAGATTTAAGTTAATCTACGTTTGTACCATACTTGGGTTATAGTGGAAAATTAGGTAAATAATGATAGATATTCAGTTAATTGGAAAACCTAGTTTTTTAGAACACTTATAAGCTCTATTATCTTTTAAGTATTCGATTATCAAGTTTTGGAATTCTCAAAGGCTAGGAGAGGGATCATTAACCTAGGTAAGGGAATTCTTATGATTTGCTATCTGCTTGTTATTTGTATGTTGCTTATTGGTTGATACTAATCGTTTGATTGAATGATTGATTGCTTTGTGTGCTATCATCTGTATGATTGCTTTCTTAAACTAGTAAATATAACTATTCAACTAAAATAACTAGTTATACCTGTCGCATATCTATGACTCAATTGGTATACTAATGGAGAGTGATAGCTTTATAGATTTTCGAAAAAAGTATTTTTGGAAAACGCTTTTCCAATCTTAACTATATTTTGTACAATTTCTATAAGGGCTCGTGGTGCCAGTAAATAATATTTTATCTTTAAGGCAAAGCTAGCATAGTATCTCCAATTTATTACAAAAGGACTTGTATATTTGTGCCAAAGAGGCCTTAAACATGTTTTGATAGCAAGAAGACTTGCTTTATGTGCTCGAGGGGCCTTGAATATGTTTGGTGGATAGCCCTAATTAAGATCTACTGATATTGTTTGTTGTTTCTCAACTAGGGTAATAGTCAAATATTGTTTGGTAAGACCATACCCTTAAGTAGTCTCATGTAATTAAGGTGAGGTACTCAGTACAAGTAAGCATGGACGAAAAATCGATGTGTAGATAACGTAAATTTATACCTTCCATAGTTCTAGACCCCTATGGATGTGTTGCTTGTATTTATTGCATTTTCATTCATTTCATATGTAGATAGATTGCATGGGTGCTAATAATAATTGATAACTTGTTTGAAAGGTAATAGTGAAGAATAAACTCACTGAGCCGTGGTTTGCTCATTCTTCTATAATTTCTTTTACAGTTTTCTTTAAGCAAGGATTAGGAAAATCATAAGAGCAAAATATAAACTAGAAATAGGTTTAATAATATTAGAATTGATTGGAATGTATATATTTAGTATAGAACCAATTGATGTAGAAAATATTTATATAAGATTATGTATAATATAATATTTCTTATAAATTATTAAGTTGTTTTACCTTATCTTAACATTTGATAGAAGATACCAATTCTTTGTGGTTTTAATAGACTATGAAATACTATATATCCATAGTCACTTATATTTTATAGTAAGATAATTAATTAAAAATTGAAAACCTTAATGACTAATCATTTAGAGTTTTGCAATTTCTCACTTGTAAGATAGTTTCCATATCATGGGTATATACGTGATATAAAAATTTTAAGTAATCTTACTAGGCCTCCCTTAAGATCACAACACCATATGCTTCTTAAACATGAGCTTCTCTAATTACGCATTATATAATAGGCTACTTGTTGTAGATTATACGATGTAGGTGGTAGGTTTGTCTTAGAATACAATTAAAGATGCTACCAAAGTAGAATTTGCATTTTCCATATGCTTTTAGCTCCTCATACTGATTTTCTATTTTTGATAATTCTCCAAGCGCTCCTTTTCATATCTTGTTGTGAAGATTTTTGAAATTAGCCTCCATAATCCTTATCTGAATATAACATTGTGCTTGTGAGAATGAAAGATAACATGAATGATGGCGCCACAATATTCAAATTGGCAATTATATTCTCATTTTATCAAACTATAAGTTTACTAGCATCCACTTTCAAAGCTTCAAGGGAGAATGTAAATTAATCACAAAAACACATAGTTTGAGGAGTATTTATCTTTAAGTTCAATTTTCAAAGATATTATAATTTTGCTTTTACAAACCGAACTACAACTAATTAGAGGAAATGCATATTCAAAGGCCAAGTCAATTTCATATAAAATCCTCTAATATCACTGCATAGAATTCAATATCTAGCAAATGGTCCTTTTTAAAACTGAGTATATAACTTCTCAAGTGAATAATAGTCAAGCCATTTTTGAATCAAAAAAGTAAAATTAGGACTATTGATTTATACGTATAAGCTGTTAGAGATTTGCAATGAATTTTTCATGAGTTTAGTCACATTATGAGTTGGAAATTTTGACGAATACTAGCATGTTTAGATAGTTGTCATAGAGTAGCATAATATGTAGGAGTTAATTTTCACACATTAAAAAAGATTTTATGAATGAAAATCAAAATTAGAAATTTGGCAATCACATTTGGACAACAATAAGATTGCATTTGCAATCTATGACAAACCTACTATCGAAAATTACTAAATCCTCAACAATTAGTCTAATATATAATGTGCAATAGGAGGAGTCCATATTTTAAGAATCTACTAGTTAATGGTAAAGGTAATTGGACATGAATGAGCTTATGTGTGTAAACTTTTTCTAAAAGGTAAAATAAAATAAAAACAATTATAGTGATAGTAATAATAAATCATATTATAATAAAGTAGAAGTAATTACAATAATAATAATAATATGGTATTTGACATGCATCACAATCTTATGAGTTTATAGTAACAACATAGTTGATGGAAAAAGAAGGAATAAGTTTAAGTAGTATTATAGATGACATCAAAAAGTTAGATTTTGTAGGGATTGATACTTTTAAAGTTTAAGTAGTTAATTGTAAAACTAGACAAAATTCAGCTAATATATGTGACATTACCCTAAAAATGATTGAGAGATTCATTTGATATTGTATACATGCGGATTGCTAAATGGGTCATACATAAAGCCCTTAATATAAAGAGCCTACGTAGTAAAATATGATTTCACCTAAGCCTTTTAGTGGTTCATTTATTTTTCGTTGTATCAAGATCAATTATGTTTGTAGTTCATGGGGGAAGAAGCCTTAGTGGTAGTTGCCCATTAAATATGTGTTATATTTGGTTCTAACGTAAAACATACCTACACATGGGGAGAACACATACACTATGTTTGGCAGTTGCAAATTGATTAATGTAAAAGCTATTCTTTCTATTCTATAATATTTCTTTTGGTGTTTAGAAGTTTCATGTGGTTTAAGAATAGCATGCAAAAGGTAAGTTCTGTAAAATTCTAAGTTAGAGATCCATTTTGCATATATCATATAGACTTGGTTTGAATGATTCAAGAGAAAATATTTTTTAAAATCATACTTTCGTTGCTTGGAAAGTAACACGTGATACTAAATTGTTACTAATGCTAACTAAGATCAATAATGAAAAATATAATAAAAAAAAAACATGGAGGAATATATGCAACATTTCAATAGTGCTAAGTTAGTGTAATGGAGAAGAGAATAAGATTTGGTCTACTTAGATTATTTTATTTTGTATCTATTGGGCTTATGATCTAGTTCATATGGCCTATAGCTATAAACCCTACATATTGGCTTAACACAAAAAAAAAAAAAAGAAAAAAAATTATATATATATTTTGATATCATTAATTCATTTTCTAAAGGTTTATTTAGTGATCTTTCTACTTCTCTTACAATATCTTCTAAAGGTTCTCATTCATAGGAATCTATAAAACAGCTGTCTAAAAAAGTTTCCATTATCTATTTTTCTTTTTCTTCCTATTTATTTCTTAATTGAATATTATATCTTTATATTATTTCTAATTTTTTTTTATGATTTGACCTACTGTGTTTCACATATGTCTTTCCTCCTAAGTCAACCTATTTTCTACAAAATAATACTCTTCTTCTTTTCTTAAATATCCCTTATTTCTCAATTCTTTTATTGCCTCATTAATCTCTTCCCAATTTTTAATTAAAAATCTCCCATTACTTGGACTTTCTATTATACCCTAATACTTGAGTTTACTTCCACTAGCATCTAACATCATTTCTATCCCACTTTCTAAGTTTTCATTTATTGATTCTTTCTCTTCTAATATTGTTTTTTCTTTGTAGTATAAAAATCTTAATCCGTATGATTCTTTGGGATTTCTATACATTATACTATCTTGAAGAACTCTACTTATATTTGAACTTTCTAAATGTTTGGATATATTCCATTAAGACCCTTCTAAATCTCTACTCTCTATTTTTATAAGTTAAATGAATTTAATTCTTGCACTAGCTATTTCTTGTATTATACCGTCTATGTTTAGTTTGTACTATGTATTATTACCATTTACTACTCTTCCTATAAATCCAATTTTTATTAATACATTTTCTCCTATATGGTCTTTGTATCCTCTTCCTTTTAATCTGATTTCTAAATTTTTCACATTATTTACACTAATCATAAAATTTGATGCACAATAAAATATGCCTTTATTATTGTTCATGTATATTTCCATTGTACCTACTATAGCTTTTCTAATATCATTTTGCCAAGATTTGTCTATTATTACTAATAATGATTTTTCTCCAATTTGTTTTCTCTAATCCTTTTATTCCTACTACTATCATTCTTAGATGTACTAGTCTCCTTCCGTCTTGTTTTAATTTTCTAATAGCTGTATCACTTAATAACTTTATATTAATTGGTTCAGTGGTTACTAAGATGGTTTATACTCGTTTTGTTCCTATTAATTCTATTCTTCCTAAGTTTAGTTGTCCTACACTATATAATATTCTAGGATTTAACAAATCAAAGTTTTTATAATTATAAATTTCAACATCTTTGTCCATGTCAACTGTCTTTTTTAGTTATTCAATGTGATCACCTTGTTTACGTCTACTTGTTAATCTACTCAAGATTCCTCCTATTTTAAAAATCTCTTCTTTAGTTAGGTTGTCTCTAAGTGTTCTATTATTTCCTATGAACAGAATGGTTCTTATCCTTAAAGCCATAATCTTTCTTAAATTTTTTGGTGTTTTATAGATACAAAAAATGTTGCTAGGTTTCTTTATTTTTTCTACTGGTTTTTTAGAGATTTTTATTCCCTAAAGTTGTCCTATTATATTTTCTAATTCTTGTGAATAATCTTTTTCTTCTTTTTCTACTATGCTTTGATTTTTAAATTCTAATTTTATCTAATCTAATTTCTTATATAGAGATAACAATAACAAAATTATAGTATTATTTTGTCTAATAATTATTTTATCTTATTTAACAAGAGCATTATAATTTGTTAGCCTTTTAGGATTTGACAAGTATTTCCTACTTAAATTTAAGCCTTTCTCATAATTAGTATAAGATTCTACTTCTACTATAAAATTACTACTCATAACTTTGTACAAAATGCTTTATTTCTTTTATCAAGCTTTGTATCTTTCTATAATTTTGTTGTATTTCTTGGAGCTTTTGGTTTATTTCTATACATCCCTTATGAGATTTAATGTTCGGTTTATCTTCTTTTAATTGATTTAATTTTCTAATGATCATGCTATTTTGTTCCTTAATATATTTTTTATTTTCTTTTATTTTTTTAATATACTATTTTTATCTACTAAAGATCTTTGTATACTTTTCCAATGGTTAAAATTTCTCAATTCTTGTTGACCTAAAGATTCTACTAAAGTTATACGTAATTCTATGATACTGTCAAGCTTTATTTTGTTTTCCTTAATTTAATTTATATTAAGTCTAACCCGCTTAATATAAATATAAATTACTCTATATTAAATTAAGAAAGCATTTTTCTTTGAAAACATGTTTTAAAAAAATTGGAATTGCCAATTAATTAAACTAGTAAAAATTAAATTAGGGTTTTTGAGTATGAAAACCCTAATTTGGCTACTAATCAGTGGATTTTCTTAAAAAATAATTTTAGAAAATCAATTAGAAAACTAAGTTTGAGAGCTAACCTATTAAGATTATGTCACTATGTAAAAATAAAAAAATTAATGGGCTTTATTTTTGTATTTTTCCAAACATACTAAGATATATACAGATATGTAGAATATAATTAAAACAAATTTTTATTATTTTTTTATTACGAATTTTTCAAGCAAAAAGGAGAAATAAAAAAATTTTTATTTTTTTAAGGGTGCCTACATATCCGCTAATCAGGATCAAATCAACATAGTTTTTTTTAGAAAATATTTAGAGGGTAAATCTTTTTTTAGATTTGAAAATCAAGCTAGATTTACATTTATTTAACGATTTACTATTATTTTTTTTTTAAAACCTAGAAAAATCTAATTTCATGAATTTATTTTTAAAAAAACCTAACTAGATCCTTTGGAAAACTTTGGTTAAGATTTTTTATTTTTTAAGAAAAAAATCACTACGTATCAAAAATATCTTTCTTAGATCATACATACAAGATATATTAAGACACGTATCTTAGATACGTATATCATTTAAAGATATGTAATTTAAAAAAAATGAAATTTTTGCTAAAAATACAATTTAACTAAATTAATAAAAAAAAAGTTCAAATTATCCAAAAACTTAGCAAAACGATATGACTATTATTATTAAAAAATGTAAAAAAAAAAATCTAAATGCGTCGAGTCATGCATGATTAATGTGTTCGTATTGATCGTGTCATGATCGTCTCGACTAAGTTCACGTGCTCATGCGGAATTGATCATACACATACAGCGATGAAATCTAGTCGTACACGGCAACAATGGATCGTATTCGTGTGCAGTGTGCAACAATGTAGTAGATGTCATGTTCATATGTGACTGTGTGTTTAAGTGGAGTGTGTGTGCATTTGCATTGTGTGTATTTGTGTGGTTAGTGAGCAGCAGGTAAGCAAGTGTTCAGTCTATGTGTGTTTATGTAGTGTTAGTGTCTCATGCGTTGTATGTGTTTATGCAACTAGTGTGTTATGCCTCGTATGTTGAATTGCTAAGTGAAGTCAGGTAGTTAGTGTGTATGAATGGCCAAGTAAAGTCAATGGGTATGTGTAGATTGTGATAGAGGGATGTATCAATATGTGTATGTAGATTGTAATCAAGGCATGTCAGTATGTGTGTATGGATTGTGATCGAAGCATATCAAATCAATGTGTGTGCGAATTGTGATCGAGGTGTGTTAGATCAATGTGTGTTTGGTAAGTGAGTGATTAAGTGAAGATCATGCGGTGTGTAAGGTAGTGCATAAGTGTGAGTGAGTGCAATGTTTGTGAGTGTTTCGCCAATGCAGCAGTAGTGGCGAGAAAGTATGTGATTGGGGCTTATGTTTGTGAATGTGGGATGTGAATTTTTGGATTCTAAAAACGTATCGAACTTTACCATCAACTTACTATTTATAGGCCACACAATCGAATCTTTTGTATTTTTTTAGATATAGATTTAATCTCAACCAATCCTAGATATGAAAGATATGATTTAGATTTTTTGAAGAATCAACCTAGTTTTTAGAAACCCTATATTAGGCTTTCTATTTTTCAAGTCCGACTCAATCTAACTTGATTTAGCCCGACAAGCAACTTAATAAATCCTAAGTCTATTTTGGTCTAATATAAATTAAATAAAGATGCATTTTATATCAAATTGGACTAAAATATTTTAATGAAGCCCAATCCTTTAATGACTTATAACTTACTAAATTGAATGTACACCATTATCAGATCCAACCTTAAATGACTCAACTTAACTTAACACTTTCTTGTTTTTTTAGTTTTGTTTTTTTTTTAATTTATTTTTTAAAACCTTCTTCTTTTATTATTATTTTTCTAAAAAAACCTGGCCTAATAAAAAATGCTAAAATAAAAACAACAAAAATGAGGTGTTTACAAATACTATTTAATTATTTATTACTACCATAAAATTGGTGTTCAACCTATTGGAAATATCAAGTACACTTGAATTTTCTTGTTTTTACTATCTTTCTATTTGGATTATAAATTTCTAATCTTAGCCACTCTAACTTTTTTGTAATCTCAATTTTTGCAACACGAATATATAGTTAATCTTTTCTAAAATAAATATCATATAAGGAAAAGCTTTCCCCTAATCTATGATATGCCCAAACAATATGTTCTAAAAACTCAATAGCTTTTTCTAAATAGCACACAAATTTTATAAGATCATTTCTATCATTATCTTTTATATGTTAAGACATGAATATTTTACAAATTGATGCAATTAGTTTGAGTCTAACTGGTAGTCTTCAAACTCAGTAGGGAGTTTTTCATCATATGAGAAATATTCTTCTGTATATAGATGTTTTAAATATTTAATGATTAAAACTATGTAAATGATTAAGAATATTTCAATAATTCTAACTATGTCCTAACCTTCTAAGATAATGAGATAGGATGATCACTTTCTAAATTCCTAAGATGTTGTCTAATAGTAATCAACAATAAATGGTTAAACTTATCTCTTGCTATGAAGCTAGGAATGTATATTACTTCTTCACCATCTTCTATTACTAATCTATTAAGAGAATCTAAGTTAAACTCTATTTCTTCTCTTATCTTACGATTGTAATTATTAACTACTTCTATTCTATCTAATTGTATGTCTTTAATGCAATCAACAAGATTGTCCAAATTGTTTATTATTATTTTCCAAAAGAATCATGCTTATAAACAAGCCCTTATTATATTGTTACAACAATGTCTAATATGTTTTTGAGTTGATTTTAACTTTATCCTTGCTTTATTTAAAAGTAAATATGCTTGTGTAATTATATTTTCTCTTTTACAACATATAAGACTTTTAATAATATTTTCTATTAGCTCAATTCGAGTTTTCATCTTATTCTCTTTCCTTAAACCTAGATGTTGCTTGTTTTTGTATTTTAACGTACCATGTAATACCACTCATAAACTTAGTATTTAATGTGAAAAACTTTTTTGAACTTAATGCAACTCGATACTATGGGCATTTATCTTATTATACTTATGTCTTTCTTTTACTTTTCAAATTAACTTCATTTTAATTATTTTAGAGTCTATGTTAAAATTTTCATAAACTAATACTTTTACACCTTAGTCAGACCATCAACCCAAGCTAATAAAATGCCCTACAAATGCTAATCTTAGGTAACAAAATGGGCAAATAAGGCTAGATCTCGTAGGTCTTATCAAAAGATTATGAAAAACTTAAACCAACGCTCTAATACCAAAATAAGAAGGATCTTTAACAAATAAAGGAAATGAAAATTATAAGATAACAAGAGAAAAGCCTAGTTCCCTTTCACTAAGACCCAAACAAAAATATAATTAAAGAAACGAAGTAGAGTACTTAAAGAAAAGGCAAATATATTATATTAATACTCTGAAGTATGCTTACAAGATGGGAGTGGAAGTGTTTACAATAAAGTGCTTGAAGATTTTTTTAGAGAGAATTTGTAGAGTGTATAGGACTTAAGTTTTTTCTCTCATGATTTTTCTATATCCTCCCTAAGTGTTCATCTAAGGTTTATGTAGAATTCTAATAGACCGGGCATACCCTTGCATTGGATTAGTTTTAGAGGGTAAAATGTAAAGATTTTTGTCTATAGTAAATAGTACAATAATTTTTAGAAGGATCTTCTTTTTACATTGTGAATGGTACAATAATTTTACTAAAGTTAAATGGTTCTACTTTTTGTATAGTGAGTAGCGTGATAATTTTGTTGAAAAAGTCTAATAGTGTGTGAACTATTTCTCATGGCAAAGTTATCTCTGTAATAATTTTGGTCTTTTGGCATGGAATCTCATCATGCATGCTTAAGTAATGGCAAAGTTGGAGGTTTGTATTCTAGAATTCACCAATCAATTAGATAACTTTAGTGAATAGTAAAAGCTATTCCTCTTTTGTTCTTGTCCACAATTATGTCTTATGGCTTCTTTTGTCTATAAATAAATTTTTCTTTTGATCTCTCTTCTTCTCCTTTTGTCTTTAAGCTTCCATTGCCAAGCTTGAACATTCTTGAGTGAAATAATTTTCATATTTTTCTATGGTATATATGGCTTTAGTTTCTATGGTTTCCACAAAACTTGATCTTAAGAGAAGATGCTATAAATCTTATTTTGAAAATTTAAGAAATAATCTAAGGTTAATCTACAATTCGAGCTAATTGATAACCTGTCTAATTTCTAATTTGTTCAACTAAATCTTTTCTACAAAAATATTCATTGTATACTTGATTTTTATTTTTCTGAAGATTTGATCCTTATTTAATATTTACAAAAACAGTATGATATGTTAGTCTTACATCATATCCAAACAATTATGGAGGAACATAGTGGAAAATCATTTTTGCATAGAGTAATTTTCCTCTTTCTAAATGATCATAACTTGATGCTATCATGTTTGCTACTTCTTTGATTATGGAATTAAATTCTAAATTTTGAAATTGTTCTAGTGTTCCTCTAACTATGTTTGTCAAGGCATAGTCCAGCAATGTTTATTCTATAAAACAGTATTCGTCTACATAAATACTCATAAACTTTTCTAAATCTATATCAAATTTATATATGCAAAATTCTACTTCATTATTTTCATTTCTAAATATACGAGGAGAAATCTTTCTATAAGAGATTTTTGATATATTAAATTGTAAGACATAAAATGGTTTCCAAAAATTCTTTTCTATTAATTTACTAATTTATTGTGTACATTTTAATGGTAATTTATTAATATAAGGATGCCTTTTAAAGAAAATATATCCATATATTTGTTCGTATAAAATATCTTTATCTCTTTTATGTCTAATGTATTGTTTAGGAAAAAATTGTTTAAAAGTTTTCCATTTGTCTAAATTTTTTTTCATTTCTAACTTGATGTCTATATTTATTAATTAACTGTAGGTTTATCAAAAAGTCTTCATTCCCTAGAAATCCGATTGATTTTTGTTTAGCTTCACTTACAAAATTACAACCATTCTAGATAAGGTTATGATGATCCCGAATTTGAGGGATTCCTTTATACCATTCTTTGTATATACCTTAATTGAATCCATTTATTATTGCATAACAAAGAAACTTTCTACTCTATGAAAAATGTGTACTTCCTTGTCTAGAGGCAAGCTTATTGTATATGTTTGCAAAGTAATTGGATAAGGCTACATAAACTTTTAATTTATTTTTATCTATGCTTTGAAGTCTCCATACTACATCAATAAGTACATTTTGGGCTTCATCTTTTTCTACTTTATTTGATTATTTAAATTCTAAAGTTGAGCCTTTTGGATATATGAAAAGTTCAACTCCATTATAATTCATCATCGAAAATGTGTTACTGCTACTACTACTACTGGGCTTTGGAATTGGCTTAAAAGTTATTGACCCTTATCAATTTATAATGTTTATTTGTCTACTATTGAAGGCGAATCTCATTGGGCTTTGACCCATTGGACTTTGTTGAAGTGGTCTATTGTTGTAGTTCTCTATTAAAAATGTGTCTACTCAAAACATCAGCTAAATTATTATATTTTCCTTTTATGTGTTCTATTTTTACTTTATAATTGCTATTGATTAAAATATCTATGAACTTGATTCACTATCCTTGTGACATACTTTTATTATTCTTATTTTTATAAAACTTAAAAATAGCTTCACAATTAGTCCTTATTAAGATTTCAACTTTATTAATTAAAAATAGTTTAAAACTATTTAATCTATAAATAACTATAAGGATCACCATATCTATGCCATTGGTTAATCCTTTTTGCCTAAATGTTCCACTGTTATATCTACAAATTTCCTCTTTACTTTTTGGAGCATATTTATGAGGTTTTCTTTTTAATACTGCTCCTTATTTGTTTTCACTTCCATCTATTTCTATAATTAAATAATCACTATTTAAAGGTAACATTAAATTTGGCAATTTTCTTACTAGTTTCTTTATTTGTTTTACTTGTTTTAATTCTTCTATGTTTAAAGGTTTAAAATTACTAACTTTTTAATATAATTATTTAGTATATTTTCCTAAATTTTTTATAAATGGTCTAGCATAATTAACTAATCTTAAAAATTATTGTAAAGTTTTTTTGTCAAATTCTTCACTAAATTCTATAACTTTTTTAGAAATATGAGGTTGTAGTTTAATTTTTCCATTTCTTATTTCTACTCCTAAAAATTCTATATTTCTTTTTTGTAAAATTGTGCCTTTTTACTGCTTATAACTATTCTATTTTTAAGGAATTTAGATAAAATTATTTTGAAATATGATGTATGTTTGTTTTGGGTTTTTGAATGTGCTAAAATATCATCCATATATACATAAATAAAGGGATATTTAGAAAAAATCTCATCCATCTTCCTTTGAAAGAATAAAGGGACATTTTTTAATCTAAACGGCATGACTACCCACTCAAAGTGTCCTAATGGACATGTAAAAGCAATCAATGGAATTGATTCCTTATGTATTCTAATTTGCTAAAGTCCAAATTTACTAAAAATGTTAATATCTTGTATTCTATTTATTAAATCCATTTTGTTATGGATATCATATGCATCTGTCTTTATATTATCATTTAGTTATCTATAATCTATGACTATTTTACTTTTACCTCTAACTATTTTAGTATGCTTTTTGACAATAA
Organism: Lumnitzera littorea; assembly: GCA_024138015.1. Taxonomy (NCBI): domain Eukaryota; kingdom Viridiplantae; phylum Streptophyta; class Magnoliopsida; order Myrtales; family Combretaceae; genus Lumnitzera; species Lumnitzera littorea. Next base: position 74,729,753 of record JAMXBB010000012.1, on the reverse strand, counting down.
ACACTGAGCTTCTGTGGGGACTATTTGATTTTTTGATGACTCCTAATTTTAGTAATTCTTCAATATGCATTTCAAATTCTTTTTTATTTAAATTATCACATTCTATTTTCTTAGATCTTATTTCTAATTCTGGATTAAGTATATCTAATTTACAATATATTTTATTTGTATCCCATAGTTTTATAGGATTTTCACTTATAAATTGTTCTTTTTCTAATTTACTAGTCATATTATCTATTTTTGTTATTCCTGTTTTTATGAAATAATAAATTTTTCTATAATTTAAACAATTATTTATCAATTCTAAATCCTCATATTTTTTTATTGCTTGTTCATACAGTTCTTGTTCTGCTTCTATGTTTTCTTCTTTTCCTTCTTCTACTTTTTTATTAACTATTTTTATCTTACATTTGTCTTGTATATCACATTCACATTTTTCTTTCAAAAGAGATACTATAAGAGAAGTTAAAAGTGTTAACCTTTGTGAGCTTAAATTAAATCCATAATTGTTATTTAAGAAAAACTGTAATTCTATCATACATATGTGTCTACAGAGTTTCATATCTTTTACATATGTTTTAAAGCTATGTAAACCATTTGTCTATCCTTCATCTGTTTCTAAAGTTATTTTATGTTTTGCTAATATATCACAATATTGATGTAATCTACCATCCATTTGTTCTATATATAAGTATTTACTTGTTGGTAATTTTTTTATCAAATGTTTTGGGAATTATTTATTATCTATGCAATTATTTAATACTCTAGTATCTATTAAAGCTTATGTTTCTAAGATAAACTCTCCTATAATAAATCTTACATTTATTCTCATATTTCTTATTAATGATCCTAAGTTATTGTTTATATCTTTCCTAAAATATGTTTTAGCTGTATTTATATGGTTATCGTCTAATTTACTTTCTAATTTTTCTTCTATTACTATTACTATTACTATTCCTTTTTCTATTCTTTGCCTATGTTTCAATTCTTTATTTTCCTTTAAGTCTAATACTTTCTTTATTTTATCTACTCTTTCTTCTAAGTTTAGCATCCTTCTTTCCATTATATTATTGATATATTCTTTTCTAAAAATTTTTGTTTTAAATTCTACTATTTCTCCTTGACTGTCTAAATAAATTTTATAGGCTTCAATTAAACAATTATTATATTGATATCTAACCTTTAATTGAGGATATCTATTATAGAATTTATAAGGGTGATCATCTAATCTTTATCCTTGATTTCACTATGATTGTAGCCTATTTTATCATTTACAAACTCTTAAATACTTATATTTTCTAGCATTTTTTTCTACCTTATCTATTCCTTGTAATGCTTCTATTTCTCTTTCTACTCCTAAGATTTCTTGAATAAAATAACAATTATCTTCATCATAGTCAATTTCTTCTCTATCTTATATGCAAATTATGCTATATATGATTTCAGTATCATCCATAAATTCATCTACTTTTAAAATATCTTTTTCTACATAGTTAATTAATGTGGTACATTTATCATAGATATTATGCCTTCTATCATGATCCTTAGCTAAATGTCCTTCCTTTTTACAAGCAAAACATGTCAATGTGTTTTTATAATTTTTATTTTTAATATATTTTCTTACTTTTCTATCTCTATTTAAGTAAGGTTTTCTTACTTTACTCCTTTTAAGATAATTTCTTTTTATAGGTCTTTTGTCTAAGCTTATATTGTCTCCTTTTAGGTTTATTGTTTTCTTTATCTCCATATCTTTAAGGTGTATAAATATTTCCACGAAAACTCTATTCTCCTTTTAATTGTTTTGTTGTTCGTATACTTATACATTTTCTCCTAATTTTTCTATCATAAATTTTACTCTTGTACCCAAATTATTTAATTTTATAAGTAAACGGAGTTCTTTTTGTTCTTTAAATTGTTTATAAATTTGCTATCCTTATGGTCCTGGCAATTTTAAAAACAATTTGTCTATTATATTTGTTTCATAATAACATCTTGCCATATTACAATGATAAAAGAAATCATTTAGGAATTTTTTAACATATCTCTAATCCTTTAATTGTGATTGTTCTAAGGCTCTCATAGTATTTATTTGTACTTATAAATCATTACCTACGTTGGGATAGATACTTATTACTAACATAATAATTTTATTTGTAAAATTATAAGGGTTAGTTCCTAATTGTAAATTTGCATGAAATTGTTTTGGAAATTTTCTTTTATAACTTTCTCATAGAGCTTTAATACCGTCTCTAAGAAATTTTGCTAAAAAATTATACATTGCTGTAATATTATCACTTACATTATAATTTTTCCATTGTTTAGTTACTAATTGAGTTTAAGTACTTAATATTTATGGCCAAAGTTTAGGTTCATGAGTTGCTAAATTATGTATCCTTCTATTGTTTACTAAATTTCTTTTATCAAATATTTCTAAGGGCATTCGTTTTCCTAAGTTTTTACAATCTCTCTTAAGTTATATATAGTATATATAAGGGGTTTTACTTGGTTGTTCTATAGGGATTTTTACTCTTGTGTTAAAAGAACTGGCACAGAAATAGAATGAGAACTGGGAAAAAGGAAAGTGTAGATCCAAAGTAATTTCAGATAAAGAAAAGCACGGAAACGTATTTCATTTGGTTAGAAGATTGAGAGTCGAATTCTGATTTGTTTTTTTTCGACTACAAATAATGTTTGGAGAAGATTTTATTTATCGAATTCGTGATGTGGAGCTTTAGAAGGTGATTACTTTTGTTTCTTTTCAATTTTTTTTTATTGTTCAGATTGAATTTGTGTTTTCGTGTTTTGGCAAATTATCATAATTTATGATTTTCATGAAATTCATAGTTTCTAGTGAAGATTATTTATCCACTAGTATACAAGTGAAAAGGTACTATATAAACCTATTTTTGTTGATAATGGAATATCTTTGCATTGGTATGATCTATAGATTTTTTCTTATTAGAGTTGTGCACATAAAATCCTAGTGTTCATTTTTTGTTATTTGCAGTTTATTATACCGAATATAGTAATTATGTAAGAGGAAAAATATTTTATCTTTATAGGACACTATTTTTTCTAACATTATCTACTATATTTTACCTATAATATTATTACTATCATATTGTTGTTGGGAAGTCTTAACTATGGGTATATTTTTCAAATTTGTCCGGTATTATTTTAATTTGTATTTTATTTTCAATAAATAGTGAGTAGTAGCCTAGCATCCATAGGAAGTTGAAAATAAAGTAGCTGAGGACTAAGGTTTGGTTGGTTCCCAAAGCTGGGGAGGTTCGAACGCAAGTCAATGCAACAAGAAAATCAAGGAAGCATATTATTAGTGGTCTGATCACCGTTGTCGTTGTCATTGCCATGGTCTTGTCAATTTCCATATTGATGTGTAACGATATTACTGATCTTTAAATTTTAAGCTGCGAAATTTATGTGTCTTATAGAGTAATTTTATTAAAAAACATATGTATTATCAAAAAGTTGATAAAAAAATTGATATATCACAGTTATCATAAAAAAGAAGAATATACTGTTACTAAAAAATTTAATACAGTTGAAAAAAGCACGTAAGTACCTAAAAAAGAAAAAGATATATATATATATATATCTATATAACATTACCATAAAATTAAAAAAAATAAGACCCAGCTAAAAGTCAGTCGCATAGACAGGACTCACTGGAAGATTCTCCCAGTAATTTTACGATTGGAAATAAATAGCAGATGCAAGAGCATGATAACTTGTTGACATATTTATCAGTTTGTCTCTTCTTTTTAAGTGGTTAATCAGAACCGAGGTCCATTTATATCGGAATCTTCCTGTTGATTCTTCAATTGCACCACTCGTGGAATATGTTTAATATTTTCCTCCTTTTTCACAGATTCAGCTATTGTGGGCATGCAATGTTCCATGATAGCTTAGTCTCTCTATTTCTAGTCACTGCCCGTGGTGACTTCGCTGAGGATGATTCTCAATTTTCATCGCTAAATAATAGTCTTATTTGATCCAATCCAGATAATTGACTCAAAAATATAAAAGAGTCAAAGATTAAAGTAAGAAATTATGTTCGATTGGAAGTAGAGTTGGACTTAAATTAGAGTTGAATCATATAGATCAACCCAAATGTGACAATACTGCTAAATACATAATATATATTATATATCCATTTCCTCTTTTCTAATTTCAACTCACACACTTAAAAAATAATTATAATATAACATGTTATTAGTGTATATTTATAGTTTAAAAATAATGTAGCTTCAACATTTAATTATATAAATATATTTTGTATATTGTAGTTTTACACTATTATTGATTGTCTTTACAAGTTTATATAAATGATATAAGATGTAAAAAGAATTATGGTTAACAAAAAAAAGAAAAAAATTACTTAAAGGATTATCAAAATTGAACATGCTTCTACCCCCATAATAAGAGGAGTATATTGACATAATTAAGTAGGAAAACTATACACCCATTACATGTAAACGAGTAAAGATTATTGGAGCTCTATGCTAGTCCAGTAACTACACACAAGTATAACAAGAGAGGTTTAATACTGTCAAAGAAGGAACAAAAAAGAGCATTTCCTCCATTTCCTCGTCTTAGACTTCTGCTAGTACATTGACTACTGTATTTGCCTCTCTCCACACACAATCTAGATCAGCATCTTTAAAGGAGGAGACTTTTTCCTTGTAGGTAACAATAATATAAGTAAACTTACCAATAGTCTCGTAATTTTTATGTTCATTGCAATCTCTGTTTGTGCAAACCTCATGAATTTACAGTAATATAAGTCCCAAAAGAATCCCAATCATCCTGCACTCCAAATATCAATTTTCCAAAAATTTAATATGTTAATAATGTATATCCATAGCTTAGAAATTGCAATATCATATATATTGCAATTTTCTAAACTATAGGCGATCTTTATAGGTTATATAAATTATATGAGATGTGGGAAGAATTATAAGCCTTAAGTTATGAAGCACAAGGGCATGTGCCAACAATTATGCCATTTTATATTAAGTCATCAAAGGTTGCAATTTCTCTATAAGTATCATGCTTTATCTACACGACATGGCTTTTGCATAGTGAAAAATGTATAAGCAATAAATATATAAAATCATAAATATCTGAAAGGCATTACAGACAATAAATCAAAAATTATAGATAGACAAAATCCAGCATTAACAAATAGATAAAAAGAGCCAAAACTTTTGAAAAATTTATAAGGAAAAGATTTTGAAGGTATTTGCCATTTGTAATTTTTCATCAGTAATATCTTTTAATCATTTGTAATTTTTTATTTCTGCCATCAATAACTTTTTGCAACTAGTATATTTTTCACTATAAAAATTCACAGCATGATGAATTGCTATGTTTGCATGACTTAGTATAAACAGAGCAACCCTTGGTGCTTGATTTTGTTAAATAACACAAAAAATCACATAAAATTAGGGGCAAGCCAGTACTTTGACCTCTTTTTATATGAAGACCGCTAACCTTAACTTATTGCTAGAAAACCTATAGAGTCACAAAAGGAAAGTACATCATGCTCTCTCTCTCTCTCCCCTCATTCTATCTAGAGCCAACTCCCCTCCCCATTTGTTAATACGTAAGATCTCTAATGTATTTATAAGGTAAGAAATCTTACTTCCCAAATAAGATCTATTAGGTAAATTACACTTTGACATACTTGTATTTTTACTTTAGATACCTATGTTTCCATTTTTTTAGACTTAGCATACACGAGTTTTGGACCATTAAGAAAATGTTGACAGCATTAAGTTTCTCTCTCTAAAAACACTTTTACAAAGTTAAGACTTAATTTATTAGAATTATTTATTTTCAGTTTTGATTCTGAACATGTTGCTTCTTTTAGATTTATTTTGTTTTATTTTTATGTTCATTCCTTTAAGGCTTGTGGGTATATTAAGATAGATCTAAATCATATCTTTAAGATATAATGTTGTCTTATCTTGGTTTATGGTTAATTCTATATATATTTCTTATAATTGAACATTGAGAATATGAATGATAACTTCATTTTTTTCTAAGAATTATTTGTGGTATTGGAGCTCCGGTTGATCTTAATTGACTACATTCCACCCTAATATGGATGATACTAAGAAAAGATCATAATCAGCTCCGGAAACCAAACTACGCCTTAGAATTTTTAACGAAACAGCCACTAGTACTGAAACCTCAACATATTAAGTGCCTCTATGGGAGACCAAAGTTCCTTTCAATTACCTAACAAAAGTTGCATGGTTTAGATTTTCAAGAATTGTTTCTATCATTAAGGCTCGTGATCCCAGGACATGGAAGACTCAGGTATGTGATTTCTACCATCACAGCTCCTAATTGAAACTCTAACAAGTGTAGAACTGGGAAGCAAAGAATTCACTTATGAAGCATGGCTTATAAATTCTATAGAGCCAAAGATAGGTAGATTGTATATTTTCTATGAGACAGCTAAGCCAAGAGAAACCTTGAACCAGAATATAAGAGCTTATCCCACCTGTGAGTAAATATTTCATAGTAGCCTAGAGATTTGGGATAAGTTCAAGAAATATATTCAAATATGCCAAACTTCTCTAGATGCTATGAATTCAATTCTAAGTTATGGACCACAAGTTAAGATAATTCGAATATGACTAAATATCATAGGTATTAATGGAGATTCGTGAGAGATTGATCTCCTTTATGAAGTTAATTAGAAACATATTGAGGATGCAACTAAATATCACATGATGTTGGAAAGCAAATCATGTTTCTTACTTTTTGCATGGGTTAAACCTTGATATGGATGAAGTGAAGGGATGACTATCAGAAAGCACCCTTCTCTAAGCTTGTAGAAAGTTTTTTATTATGTTTAAGAGAGGAAAAAGCTACTAGTTAGTCGTGTTTACAGCTTCGATATTAAAACAAACTTTAAGTTCAACATTAGTTGCTAAGGGAAATCCATAACTACGTGACAAACTATAATGCGATTACTGCTGGAAGCCCAATCATAAGTGAAAGCCTTATTAAAAGTTACATGGAAAGCTCAAGCACTTGAAATATAAGTGCTAGGAGGATTTTCAAACTAAAAAATTACTTGAGTGGTAGAAACTAAGCCTTTGGTAATTCTTAGAAAGGTATAACCCGTACCTCTTATCAAATAGCACTACTTTAACAGTTGTTCAATCAAAGTTAACCCTCCTCAAGAAATGATAAGGAATGTGAATCTTCTCCTTCAAGGGCTATGTTAAAAGAGGTGCTTTTTATCAATTACTCACAATACAAGAAAAAGGCAATAAATAAACAATACCAAAGCTTCTAGCTACATGTGCAATTTTGCTTCATTACTTTGAAAATAGTAAGGCATGCATTGATTCTCATAAGTTATGAACAACTAATGGTGAGTGCTATGATCATAGGGGAATGAATAATGCATGTTGATAATCTAGACTCGATGATACTCTTTGTGTTCTAGAATTAAGTTATAATTTACTATCAATAAGTAAATAATTCAAATATTTCAATGATCGAGTAATACTTGTTCCAATTCATTCAGTTCCTAAGGACCAGGCTTTAGGGAGGGTGTTAGCAATATTAAGGGACATAACAACCTCTACCATTTGTCTAACACAAAGTATAGGTTTGCAAATAGGAATTCTTTTAAGTCCTTTTTTGTCTATCCTTAGTAGTTTTGATGTGATATTATGGCATTAGCATCTTCGTCATCTAAAATTTTCTCATACGAGTCGATTGTTCCAAAACCTTATGAACAAAGGAGTGATTCACTTAAAATGTGAGCATTGCACTATGGAAAAATTCTCAATAAACTTAGATTGTTCTTAGTTGTACAAACCATTGAAACCCTTTTACCTAATACAAAACTAATATATATGATTTGATCAAATTTCCACTTTCAGGTTCCACTCAATGTATATCACTTGGCTGCAACTTAAGAGAGTGCTCTTGGACTTCTCTCTTTGCTACCTTATGCTAATGTTGTTGCTAAAAGTCCATTACTCAACCATGAATTCTCTCTGAAGCTTTACTTGTTTCACTTTCCCTTTTGAGATTGGTTCATAAACAAGATAATAAGAAGAAAATAGTCAATTTAACTAATGATAGCAAGAATGTTATCTTTCAAGGCATCATCACTAATAAATGTATGTTTAAGGCCAAGTACATTTCCTTTAATGTAAAGCTTAGGGAAGTGGATTAGTGCTACGAGCATAGTAGTGTTGATCTTGAAATTGGTTTTAAGGCTTTTATAAGAGTTTTATTCATATAGAGTGGCCTTTAGGTTAATGTCATCTCCACCAATGATGTTAGTGCATTTCTCTCCTACCTAGATGGTTTGATAGTGAATTAGAAAGGCCCCTAACATTTGTGTGTACGCTATTCTAATATCCATAAGTTACACTTCATTGACTCATGTGTGTTCTAGAGTCCCTTAATGAAGATTGATACACCAAAGACCTCACTTATCATTTTGAAAGGAGAGCAATCTCTCCTTAAAGTGAAATTGGCATTGATATACATTCACTTTAGTTGCATGAAGAAATGGTAGTGTGTTTTATAAATAGAGAGGGTGAGACTATTGATAGTAGTATTGCTAAGAAAATTTGTGATGGAGATGTACAAAAGAATCCTACAAGATTTAAATATTCACTACAAGTTAATATTGGAGTTATGGAATACTTTGGTGACACGAACCAAGATGATGACTACTTAATCGCTAAAAATGTGAGTGTGTGAATTGATAAGTGTATCGAGTGTTGGAAGTAAAACAAACAATGAATCAAGGTTATTATCCATAGGGAACTAGGTGTTAAGTACTAAATCACTTGAATTTTTCCTTAAGCTAAGCTATTGATAATTAAATTAAAAGTAAATGAAAACTAAGTAACAAGGTAACACTAAACCAAATGTTCTAGCTGCACTATAAGGGTCCTGAGTCTAAGAGATAAAAAGGGATCAAACTAGGATTTGTAACTCTACTCTCATTTGAATCAACATAATGCCTTAAATTGATATTTGAAATTAACTAAAAGGAATTTAACTAAACTCACTAGAAATCACCCATCTCTTGAAATAACAGAATTCTAATTATAACATAAATTCACTCGTTAGGAGAATTTACTAATTATTATTGAGAAAATAATAATCCGCTCACTCCGAAATTACTATTTTAGTTAGAAATATGGTTTAAGCATGTCTCTATAACCCGAACTATATTTCTAATTACATTAAATGCGTAAGTTCATGAATTTCATTAAAACTTACATATCCTACGACAAGCTTTTTAAAAAAATTCAAACTATATTCAACACGAGTTATCAAAAACCTTCCAAATATCTTATAACTCTATCTAGCTAAAAAATAATGGCCAAGTACTAAATAACCAAACATTGAATAGAATAGAATAGAATAGAAAAATACCCAAATACTTAAAATTAATATAGGAATAATATACAAAACACATCAACTCGTTAAATCCATCAATACAAAACTCAAATAAATTAAGTATAATATTATATCCCAAAAACCAAATGAATCAAAATATATATAAATTGAAATAATAAGAAAAAGAAAACACTTTAATCGATATATTTAATTCCAAAACCTAATACAAAATCAACAAATCTCGATCTATTTGGAACTTTGAGTAATTCTCTAGTAAGTTAGATTAAAATGATTTAGAGTCCTAAAATTAAAGAAAACATACTAAAATTAATAAAGTAAAACAAGTATGAAATTTCTGTTCTTAATTATACTAGCCAAAATAATAAACTCTAACTCATGCTTTATATCTTTAAATGCTACACTTATTTTCCTCCCTCGTAAACTACTATTTTCTTTTGTCTAAGCTACTGTTTTCGTGTCCTACGTTCCCCCTCTTTTTGTCCCGACTCTCGACTGCTGTCCCCCTTTTTCTACTGCCCTTCCTTTACTAAGTATGGGCTCATATTTCTTAGGCTCGTCCCCAAAAGGAAGAAAATATCAGAAAAATCTGTTGCCTCTCCCATTTTTCCAAAAGTTACCCGGCAAGAATAGTCCCGTACATGGTTCTGCATATCTTCCCAAAATGCTCATGTATGGGCTTCAATTGTTAAAGTTGGGCTGCCACTTTCTTGAATACGGCATGCTTTGATATAACACCACTTTTGAACCTGATGTTCTCACACCAAAACTGATCTGATCTCTTCTTGAATTAGTTCAAGCCCCTACAATTACACACTTAAAAACTGTTTAGTAAGGGGAATAAATATGGGCCTACTTCTACTAACTATATCCACATTATAGCCCATGCTTTTTCAGGTTTCTCCGCTTTGCTGTCATTTCGTTGCAGCTATCACGAGGAGAAGCTCTCAATCTGCTGCTAGCATTTGGTTTGTGCGTGTGGGTGGCTAGAGAAGTTGTTGAAGATCTGGTTGCTAAGAAGCTACTACACGTGTGGAATTTGGAGTTTAAAGTTGCTGTTAATTGGATGCCATGACCTGTTGCGCTTGGAATTGTAGTAAAGCTACTGGAGTGTTCTGCTTAAAAATTCTAGTATGTTGTCACAGATTGAAGAAGTGTGGGCTACTCATGGTGTCACTCGTGTTAGTGAATTTAGCTGCTTGATCATATGCTTTGACAACTGCTCTCGATTTGGGATGTCGTAGCTATTTATTGAAGAGGTTGTAGCTACTATCAAGAATTGGAACCAAGCCATGAGTTGCTTATGTAGCGGACTTCAGGTTGTGTTTTGTTTGTTAATCAGCTGTTGGTTGCGCGTTCAGACAAGGAACATACTCAGCTACTGTGCTTGGAACTCACAGCTACTGCTGTTGCTTTGTGACATTCACGACCTGTAAAAATTAAGAAAATAATAACAATAAAAATGAAGTTTTATAAACTCAGTAGATTGAGCTATAATTAACAAAATTTTTAGTTTCAGCTATCAATTTGTATGCGTGAAGTGTCATGGCTTTTTAAAATGTTGAAGTTTCCAAAAGTAAGCTACTTAGGGACTAGGAAATTAGTGGTTGTTTAATGACAAAGCTTGCGAGTTGTTGCAGTTTGGTGGAGTTCTTGACTTGGAATTACTCAATTCAGGAGCTATGGCCTTCTTTTCGAGTGCAGCAAACTTTACTACTGTTTTTTGCTCTAATGTTGTTGTTTGCTGCAGCTGATGTCATGCCAAATGGGAGCTACTTAGTTGCATGCTGATAGCTAAAGTGAGCTTTCCATGTTGCTGTTGTGTAGCTCTCAGAATTGCTTTTACTGATCAATCCATTCAAAGCTTAGTTTGGCAACTTGCAAAATTCATATTTTAGAAACAATGATCAGTGACATGTAATTGATAGGTTCTTAAGCTACCTAAACCATTCAAAGATATAATCAACCAAAACTTGTCTATTTAGCAAATGGAATTTCACTATACACATCAAAGGCACTCCATCACCATCAAAGATTAAAAAATTTTACTCTTTTTATTCATTAGTAATGAGAAGATCATTTATACCCCAAACAAGTGTTGCAGCAAGTGACATCATAAGTTGTAATGATGCCAATAATGCATAGATAATTAGCTCACAAGTAAACTCTCTCTCTTTTTTAAAAAAGTAGGGCTAGAGAAGGGTAGAAAATTCAAGGAGGGTACACGAGTCTTCAATAGATATGCTTAAATCAGATTTTTGATCCTTTTTCTCAATATTCAAACAATTTATTAGAAAATTTGCATTTTTCATGATTTCTAAGTATAACTCACAATAAAAAACACCATAAAATGCATAAATGTATAGTAGTTAAGTAGAGATAAATGTGCAATTTTACACATTTATCAAATACCCCTAACTTAATCCATTGCTTGTCCTCAAGCAATTCTATATATCACTTTCAAAACCAAATTCTCATGAGGAAAGCAAGCGTACTCAACCATCATCAACACCTACTTCGTAATGACACTAAAACCATAAGGCTCATTTGAACTAATTGCATTCCCCTCACTCTAAATCAAGTTCAAGTAACTTTTTCTTACCCTTTAACTACTCAATCAATCAACATGTACACAAATCACTAGCAATAAACTTAACGCACTAATCACTTGCTCAATAGAGTTGGATCACCAAGTTTAAACCAAGATTCTCTTACTAAAGATCAAATATAACATCCATCAACTAAAGAGGAGATCCTCACATTTTATACACCAAACATGCATGTATACACTCCTAATCCATATCATAAGCATGATACCACCAAGTAAATGATGCAAACTATAAGCTTTTCCTTTACTTTGCTCTTCTTAGTTTTCCTATTTTCCATTTTTTGTTTTCTTTATGACATTAAGCACACATGTATCCCCTATTTGATTGATTTATATTGGAGAGCTCTTTATTTCTCACCTTTTTCATAAGTTGGACACTAAGGGCTCATGAACACTTACAAGAATTATTCATTCAAGAAGATGTGCCATGTGTTTATTGGGCATCCCAAATGTTCACTTGTACTGTCTTTTTGCTTTTGCTTTACTCTTTATATATATATATTTGATTTATCATTTGGTTAGGGTTTATTTTACCACCAACTTAGGTTCTTTTTGTATTTAGGAAGAAACATTCAAGGTAAGCTCAAGTTTTCCATGATTTACATGATCATATCAAGCTCTTGGAACTTCAAAAAATATGCATATATACTAGTCAACTTAAAAATGCAAAGACCTAATCCTTAATCAAGAATAATGACTTAATCCTAAGTTGCCAAATCTCAATCTAAACAAAGTGTAACTAAATAAAGCAATGATTTTATGTCTTAACTTTAGAAAAGTGAAGAGTGTCTAACTTAAGATCAAGTTGAAAAGGGCAAAGAATTGAAAAAATTAGGCCAAAACTTGCTCTTTCTATGAGAAATGCAATTGAAGTTCTAAACTTTTAAAAAATTTTAGTACCTATGAGGCAAATGTCAACAATAACATAGATCAATTGTCAATTTCACACAATAAACACAAGGATTAGAATGCAATCAAGTCATATGTAGCCAACACAAGCACAATATGTACCCAGTACATAAGAACCCATGGATAATCAACTTAGTACACTATAGATCAACACAAATCCATCAACTACTCCATCAGACATCAGCTAACACAATCCCTAACTGCAGTTTAGTGCAAAATCTACCCCCAACTCTTTGGACAAACAATGTCCTCATTGTTTAGCATAATATATATCGATGAAACAAGAGGGAGGGAAAGAATGGGACTCCCCTAGGGTATTAGTTGATGAGCTAGCCACATTTATACAAGTTTTCAGCTAGCTCCATGCTCATAAGTGCTAAATATCACCAAAACCACTCTATAATTGATCTAAACTAGCAATATAGTCATCTCTTATATGCACTAAAACTCCAATCAAGCAATCCTACACAAGAGGGAATAAGAGAAGTCACAGTAGACTAGCCTAAGAAGAAATAAGCTAAGGAGGAAAGAGAAAAATATGAACATGAGAAAACATTTGAAAAGAATAAAAGAAAAACTAAAATAAACACAAAATGGGAAATGAAAGGAAAGCAAATATAAACAAAACAAAAAAGACTCAATAGTGGGTTGCCACCCACTTAGTGCTTCGTTTATAGTCTTTAGTTAAACTTTTGTTTTTTATGTTTGTCTTGGGTCATGAAGATCTAACCTTCTTTCACTCTTGTCCAAAGTTCCCCTTTCCAAAAAGTGCTTAAGTTGGTGACCATTGATCCAAAAAGGTTCCTTACCATCCTTTTTTATCTCCATAACTCCATAGGGGAAGACTTTGGTAACCACAAAGGGTCCTGACCACCTAGACCTTAGCTTACCAGGAATAACCTCATACAAGAGTTATACAACAACACTTTTTATCCCTCCTTGAACTCTTAACTGAGGATTTGCTCGTCATGCCACATCTTGGTTTTTTACTTGTAAATATGAGCATTCTCAAAAGCTTCATTCCTAAACTCATCTAACTCGTTCAATTGGAGTAACCTGCAATTCCTAACAGCTTACCTATCAAAATTGAGGAATTTTATTGCCTAATATGCTTTGTACTCCAACTCTACCGAGAGATGGCAAACCTTACCAAAGGGCATGCGATATTGGGACATACTAATTGGGTTCTTGTAAGTAGTTTAGTAAGCCTAAAGTGCATCATTAAGCTTAAGCAACCAATCTTTTCACTAAGCCTAAAGTGCATCATCAAGCTTAAGTGACCAATCTTTCTTTGATGCATTGATATTTTTCTCTAAGATTCACTTTAGCTCTCGATTTGACAACTCCACTTAATTGTGTGTTTAAGGGTGATAAGGTGTGGCTACCTTATGTCTTACTCCATATTTTGCAAACAAATTATCAAACTGCTTATTACAGAAGTGAGAGCCCTCATCACTAATGATCGCTCGTAGTGCCCTATACTTAGTGAAGACGTTTCTTTTTAAGAAGTGAAGTGCTCCTCTTACATCATTAGTTGGGAAAGCCACTGCTTTAACCCACTTAGGCACATAATCAATAGCAACAAAGATGTACTTATTGTTGAGGGTTGACGGGAATGGTCCCATAAAGTCAATCCCCCAATATCAAAGATCTTAATCATTAGTATCCCATACTGTGGCATCTTATGCCTCCTTGAGATGTTTCTTGAACACTGGCATTGGTTATGAGCTAGCACAAAACCATGACAATCCTTAAATAAGGTAGGCCAATAAAATCTACACTGAAGTACCTTAGCAGCCATCCTCTTAGCACTGGAATGACCACCAGCTTCAAGACTGTGGCAATGGTGAAGTATGTCAGCAACTTCAAATGCTGGTACACATAGCCTAATCACTTGGTCAGCGTGACTCCTAAATAGGTATGGGTCATCCCAAAAGTACCTTTTCACCTCAGATAAGAACTTCCTCTCTTGGTAATGAGATATCTTATATGGTAAAATGTCACTAACTAAGTAATTCATGATATCTACGTACTAAGGTAGATCCTTAATTGAAGTTGCATTAAGTGCACATTAGGAAAAACCTCACTGATTGGTAACTCATCTTTCTCATTAATCCTTGAAAGATGGTTAGCTACCACATTTTTAGTCCCCTTTTTGTCACGAATCTCAATGTTAAACTCTTATAACGGAAAGATCCACTTATAAGCCTAGGCTTTGCATTTGATTTCACTAGCAAATACTTGAGTGCGAAGTGGTTTGCATAGATCGTAACCTTAGAGCCTATGAGATATGATCTAAATTTGTCACAAGGAAATACTATAGCTAACAACTCCTTCTCTATAGTGGCATAGTTGTGCTAAGTGCCATTAAGCATCTTACTAGCATAGTAGATTGCTTGGAAGACTTGGTTCCTTTACTAGCTAAGTATAGCACCGATTGCAATGTTACTAGCATCACACATAAGCTCTAATCAGGTACCACAATCACAGGTGTTGTGGTCAGTTTCTCCTTCAACAACTCAAATGCCCGAAGGCATGCCTCGTTGAATGAAAATAGAGTATCCTTCTCTAATAAAGTACATAAAGGTCTAGTAATCTTGGAAAAATCCTTAATGAACCTCCTATAAAACCCAACATGACCAAGAAAACTTCGAATTCCCTTCACATTCATAGGTGATGGAAACTTTACAATAACTTCTGCTTTGGCCTTATCCGTTTCGATTCCTTTTTTTGAGATTTTATGGCCAAGCACTATCCCTTCTTGTACCATGAAGTGACACTTCTCCTAATTCAACACCAGGTGAGTATCCTTACACCTCTTAAGCATGAATGATAAGTTCTCTAAGCGACTATCAAGGGAAGCTCTAAATATAGAGAAATCATCCACAAAGAATTCAATGCATTTCTCAATCATATCAAAGAACAATGCCATCATACATCTCTGGAACGTGGCAGGTGCATTACAAAGACCAAAAGGCATACGCTTGATTGCGAAAGTGCCATAAGGACAGGTGAATGTAGTCTTCTCTTGATCTTTTGGGGCAATGGGTTTTTGATTGTAACCAGAATATCCATTAAGAAAGTAATAATACTTATGCCTCACTAGCCTCTCAAGCATCTAGTCTATGAAGGGTAATGGAAAATGGTTTTTACAGGTAGTATCATTTAATTTGTGATAGTCAATACATACCCTCCATCCAATAACGGTCCGAGTAGGTATTAATTTATTTTTCTCATTTTAAATCACTGTCGTACCCCCCTTCTTTGGCACTAGTTGGACAAGACTCACTCACTTACTGTTTGATATGGGATAAATAATCCTAGCATCAAGAAGCTTCAAAACTTCCGTTTTCACCACTTCCTTCAAAGTAGGGTCGACTTATCTTTGTGGTTGAATTGTCAATTCGCATTCAGCTTCCATAAGAATCTGAGCATACAAATCGATGGATGGATCCCATGAATGTTTGTAATAGTCTAACCAATGGCCTTCCTATCCTCTCTAAGCACTCCAATCAACTTGTTCTCTTACTTTTATGACAAATTTGCTGAAACAATGACTAGTAATGTTGCATTCTCTCCAAGGTAAGCATACTTGAGATGAATAGGTAACTGTTTCAACTCAAGTTTGGGAGGCTCAACTATGGAAGGAACTGACCTCTCAGTATTAACTCCTAATTCCTCAAATCTAGATGACCTCAATTGACCTCCTGTAGCTCTACTTACTAGTGAACCTGCAATGACCTCATCCTCACTACCTTCTTTTATGATCACTACTCTCTTATCATCACTCTTAATCAAATCATGCTCAATAATATTCGTGACATCATTTTCTCTCATAATCTCATCTTCCTCCATCTCAAATTCTCTCTTGCCCATCAACTGCGTCATGTGTGAAATCAAGCCCATCCTCATCATCACTCCAATTGTCCACTAACACATGCTTATCATATCTACTCATATGAAAGTACTTATCTCTAAACTCCTCTACTAGCCAATCAACTAGGTTAATGGAAGCAAGAATCACTCTTAACTGGGTGTCTAAAGGCTAAAAAAATGCTAAATGTGACTTGCTTATCCATAACCTTAAGTGTTAACTTTCCTTCTTCCACATCGATCAAGGCCTTATTGGTGGCCAAGAATGGCCTACCTAAGATCAAAGGTATCTCTCGATCCTCCTCCAAGTCCAGAGCAATGAAATTTACCGAGAAGATAAACTTGTCCACCTTCATTAATACATCTTCTACTATCCCTCTTGGATGCTTGATACTCCTATTAGCCAATTGCAAAGAAACTGTAGTTGATTTACATTCTCCAAGCCCCAATTTCTTGAAGATTGAGAGAGGCATAAAATTGGTACTCACTTTAAGATCACATAGGGCCTTATCAAAGTAGGAGTCTCTAATGATACATGGAATAGTGAAGCTACCTGGATCTTTTAACTTAGGAGGCAACTTGTTTTGAAGGATAGCTATACACTCTTGGGTTAACATCATTGTCTCATTATCGGCTAACTTCCTTTTCTTGTTGAGGATATCCTTCATAAACTTTGCATAAGAGGGCATTTGCTCAAGTGCATCCATGAATGGGATATTAATATGCAACTTCTTAAAAACTTCTAAAAACTTGGAAAATTGATGGTCTAATTGCTGCTGCTTCAATCTCCTAAGGAATGGGATGGGTAGGACATATACCATCACTTCTGATTTCTTCTTCTCAAAGTCCTCTACCTTACCTTTCCTTATATCTCCACTTTTTGATGACTCACCTTCTATTCACTTTTTATCCACTCTAAGATCTTCATCCTTTTTCTCCTAAACTTCCTTTTCTCCTCCTTTATCAACATTTCTCCCTTCTTATCCAATTGACTCTTGTTTAACTATCTTGTTTTCCCCATTCACCTTAACTTAATCTTCATTTTTTTTTCCAGCTCCTTCCCACTTCTCAATGTGACTACTTTCACCTCTTCCTTAGGATTCTTTTTAGTATTGCTAGGAAGGGTACCTTGATAATGGCTACTAGATGACTAGGAGAGCTAGGCTAATTGTTTTTGCAAGTCTTAGATGATAGCTTTTTGGTTCTAAGACTCTTGTAACAAGGTTTTTAGCATCTTGATTAAGGTGTCCTCTTTCTCTTTTTCCTTAGGTTGAAATGTCCTTTATTGAGTCATAGGTGGGGCTCTAAGAGCATTTCTATCTCTCTAACCAAAATTCGGGTGATCTCTTCATCCTGGATTATATGTATTCAAGTAGGGGTTCCAATTCTCCATTCCTTTGTTAAACTTATTCACAAAATTTGCTTATTCTATACCTAAACTTGAACATAGAGGGTATAAATCCCTTACTAAACAATTGGAAAGCCTATAAGAAGACACCCAAAAGGCATAACACTCTCAGATGAACCAAAACTTAGGCTTGCCCCCTGCATACGACTCATCTAAGCTATAAGAGTCGCTACTTGAGCTTAAAGTTTAGCAATTATTTTTTATTCATGTATGGCATCTACTTGCCTTCGCCTTGCTCTCTCAATATGCCAGTTAAAAGAATTGAAGGCCATTTCCTCAAAGAGTTCATATGCTTGCTCTGCATTCTTCTTTCCTCATTAAGCTACCTCTAGAGGCTGCATCTATCATCATCCTCAACTTATCACCAAATGAATTATAGAAAGTGTGAATCAACTGGTGCATGGGTACACCATGATGAGGACAATGCCTAAGTAACTCCTTGAATCTTTCCTACACTTCATAGAATGTCTCTCCTTCAAACTGATGAAAGGAATTGATCTCATTTCTTAACTAGGCAGTCTTATTAGGTGGAAAGACCTTTACTAGAAACTTTTGTGCCAATTGATCCCAAGTTGTAATTGATTGTGTCGGCAAGGTGTTTAGCTAGCTTCTTACCTTATCCCTAAGGGAAAAAGGGAATAGGTTTAGGTGAATGGCATCATTAGAGACTCCATTACTTTTAAGTGTAGCATAAATCTATAAGAAATTCATTAAGTGATCATATGGGTCTTCTAGACGTCTACCACCAAATTGATTTACTTATACCATTTGAATCAATGCAGGCTTTAATTGAAAATTGTTCGCTTGAATTGTAGGCTACGTAATAACTGGTGCAGCTCCCTTAACGGTGGGCATAAAGTACTCTCACAATGGTCTTGCATTCTCATTTCCACCCATAGTTTACACATTTTTCCCATTATGATCATCTCCATTGCCATTACTTTCCTTGACTCTTAATTGCTCAAGATTCACTCTTCTTTCTCTCAATCGTTTGTGAAAGGTTTGCTTAATCTCAAGATCAAATAGAAAAGTCAAATCAAGTACTCTTTCACTAGACATACATTAGCAAGGCCTAAGAGAGGAACCTTTTTGCATTTCTCATAAAATTTTCAACTTTTTATGGATTTTTCAAAAATTTTAGATCTTTAGAAACGAAACTGACTAAAATTTATAAAAGATGATTTCTAAAATGTAGAAAGATTGAAACCTTACACACTAAAGTAAACTATCACTACTCTAATATCAAAAGTGATAAGCAAACATGATACTCACAAGAAAGATATATAAAACACAAGAAACATGATGATGAGATAAGGTTAGAACTTTTTTTGTTTTCTCTATGAAATGCAAAATATAAAAGGAGACAATCATGCAAATTGCAAGATCAATGCAAAATTAAAGACCTAAGCTATCAATAAGCTAAATTAAACTCAATTTAATGGAAATCTAGAGCAATGAACTATGGTAAATAATTCCAACTATGATTACACTACAAAAAATGCATAAAACACAAAGAATAACATAATAACATAAAACCGAAAATTATGGGAAAAATGATCAAACACGTAAAAATCTAACAAACATTTTAGCACAAACTAACTAAGGAATAAACTAAGCATGAAACTATTAAACTACAAAACAACAAACTGCGATAATTAATACTAAGAAATAGAAATAAAACAATAAATTTTTTAGTTTTCACTATAAAATGCACTATTAAGAAGAACAGTTTATCCTAAAAAAGCAACTAAAAGAAAAGCAACAAGAAGTTGAAAATAAGAGGAAACACACCAAGATTTTACTCAATTAACCACTAACACGAAAGCTATCCGCTAAGAATTAGTAGATTAATCAAACTAATGGAGCTACTACTAAGCTAAACTACAAAAAGATAAGGGAACAAATGAAAATAAAAAGGTGCCCAGTTTAAGGGATCAACTACCAATCTAATATTTGCAAAGCTAAAGCTCCTTGGTAACGGTGCCAAAATGCTTGACTCATTGAAAACATGAGTATGTAAATTGACAAGTGTATTAGGTCATGGAAGTAGTATAAACAGTGAGTTAAGGTCGTAATCCATAAGAAATTAGGTGCTAAGCACTAAATCATTTGAGTTTTCCTTAAGCTAAGCTATCGATAATTGAACTAAAAGTAAATGAAAACTAAGTAACAAGATGAACACTAAACTAAATGTTCTAGCTGCACTATAAGGGTTTCGGGTTTAAGAGATAGAAAGGGATCAAACTGGGATTTGTAAATCTATTCTCATTGAATCGATGTAACCTTAAATTGATATTCGAAATTGACTAATTAAATTGATATTTGAAATTGACTAAAAGGAATTTAACTAAATTTACTAGAACTCGTCCACGTCCTGAAGTAGTGGGATTCTAATTCTAACATAAATTTACCTACTAATACAATTTATCTATAATTATCGGGTAAATAATAATCTGTTCATACTAAAATTATTATTCTAATTAGAAATATGGTTTAAGCATGTCCTTATGACCAAAACCATATTTTCAATCACATTAAGTGCGTGAGTTTATGAATTTCATTAAAACCCATATATCCCCATGACATGCTTTTTCAAAAAATTCAAGTTATATTCAACACGAGTTATCAAAATCCTTCCGGATACTTTATAACTCTATCTAGCTAAAAAGTAATGGCTAAATACTAAATAACTAGATGATGAACATAATAAAAAAATACCCAAATACTCAAAATTAATATCAGAATATTATCAATATCAGAAAATTGTACAAAATATATCAACTTATCAAATCCATCAATACAAAACCCAAATAAATTAAGTACAATATCACATTGCAAAACCTAAATAAATCAAGATATATATAAATTGAAATAATAAGGAAAAGAAAACACCCCGATTGGTATATTCAATCTTGAAACCCAATACACAATCGATAAATCTAAATTCATTTGGAACCTAAGATAGTTCTCTAGTGAGCTAGAACAAAATGATTTAAAGTCCTAAAATTAAAGAAAACATACTAAAATTAATAAAGTAAAACAAGTATGAAATTTTTGTTCTTAACTATACTAGCCAAGACAATAAACTCTAGTTCCTGTTCTATATCCCTAAATGCTACTTTTATTTTCCTCCCTTGTAAACTACTATTTTCTTGTCTCTAAGCTACTATTTTCGTCTCCTATGTTCCTCCTCTTTCTGTCCCGACTCTCGACTGCTGTCTTCCTTTCTCTACTATCCTTCCTTTACTATTTGTAGGCTCATATTTCTTAGGCTCATCCCTAAAAGGAGAAAATATTAGAAACATCTATTGCCTCTCCCATTTCTCCAAGAGTTACCTAACAAGAATATTCCCGTACATGCTTCTACATATCTTCCCAAAATGCTTACGTATGGGCTTTAATTATTAGAGTTAGGTTGTCACTTTCTTAAATACGGCATGCTTGATATAATACCACTTTTGAACCTGATGTTCTCACTCCAAAACTAATCTTATCTCTTCTTGAATTAGTTTTAGGCCCCTACAATTACACACTTAAAAACTTTTTAGTAAGGGGAATAAATATGGGCCTACTTCTACTAACTATATCTACGTTACAACCTATGATCTTTTAGGTTTCTTTACTTTGCTATCATTTTGTTGCAATTGTTACGTGGAGGAGCTCTCAAGCTATTGTTGACATTTGGTTTGTATATGTGGATGGCTAGAGCTGTTGTTGAAGATCTGGTTGCTAAGAAGCTGCTGCATGTATGGAATTTGGAGTTCATAGTTACTATTAATTGGATGTTGTGACATGTTGTGCTTGAAATTAGAGTGAAGCTTTTAGAGTGTTCTATTTTGGAGTGTTTGGCCTAAAAATTTTGGCCTACTGTCATAGATTGAAGAAGTGTAGGCTACTCGTAGTGTTGCTTGTGTTTGTGAATTCAACTGCTTAGTCTCAGTTTAGAATTGTTCCGCTACTAAGAAGCTTGATCATATGCTTTAGCTACTACTCTCGGTTTGGGATGTCATGGCTGCTGATTGAAGAGGTTGCTATTGCTATCATGAATTGAACCAGGCCATGAGTTGCTTGTGTAGTGGACTTTAGGCCATGTTCTGTTTGTTGCACATTCAAATAAAGAACATACTTAGCTGCTGCACTTGGAACTTATGGCTCCTACTATTGCTTAGTGACATTCATGACCTGTAAAAATTAAGAAAATAAGAACAATAAAAATGAAGTTCTATAAACTCAGTAGATTGAAATATTATTAACAAAATTTTCAGTTTTAGCTATCAATTTGTATGCTTGAAGTGCTGTAGCTTTTTAAACTGTTGAAATTTTCAAAAGTGAGCTGCTTAGGAACTAGGTAATTGGTGGTTGTTTAATGATAGAGCTTATTAGTTGCTGCTGTTTGGTAGAGTTTTCAACTTGGAATTGCTCAATTCAACAACTATGACCTTCTTTTCAAGTGTAGTAAACTCTGCTGATGTTCTTTGCTTTGTTGTTGTTGTTTCCTACAGCTAATGTCACACCAATGGGAGCTGCTTAATTGCGTGTTGATAGCTTAAGTGAGGTCTTCATGTTGTTGTCTATCTCTTGGAATTGCTTGCTATGGCTTTTGAATTAAATGGAGCTACTATTATGTGTTGGAGCACTAATTGAGCACTTGGTTTAGTATGCTCTAACTTAAGTTCTATAGCCTGGATTGTGATGGAGCTCACATGTTACAGTTGGTTAGTGCAAAGAGCTACTGTTAAAGAGCACCATTTGGGTGCTTAATTTTACAGTTGGAGTGCATTGCCTTACTACTTGAAGTGACTGCAGCTAATGATTGAGAACTCCTGCTATTACATAGAGCTTAGTTGTACTTAGTTCTCAGCTACACCAAATAAGTTATGTTGAACTCGAAATGAAGTAGAAGCTACTTGGCTTTAGTAATTTAGTCAGGATTTGCTTGGTTAGTCTTAGCTTAATTGGCATTTGAGTTTGCTACTGTCCTCTACTAAGACCTTAGTTGCAAGCTGTTAAAGAGATTGGTTTACCTTAAGCTGCTGTTGATATTTCTCTTC
Organism: Lumnitzera littorea; assembly: GCA_024138015.1. NCBI lineage: Eukaryota > Viridiplantae > Streptophyta > Magnoliopsida > Myrtales > Combretaceae > Lumnitzera > Lumnitzera littorea. Next base: position 74,706,472 of record JAMXBB010000012.1, on the reverse strand, counting down.
TAAATGAGCTACTCAGTTTCTCTATGAGACAACTTTCTAGTGTGTACTAAGATAAATTTGTTGTGGTCTTTAGTTCCAAATTGCTATTATATGCATAGCTGCTACTACAACTTAGTACTACTGTACAAGGGCTAACTAGATTGGCTTGATTGCTTAATTATGTTTGACTTGAAATGAAGTAAATATCATATCCATCAGTTGGAGTCTTGAAACCATAATGTTTGCTTCTTTTCTAAACATCCGTAGCATAAAAGGTCAACTGATCCATCCATTCAAAGCTTAGTTTGGCAACTTACAAAATTCATATTTTGGAAACAATGATCAATGATATGTAATTGATAAGTCCTTAAGCTACCTAAACCATTCAAAGTTATAATCAACCAAGACTTGTCTATTTAGCAAATGGAATTTCACTGTACACAACATATGATGTCACTTGTTGTAATACTTGTTTAGAGTATAAATGATCTTCTCATTACTGATGAATAAAAAGAAGGCTGGAGAAGGGCAAAAAATTCAAGGAGGGTACATAAGTCTTCAATAGATTTGCTCAAATAAGATTTTTTATCTTTTTTCTCAATATTCATGCAATTTATTAGAAAATTTGTATTTTTCATAATTTCTAAGCATAACTCACAATAAAAAACACCATAAAATGCATGAATATATAGTAATTAAGTGGAGATAAATATACAGTTTTATACATTTATCAATGGCATATAAGGAGGAGTATGAGCCATTAGCTTTTAGACAAAAGTAGTTATAAGCAAGATATTTCTCTCTTTTTCTTTTTTTTTTTCTTTTCTCATGTAGTTACTTAAGCTTGAGGATAAGCTATTTATCTAAGGGAGGAGTAATGTTAAAGATGCCTTCTTAAGAGATAAAGGTCACATAAGTACCACAATTTTCTTTTTCGTTTTTTTTTTTTTTCAGTAGCTAAACTTTTAACTTGTTTATTTTAGTACCTCATGTTTTTGAATGAGACAAATCAATACCTCTATTATGACAATTGTTATCATAAAATGATAGAATAAAACTAATAAGTACATCAACTTTTATTTTATTTTATTTTAGTGCTTAAACATATTTTTTTATTTTGGAACTTTTAACCTTTTTGAAGTGAAATAAATAGGTATTCTTTATAATAACCTTTATAAAATATTATAAAGATCAATAAATAACAATGAATAATTACAAAAATTTTTTCTAAAAAAAAAGGAATGACAAAAAATAGACTCGAGTCTTGAAATTTTAATTGATATAGCTTTTGTAAGCTCTTATATCATCAACTAAAATCAAATATAGACTATATCATTATTATCATTATTTATCAACAACAACAATAAATCGAAAATGAATTAGAAATGGCTAATACCAACCAAATCAATCTCTAATTGGTCCTTTCTAGCTTCACGTCATAAGTCTAATTGCCCCCCCCATCTCAATCTTATATGACTTTACATCAATTGTAACAATCCCATGCTAATCCTTTTTTAAATCTATGCTAGCAAAGTGGTTCACATGATATTGATTTGAACTTATTGGGGTGGAACAATGTTGTCAAACTTAGATTAGAAGATGGTATCACATCACCACTTCCATAAGTCACACACTAATTAGAAAAAGTTAGCTCCTTCTTAAAATGGGGGAATCAATATACATCTAATTGATCGAGCTTGCAATTTTTGATAAAAACTTATGGAAATAGTGAAAACTTTAGCAAGTGTACCAGTTGATTAGTAGTATGGGGTAAGCTCCAACGTTGTATTTCCTAAGAGAATGGAGTGCTAGCTCTCAGTCATTTTAGTCCCCTTCATGGCTAAGCAAACTTAACAAAACTCAAATTTTATTTAGCTAAAACTAACAACCATCCTAAACTGATAAACTTTACATTAGTATTAAACTATAATTACCAACTAACCTAAATATGCTACTTGGGAACTCCAACTCCATGAAAGGGTGTAATTATGAACTAAGGATTGAAATGTCAAATGGCATAGTTGTTATGTCTTTTCAATAATCCACATTATGAGTGAGCTATTAACTGGCTATTAATGCTTTTTATATCAAGAGGGATAGCATGGTCTACTCTTTGCATTAAGGTTTTGTTCTAAACATCGGCTTGATGGTAGTTTGGATTACACAATCAAGTTGGTAGTTCCTCTTCCATGTCTTCGTCTTCTTCTTTACTTTTTTTTTTTTTTTTTGGGCTTCTCATGAGGGGGCTACTATTATGGTTGTAATGCCTGCAAATTTCCTATATAAGAGGTTGGAAGTTAATAAAATTTCCCAAAAGATACCTTCAGTGTTGGCAAGATAACTAACCCTAAACTTAAAAGACTACTCTCAAAAACCTTAATGCAAACCCCTAAAACCCTAAATGGTAGTCTTAACCCTAATTTGACCCTTACACTCAAAAGCATTAAAACAATATAAATAAATGCTAATAACTAATGGTAACTCTTTAGGTCAACCTAATCTAACGAAACTAATCCAAAATCCTAATGGGAAAGAGATTGATAGTTGAAGTCCAGGGGAGCACTCCAAAAACGATAAAGGGTAAGCTAAACCAAAAATGAATATTGGTATAAATAACTCTAACAATGAATTCAAAACCTTAAAATGAATACTGTGACCTTTAAATGAGCATTTGAAAACTAAAATCTTAATTGGAACCCTAGTACATGCAAACCTTTAAAATGATTGTAAAACCTTAATCTAAAGTTGAAAACGCTAATCTAACTATTGTACTCTAATTAAATAGTAAAATTATTCATTAATCAGAGCCTAATCTCTTAATTGTCCTAAAACCCTAATCTACCCTCTAAAACATACTTAAACAGTAATAATTGTCTCAATTCTTTAAATTGATTAGATAAGATGACCGAATAGGCTTAACCAACTTAATTTGGCACATTAAGTCCTAAACTATACTTGATTAATGTCAAGTATACGGGTAATTAAGATTAAGAAACTTAATTACACCTTTATTTAGTAATCGAGTTTTACATCATAATTAACTATAAATCAAGAATGATTAATCATATGAAACCAAAGTAATTATATGAAAATATCTTCTTAAGAATACCAACGTTATACGTAGGGAGACAATATGAACCCCATAAACTTTTGGATTTGAACTCGGAGTCAGATATAAGAGTTAATAGGTAATCCCTAGAACTACTTAAGATATAATAATAAATCCATAAATAAAATGATTCAACCCTAAATAATAAGTCACAAACCCCAAGTAATAAGTTGAAAAACCCTAAAGAGAGTAAAACACTAAAACCTTAATCGTATGTATAAAACCCTAAAAAAAACCCTAATACGTGAGAAACCTTAAAACGATTGGAAAATATCAATAGACTGAGTAAAACCTTAATTGGAAGTTCAAAACGCTAATTCAACTAATAAGCCCTAAGTATATCCCTAAACTATTCGCTAATTGCAAGTAATTTCTCTAATCATTAGGAAACCCTAAATCGCCAGCTTCATACATGTTTCGAAAACTCTAATAGGTCTCGAATAATAAAGGACTCTAACAAACAAAGAAATATAGGTCAATGAACTTAATTAATGTGATAAAATTGCTTAATTAAGTACAATCACGATTAATTAGCTTAATTACCCTTTAATCCATCTATCACCACTCATTACATCTTAATTAGTAATAAGTTAAACTCAATTCAAAACAAAAGACAAAGGATTAATTGAGCATTAAAGGATACTTGTCCTTAAGGAGACAAAATCCTCTCCCATTTGATAAAAAGCAAACAAGGTACAATAGTAACAAGAGGGGACCATATACTCTTATCCTAAGATAGCCACCTCTTGTCCCCCTTAATTTACCTTCAATATCTACCATTCCACCCCTCTAAAACTCTCATTTGACACTATTCTTCATGTATAGAAAACCTTAGGAAACACTCTTAAGAAACCTAAACAAAAACTAAAGGAAAAAGGGAAGAAAACAAAAGAAGCTGTTGGACCCTTACTAACAACCACCCCACCCCCCCACCCGCTCACACCTTAGTGCCTTTTACTTTAATGCTACCACATGCCACCAAATGACAAGCCACCACCACCAAAAGATTACACACATACCCTAATTTCTTGCCAACAAACATTTGCTCTTGATGGAGTAAGTTTCGACTTTATATTTGAGTGAAAAAGTTGGAACTCATGGAAGCCAACCTAAGGTAAAACTCATTCAAGTTGACTTTCTTGTTCACATAAGTTATATTATGATTTCTTAAGCGTTTAATATTAGAAATACTATATAAATATGTTATAATCATGTATATACAATTTTAGAGTCTTATAATTACACATTTATTCATGTACTTAGCTAGTTTGTTATTTATATTCTAGAGGTGTAAGAGATAGTTTTATATAGATAACTTGAAAAGATGTTGATTAAACTCCATGAAACCCTAAGTACTATCCATGTGGTCCCCTCCTTGATATGTATCAATCTTGTATTCACCATGTTAGGTGATATTATTAGCTTAAAACAAGTAGAAATGTGATGAAGACAAAGAAAGACACTAAAATAAGTGTTGGATGGAAGAAGTTGATGGAAAGCCTAGAAGAGCCCTACTTGGCCACCACTTTTATGAAAGTTTTAAATTTGTAAATTTTGATTTATTACCTTAATAACATGTTTGTTTAGTGTTAAGTATGATTTGGGATGTAATTAACCAAGTTAAGTAGAGTGATGATGAGTTAATGGCCTAAACTAGTTAAGATAGTGATTAAGGCCTTAGGAGTAGTGTTAGAAACCCCATTAATGAAATGAAACACTTAGTAAAATGGGTTATTTATTGGGCCCATTAGGATATTTAGCCCATTGGAATAAGTTAGAATCAAATATAGGGTCCTAGAATGCAAATTAGGCCTAAACTAGCTTAGTTAATGATTAAGACCTTAGAAATATGATTAGAAACCAAATAAGTGAAAGAACCAGATTTAAGTCTTAATAAATAATGAACTTATCTTAAGGACTTTAGTGGGCTTAAGCCCAAAATCAAAAGTGAAGTTAGGCTTAAGGCCCTAAAATGTAAGATAAGCTCAATAGCCCTTAAAAAAACCAAAAATAGAGCTCAATAACTTAGTGACTAGATCTAAACCCTAAATTAAAGGCTAATAAAATAAAATATAAAAAGTCTATTAAGTCTCAAAGCTCATCAAAGCCATCCCTTATAGGTCCCTTTGTCAGCAAAGGCCTTAAATTAGTTAAAAAGGCCTATTTAGGGCTACAAGAACAACAACAAGACCGAAGGTGAAAATTTAAAGTGTTGGGTAGAAAAGTCCACTTAAAATACTTAAAAGGAAGCCCAAAATATTAAGTGTACGGTCTAATATCAAAAGCTAAGCCTAAAGCTCAAAACTAGGCTTAAACCTTAAAGTGACCAAACTCACCCATTGGGCCTACGAACTTGTAAGGCTCAAACTAAAACCTTGCTGATCCAAAAGCCTGAAAATAACCTCATCAAATGAAATAACACTCGAAAATGATAAAAATTGACTATAAGAACGTGAAATTCCAACTTCAAATGAGAAAGTTATGACCAAGATATGAAATAAGAGAAAATAAGGAAATTATAGCGAGGCTAGTAAATAGATTACATTTAAGATGAGTCTTATTTGCTTTAGTTACCTTACTCAGGTGATTTGGGATACCAAGTTTGAGACTATCAAGGACTACTAGAAATACTTAACTTTAAGGTTGAGTAAGTATACCACCTCCTATTTTACTTTGTTTTGTGTTTGTAGTTAGTGCATTATCTAATTATATTTGATAATTGAACTTTATGCATGTTGGGGTATATGGGAACTTATGTGTGCCTATTTTGGTTGAACTATGCTTGGAAAATATATTAAGATATTCCAAACACCTTCGTTTGCTGTATTAGACCATAGGGCATTGTAGTGTCTAGAATATACTTGCTTGACCACCTTATGAATCTAGAATTAATAAATATTTGGCCTCTAATTAAATTGGACATGCATTACATCTTATAACATGAGTTAAATGGAATCAACACTTCGTAAGTAGAGTAGGAGATCATGCTTGGATAGATCCATATTGATATTATGTATTGTGATTTTTTATCATACCATGTATTTCATGTGACATATTCTTGCCCTGACCTTTGGGAACTACTCAGCTCTAAGGAGTGTTGCCTTCTGCTTGAGGCTGAGCCGTATCAACTACTAAGAATGGTGATATTGTTAAGAGATTTTGAATTTGATGTAGATACCTGGGTCCTGACATGCCTAGATACTTCCCAACCTGGCCAATGGTGGACGTCAAAACCATGATATATATAGTTACTAGTCGACTGTATATACTGTTTATTTTGCATATGCTTATACATGCATTCATATGTTTGATAAATAACTTGATTGTTATTATCTGATGGTAAGGTAGGAAGGTTACTCACTAAGCTAGATGTAGCTTGGCCCCTAATAGTTTCTTTTACATGTCTTACAAAGCTAAGGCTAGGTGAAGATTCAAATGCAGAGTGCTCTATCGAGTTGAGAAAGTAGAATATAAGTTTCGAAAAGTAAGTGGTATAGTCGAATTAGACTTTTAAGGTATTTAGTGGCATTATGACTATCAAGATATATATACCTTCTTTTATTTTTTGGTAGGTGATTTCAACTCTCTACAGTTTTGGTGACTGTAGATTGTTGGATATATATGTATAGTTAAGCAATTGTATGTAAATTGAATAAGCACCCTTAGAAATTTACTAATTAGAGCCTTACAACCTCTAACTTACACGGTAGTCTTTATATTATAAGTGGATACGTGATATGAAGATTTTAAGTAAAACTACCAAACCCTTTTCAGGGGTGTTACAATGGTCCTTAGGACTTGTAAGATATATGAAAAAAATAATACCAAGTTTAAGATCCAAAATAATAAATCTTTTGTGCTAAATTGATCAAATCATAATTTTCATTTATGTAAATCAATTATATGTGATTTTTATACTTGCTTAGTGCATTAAAATTCATTTTCATGCAAAATCACATACAATTTAGAGAAAATTATATATAATAAGTGTAAGATTTTTTACACTTATCAGATGGTTGACCTATGAATGAGAAGGGGTTAATGTAATGACCCAACTAGAACTTCTTCCATAAAGGTATTGTCTACTTTGGCGTGAAATGTCTTAGACTAGGCTAGTGGGCCTCGGCACTTAGCTTCTTAGCCTTGACATTCGATGGACAATGTTCGAAACTTGGAGCCTAACAAAGCAGTGTATGGCCGAGATGAGCCCTTAAGGAGTTCTTCAACAATTCTCTTATAAACTATGCTTCGTCTTTAGCATCATGATCAAAGAGAATTCTATGTGAGAGTGATAGAAGGCCTCGGAGGCGTGTATGGGTAAGAGGACCAATGGTCAGCAGTCCATCAGTTCTTTAGGGTTATTAAAGATTTGCCCTCAAATCTTGGCTCTCTTCTTCATTGACTACATAAGGTATTAGGTCAATTACATTAAAAGTAGTAGATACATTATATCCATCGAGTAGCTTAAGCTCATATGCATTGTTGTTGATACGCTTAAGGATCTTAAAAGGTCCATCTGATCTAGGGGAAAGCTTGTTCATTCTCTTCCCAAGGTAACACTCCTTGTTGAGGTGGACCCAAACAAGGTCTTTGGTGCTGTAAACCACTTGTCTCCTTGCTTGGCTTCCTTACTCCTTCTATTGGGCTACAATCTATACTAGTTGTTTGGCAGCCTTTTGATGCAAGTTTTGGAATTTCTCAGCATGTTATAAGCTAGACTGACTTTCCCATTAAATGGCCGGGCTGATTGCCATATCAAGAGGTATGTTTAAATTAAGTCCATAGACTACCTCAAAAGGTGACCTTCCTATCAAGCTGTAAATTGATCAGTTGTAACCGAACTAAATGACAAGTAGGCATAGGTCCCAATCATGTGAGTTCTTCCTAACAGTTGCTCACAAGAGGTTGTAGACTGTCCTATTTACTACCCCGATCAGGTCATCTATCTAGGGGTAGCAAGAAGTACTGTATATAAGCTTAGTACCAAGTTTCCTCTAATGGGTTTTCTAGAAGAAACTTGTGAACTTCAAGTTATGGTCGGGTATAATACTTTTCGATAGTCCATGCAATCGTACAATTTCTTGCAAAAAGAGGTTAGCGACAAATAAAGCATCATTAGTTCTATGGCACAAAATGCAGTGGCTTATCTAGCTGAATCGATCAACTGCCACCATAATAGAGTCATGTCTTCATGGTGTTTGAGGAAGGCTAGGCATGAAATCTATGCTTAGGTTAGTTTATGGCCGCTCAAGTATAGGCATGGGTGTGTACTCTCCATACGACTCTCTCTTCCTTTCGAGTGTTTACATGCTTTGCACCTCTCAAGAATTCATCACACATCCATCATTATGTTAGGCCAATAGAAATGTTCATTCAATAATTTAGCAGTCCTCTTTTCTTTAAAATGGCTAGCTAAGCCTCCAACATGAGCTTCTCGAATGAATAGCTCTCTAGCAGAACCACTTAGCACACGAACCCACTTGCCCTTCATTGGGAACCCCTAACTTAAGTAGGGCCCAACTATAACTCCTCCAATGCTGCACTTGGTCACTAAAGGCCTAAAATATAGATCATGCTCATATTGATCGGGTAGGGTACTAAATCCAAGCACCTTGCTTACATTGTAGTAATGAGGGTATGACTACGAGAAAGAACGTTAGCCACAGTGTTTATGCTCCCCTTCTTATGTCGGATGGCGTAGTTGAAAGACTTTAAGAACTTAACCCATTTGGCATGACACTAAGAAAGTTTTTGCTACCTTTGGAAGTATTCGAGAGATTCATGATTTGAGTAGATGATGAATTCTCTCGATAACAAATAATGCTACCAATTTTGTAGTGTTTAGACAAGGGTGTAGAACTCCTTGTCATATGTCGAGTAATTCAAGGTAGCTCCTCTTAATTTCTTATTGAAATAGGCAATGAGTCAGCATTCTTGCATAAGGACAGCACCAATGCTAACTCTAAACGTATCACATTTTACCTCAAAAACTTTCTTAAAATTCAATAGGGCGAGTACTAAGGTTGATGTCAATTTGGACTTTATCTCTTCAAAACTCTTCTAAGCTTTCTTCAACCACTTAAACTTAGAGTTCTTCCTGGTTAGCTCAGTTAAGGGTGCCGTTATGGAATTGAAATTTTGAATGAATCTTCGATAAAATGAAGTTAGACCATGGAAGCTCTTGACTTCAATAACATTAGTCGAGGTAGACCATTTAAGAATAGCTTCGACTTTCTCGTCATTAACTTAAACTCCTCCTTGTAAAACAACATATTCAAGGAATACGACTTCGCTCCGACAGAACACACATTTCTTCAAGTTATTGAATAACCTCTCGGCATAGAGTATGTCGAATACTGATGTTAAATGCTCAACTTAGATGATGAGGTTGGCACTGTAGACTAGAATTTCATCAAAATAAACCACAACACATTTTACAATCCTTGACCTCTGTACATGATCAATGAGTCGCATAAAAGTACTCGATACATTCGTTAGACCAAATGGCATCATCATCTATTCAAACAGTCCATCTCTTGTCTTGAATGTTATCTTCCATTCATCTCCAAGTCTCATTCATATTTGGTGATAGCCACTCTTCAGGTCAATTTTAGAAAAGATGTGAGCACCATGTAACTCATTAAGCATGTCATCAAGTCATGGGATCTGGTATTGGTATTTAACAGTGATCTTATTGATGGCTCAGCTATCAATGTACATTATCTATGACCTATCCTTCTTTGGCACTAGTATAACTGGTATGGCATAGGGTTACATACTCTCACAAACATATCCACGATTTACTAACTTGTTTACCTTTTTCTTCAAATTAGCTGCCTGTTTGAGATTGAGCCTATAGGTAAGTCGATTTGGCAGCATAGCTCTTAATTGAAGGTTAATGCAATATTCAATGCATCCTATAGTATAATCTACACTTTGACAAGTAAGCTCTCGGCTTCTCTTAACTTCAAAATTTTCCTAACTAAAAGGAGCATACATTCCTTTACCTTGACTTCTTGGGTAAATTGAGCTTAGGAAATTAGTAAGGACTTCTGCTATAGTGATTTAGACACCTTATCTTGTGTCTCTTATGGTTCCTTAGGGCTCATAGGGGTCAGTATAACCTTCTTCCCATTCTTTTGGAATATGTATTTGTTTCTATACCCATCATGTAATACCTTTAAGTTAAACAGTTAAGGTTGGCTGAGTAAGATGTGTGAAGTGCACATGGGGATGATGTCACACAACATCTCATCTTTGTACCTATTGCTAATGGCATTCAATACTCTAACTTGCTTGGTAATGAGTAAACCTCTTTTCTCATTCAGCCAATGAATCTTATACGACTTAAGGTGCAAAAGGGTTAGCAACTTCGTGGCCTTCACTACTCCCTACGCTATAACATTAGTACAGCTTCCCTCATCAATGATCATGGTGCATAGCTTGCCATTCACTTGGTAATTCGTATGGAAGAGATTCTTCCTTTGCACATTCTCATTGGCCACAAAAGTTCTAAGAGATAGACACACAACAAAATAGTACTTAGCTCCTTCTTCAAGAGGTGTAAGGGTATTGAGGTCATCTTGAAACTCCTCTAACATTGGGCCAACTTCCACCTCCTCCTTTCCTTCACTAGTACTCTCCACTTCAAATTGAGGTTTATCTCCTTTAATCATCTTGACATGTTGGTTCGGACATTGACTAGCTACGTGTCCATAACCAAGACATTTAATGCATTTGATCTCTTGGGTCTTCCTTCTAGAGCTTTAACCTTAGTCTCTTCGAACCTTAGGTTCCTTAACCTTGCCCTTACCTTGGCCCTCTTCTTCTTAGCTCTAAACTTGCCGAAGGCAATCCACCTCAGAACTATTTGGTGCTCAGCTATAGTCTGATTAGCTCGGCATGCTACTTTAACTCAGTAATCCAAGTCGACTAATCTAGCTTTGCTTTTGCCTCTCAACCCTTTATGCCATACGGATGACCTCATCTAGACTCCTATGTCACTACAACTCCACAATATGACCAATATTGATTTTAAGCGTAGAAATGAATCAAGCTATGGTTTGGGTTTTAGGTTCATTGACATCACATCGAATTATCAGCAATTGGAATTCCTGTACATACTCGTTTATTGGCTTGCCGCTGTATTTTAAATCTTGGAGGCGTTGCGTCTTGTTGATAATACTATGGAACAAACCAATTTCTCAAAACTCTCTTCATTTCATTCTATGTCCGAATCTCATAGAGTTCTCTTTAGTGTATGTTCTATAACTTTTTCCACCACATTGCTAAACATCTAAAAAACTTTAATGCAGCTACTCTATTACGAACAATATTCTTATAGTAATAGAAGTCAAATATCTTTTTGATCTTTTCCTCCCAATCTAAGTAGTCATCAACACTACTAGATCCATTACAGCTTAGAATCTGCACTTTGAGATGCTTGGCTCTTTGGGGTACCTTTAGGTCATCCTCCTTAACAACATCATATTTCTCCTCCTCATAAAACTCCTCGACTCCATCCAGCTCGAGTCTCCTTCTCGTAACCCAGTTGGCATGTCGCGGTGGAGCTTGGTTCACATGAATTGGTTATGGAGCTCACTATTCATCCATTTGCCTTCTCGGCTTGTCTGTTACCTCTTAGCCCTATTCAAAAACAACTCTCTCTCATAGCCCAATCTCTATGACTCTTTGTACAGAGATAGCTAAATTGGCCACAATAGCAATAAGGTCTTATATTTACTCTTCAGTAGTATGTGGTGTTTGTTAGGTAATATGACCATAACCATGAGCATCACTTTTGGTATTGTTAATCTCTCTTTGAACACTAGGATTCGACATTCTTAATACAAAGCCTCAAAAAACACTCTTTACATAAGAAATTTTCACACTCATAGAAAATACCAATTGAACAGTGAACTACAACTTACTTTGTTCTTCCAAATGAAAATAAAATATAACAAACAACAGCTTAGTAGGAATTACTGCAACATACCTCTCACTCACAACTTCAAGCTTTGATATGAGGATTATATGATGTGGCTAGGAGCTTAGTTATCAGTAAGGTTTATCTTAAGAGATGTGAGCCAAATGGGTCCTTCGAAGTATTGAAGAAAATAGAATGGTAAGGTCGAGGAACTGAATGTAGTAGCTGACATGAAGTTGCTTAGAAGATATGACTCACTTACGAACATAACATGACTTGGCACTTCACTTGATTTAAACATAAGCTAATACTAAGGTCCACCCATCACTAATCTTGAGTTACTTGGTAAGACTAGATAAGAGTATAAAAATGGACTTGGAGAGGAATGTCTCGTAAGGACCAAATATATTCAAAATGTCTATAAGGAATGTAAAATGATTTGGCTACAAAGAGAAGGGATTATTTATAGTAAGTCTCTAGAGTAACATTAAAAATAAAGAAAATTAAAAAAAGGTATTCACGAAAAGAGATTCCTAGTACATATGAAAAGGGGTAAATAGGACAAATGACAAATAGGGAAATATAGTACAGTGTTAAACGAAAAGAACAAGTGGCAATAAGATATTGGCTTCGTATTGGTAACAAATGTAAGCATCATCATATAGAAGTAACAGAGATAATAGGCTAAAGAGCAGGGGCCAACGTGAAGGGGATCTCATGACTTGGCAAGTGGGCCTTGGCACTCAGCAACTCGGCCTTAACATAAAAGGGGTCTGAGTGATAGGTGCAATGCCTTATGAATAAGGCCTTAGGCCTCGATACTTGACTTCTTAGCCTCAGCATTCAACAAATAATGTTCAATACTTAGAACCTGACAAATCAGCATATGGCCGAGATGAGCCCTCAAGGAGTTTTTCCACCATTCTCTTATAAACTACGCTTTGTCCTTGGCAACCTGGTGAGAGAGAATTCTTTAGGCGAGTGACTGAAAGCCTTAAAGGTGTACGCGGTTGAGAGGATCGGTAGTCGACAGTCCATCATTTTGTCCCATAATGCAACAACTTCCTAAGATGTCATTCATCTTGAGATTGACTTAGCCTAAAGACACTTAACTTTAGAGTTCTTATAGACTTAATGATATTACACCAAAAGACGTCTTGATGTCTCAATTCTTAGGGTTCTATTACCTAACATATAAGGGGTATTATAATCCATTTTCTTACAAAATTGACATTCTCAATAGTTTCATTATATAGGTCTAATACCACCACTAAGTGAGGTTTTTGCCCTTCCAGTTAGTAGATTACTTTAATACTACCTATGATGACTTAGTGCAAACTCTTCCCATTGAAGTATTGTTTACTTAGTCATGGAATGTTGCATAGTTTTGTCCTATGGTATAACAGTTTCCTAGGAGGTCACCTATCTTAGGATCGACCCAACTTAAGTACACTTAACTTTGGAGTTTCAATGAACTATAACCCACTATATCAAAAGATACCTCAATGATTAAAATTTGCTTTACCTAATGTTTAAGGGGTACCACAATTTACCCCACTTACAAAATTGATGTCTTCGTTAGTTTTGTTACATGGGTTCGAGACCACTATTTGGTAGGAACTTGGCCTTCCAATTGATGGACTACTCTAACACTACCTATAACAACCTGACCGGAACTCCTCACACTAAAGGTGAGTAAGTAGGTTAAGTGAGCCAACTTGACTTGGCCTAGTTGGGCTTGCGAGTTAAATGGGCTAAAAACATTTAGCCTTAATCTATTTTTTAAGCAGGTTAAACGGGCTGACCTATGGACAAAAGGCATAAGTAAGCTAAATGAGTCAACCCAAACTAGCTCAGTTTAGCTTATGGTTTAAATAGGCCAGGTTTATTTAACCTACTTTTTAAATAAGTCAATAACACCTGACCCTAAATTGCTTTTTAAGTGGGCTAAACGGGTTAGTTTACGGATCAAAAACCATTTGTCCACGTTTACCTCTTATGGAGGTATTGTCCATTTTTGGCATAGAATGCCATATAGTTTTGTCCCTCGGTGTAGTAGCTTCCTCGGAGACCACCTATCTTAGATTGACCAAGCTTAAACATGCTTAATTTTGGAGTTCTAACAAACTCTAAGCTACTACACTAAAAGGAGCCTCAATGATTAGAGTTTTATCACCTAGTATATAAGACGTATTATAGTTAAGGGTTGAGAGGGTTAACTGGAGTCGAATCAGGATTGAATTAAAGTTAATAAAAATATTATAATATAATTTATATTTATGTATAAGGTAATAAAAATTACCTATAACCTTAAGAATTGAAAGTTGAGATTTTTTTATAGTTTTTTTTTTATTTTTTTAATCTATATTTATTTCTTTTTAGAAAATTGGTGTATTTTCTAAAATAATAGAAGAGAAAATAATATATTTTAACCCAAGAAAACCTAGTGGGCTTTTATAGGAATCGAGTTGAACCAGTAAAGTCAATTGGAAGAATTGAGATCACTATTGATGAGGGTTAAATGGGTGACTTAGATTGATTTTATAGAGTTGTCTGGTTGAATCGAGCTGAATTGGAAGGGTTAACTTAAGTCTAAAAACACTAGTTTAGAGCAATTTATAAGTTGACATGAAATTGATTTTACTAGCTTAAAGCTAGAAAAAGATTAACAATAGATTACTTCAGTTAATGTAGGCTAAGTAAGTATTTAGATTGAAGTTAGAAGGGATTACCATGAGATCGATTTCATGGACACATTCTTATTTTTAATCCATCTTCATTTTTTTCTATTTATTATTATTGTGGTTGTTGTTATTGTTGCTATCTTCTTTATTATTTATATGATATAGTATAGTAGAAGTAGTAATAGCAGTAGTAATACTAGTAGGAGGAAGAGAAGTTGGCATAATTTATTTAGAGATATAGAAACCTATAAGGTTGCATATTGTCGACAAAAACTATATGTGCAAATAAAATTTCAAGAGTCAAACCTATTGTCTTAATTTTTTAAATGTATTTTCATTAATAATTATTTTAATGATTTTTTATAATATTTTTACAAAAGTCATTATTGTTGATGGTGGTTTCTTGTTTTGGTATACGGGTACCTATAATATAGAAATGGCTTTAAGGGGTATCGGAGGGTGCTCCAACATAACCACTTCAATGCCTAAGTCAACCCACTTGCGATGAAAATAAAATTGTAAAATAATAAGGAATGTGAGAGAAAATGGAAGAGTCCTCTTACCTAAGGGTTTTATTTGGTAATTATAGTGATTTAGTGGAAGTTATACCAAGGCTAAATTATTGGATCAAACTTAAGTATTTGATCTACAAATATTAGCCTATGAAGTAGTTATTATAAAAGCCCTATCAACACTTGCTCCTTACTCTCTTTGGTGATAAGGTTGGCAAAGAGAGTACCTAAGGAGATTGATTTTGTAAGATCTTTAAAAAAGTTTGTAGTCTAAGGCTTAAAGAGGCTAGAATACCAAAGGCTTGAATAGGCAAAAGTTGAGAGTGGTTGGAACACTTGTATATCGGTATGCCTTAAAAGGCAAGGGCTTAAAGAGACCGTTATGCATAAAAAGGCTTGAAAAGCATGTAGGTCGTTCAAGTTAGGCCTTACCTGTATTAAGTAGAGCTATAAGATAAGCTAAGCCTCTAGCCCATTAATATATAGGATTAGAGTATTTTACCGATCACCAATTAAAGGCTTAAGGTTTCTTAGCGGCTCATCATCCTTTCATAGGATTTAAAGTGATGTGCTCATCGCTAGTTGATGACTTAGAGCTTATAAGTGGCTCATCATCTATTTTTTAGATTTAGAGCATTCGTGCCTATTGCTCTTAAGAGAGCTTAAGGCTTTGTAACTCGTTGTCCTTTCATAGGACTTAGATATCTAAGGAGATCCTTTTCCCATCATCCATTAAATATAAGACTTAGGGGTTAGTACTTTTTATGATTTAATCATCACCCCTATTATGTAGGGTTTAAAGCTATTGAAGAGTGGCCCGTTAGCAAATTATACTTACGTAGCCTTAAGGTGAAGGGCTTCTCTCGCCTCAGTTTATTTATGAGTTCTCATACTCATCTCAAATGGAGGCAAAAGTAAGCCTACTAAAAATTGAAGAAATAGTTATAAGTGCTAATTAATCAACATTTTTTCAATATTAGGCTTATCAAAGTTTTGATCATGAAGTGACACATGATTAGATATGAATCAATTCACAAATAATGGATTTAAGTGTGAAAACTAATAATAGTTCAATACGATATGCAACATAAAGCACATATCTTAAAGTTTAATATCTAACAAAGCATGAGTAGTGGTAGTAATATTTTACTTATCTTTCATCAACAAGAGTGGATGTGTAAATGGTGCTCTGTATGGAACTAGTAGTAAAGCCTAGGTTGTTACGTCGAGCTTAGTTCGCACTTATGACAACATGCTATAGTGCTTTGGCGGAGTTTGTATGGAATATTTAGAAAAACAATATAGCTCACTTCACCACTTGGAGCTTGTATCCAGCTATGGGAAATTAGAGAATACCATTGCACTTGCATTCTCTCTTCATTGCAGCACAATCAAAATAGAATTGTTATGAACCTTTGTGTAATCGCTTACAAAACAATAGATATTTATGCCTTTGTCCAATCCTTACATCTTAGCTATACTTAGGTATGATCAAGCATAAGAAATGCTTCTTTGGTTGTGATCATGCTTGACTTCATTTGCATCTATTGTTTAGTTGCAATTGTCAAGTTAACTACTGCGTTTAGTTTATACAATAAGCACTCGGACTGGAGGCTTATATTAGACATTTGGTCAGGAGATGGAAAGCTTGGGAAAAGAAAACAGCATGGCATATGTTTTATAATAGGGCTGAATTCATTTCTAGACTCAATCTTCTTAGGACCTTGCTTATTTTCTACTACTCAAATTGATTTGCTAGAATGTGGAGTGTTCATGTAGAAAGAAGCATGGTTCAATCAACTGGAGATCAAGACTTGGTGTTTGGATAGCTTAGCTTAGAATTTTACAATTATTGAGTTGTGTTGCTATAATTGTTGTTCCAAGATTGTTGCCATTCGTATTTGGTTAGGGCCCAATCTTGGAGAATTGTGGTCACCTAAGGAGCTTGGCTTCATGATTTGCTCGGTTTTGTTTGTTCAAGCTTACTTTTCGAGTTGGTTGTGTCCAATGTAAAGTTCATAATTGTTAGAAGCTTTTGGCTTATAGAGCTTTAATTAAGTCAACTTAAGTGGAAATTGCAAGTATTAGGCCATGATAATTATTCTCTCCAATTTCACTAGATAATAAAGAATGGAAAGTAAGTTGATTGTAGTGAGAGCTCGACAAGGAGCTTGCATCATGTTGCCAAACCATGCTACATTCATAATCTAAAAATAGGCTGAGCTAGAATTTGCAAGGAATTTTCTTCCCCCTTTTCTTTTTTATTAAAAATTGGTGAGATCGCTCTTGAAGACATCTGACCTTGAGAAATAAGGACCAATTGAGCTATGGCTTGGTTAGAGCTTGGATATTTGAGTGCCATCCAAAGCAATGTTGAAGGTAATGTTCAAGAGCAATTGTTGGCGCTTTGATTGTCCATGTAGGATAATATTCACTAGGATAATTTTATTTAACACTATTGTTATTCAGCAGCTCTGGCTTTGCTTTGGTGAGGCTTGGACTTATTGAGTTGAGGGTTGGCAACTATGAAGAAAGCTTATCAAAACTTAGGTGTTGATTAACAGAAGAGTAGCATAGAAATTTTGCACCTTAGATTGGTGTGAATGGCCCAAACCATCTAGTATATAGCCAAAGCTTAGCATTATAGCAAGAAGATGGTTAGTTATGTTACTTCACTAGAATTATAGCTCAGTTATGTTGCTTTTTAGCCATGCTAGTGATTAGAGATAGCTAAGCTACAAGGAGCTCAAGGTTAAAGCTACTATGTAGAAGCTTGCTTTAGCAATTATGGATAGCTCTGATAAATGCCGGGAAGGACTTAGATCAATCAATTGAGACCATCATGAAGATTAGTTGAAGGGAGCTTAGACTTATGATTGTAACATAAAGGCTTAGGAATAGTTCAATTCCGTACTTTAGCTCATGTATAGAACAATGTTATATAACTATAGTAAGTGAGCTAATAATTGAAAGGACAGTTCGAAGATAGAGAGTTCATGTTTGCTATTGAAGAACATGGTTAACCTATGCTTGATTCGACTATGCTACCTACTCTTGATCCTTAAACCTTAACACTTGAAGCATAGAGGATGTAGTTTGTGTGAGGAAAGCATAAGGGAGCTTCATGTGTTGTCCTTGCATGAACAATTGCTGCCATAATCTATGATCAAATTTCTACTCATGTAGCTCGATAAAGGAAAGTTAGATGATTTGCTTAAACTATATATATACAAATAAATTGCAAATACTCCAGCATGTATACTGGGTTGGAATTAAGTAATATAGAGAAAGTAAGGTTGTTGATCTCTCGAAGACTAAGAAATTACTAATCCTATGCTAGTTCTTATCAATATTTAGGCAATCAAAATTAAATTAATTAATCTAATAATTACTTTAAATCTATTGAAAAGAAAATAACTATGAAAAATCTAAAATTAAGCAATCAATTGAGAATTATGGGAAAACAAAATCCACCTTAAATTATGCCAATTAAATTGCTATCATGTTATATAGATTAATAGCTATATGATCATTCAAGTGAAATTATTATACCTTAAAACTTAAGGATTTAAACTATTAATTAATTAGTTAGCTTCCGTATCTTCTAATTAACAGTAGACTCTAAATTACAATCATATATCTCCTGATACTATGATTGTCTAATGCTCTAAATCAATTATTCCTAATGTCTTAGTAAATAATCAATCGCCGAACATCACATTAATTTTTAGATAATTTCTAATTAATTCAATTAACTCTACCTCCATATTGATTAATCAAATCAACTAAGCATTTATAATAAACTCTATATTAACTCTTGTATCATTAGGGTTTCTAACAATTATAATCAATTGAACAACTATAATCGAAATCATAGAAATTGCAATCATGAATCATCCATATATCTCTTAATCCTATAACATAAACACAATCATCATCTTAGTTATCTAGGGTTTCATCAATTCTTACAAATTAATTTAGCCAACCATGGATTCCAAAACAAAAACACAAATACTAATGGAAATCGTAAGGAAATTCATAATTGAAATCATAAGTAATTCACAGAATTGCATAAGAATAATTAAAATAGATGTCACTAATTCTATATTGGAAAAGATAATCTTTAATTGCAACTTCAACTTGGTCTCTACAGCAAAAGCAAATTCTTCTCAATGATCTAAGTGATTCTCTTAAAGACTTCTTCAAGAACTATCTAAAGACTATTCTATAACTCTCTAAGTCTATGGAAAGTATGTTAAAAAAAGTCTCTAAAAAAAAAAAAAAGTCTTCTAAATGGTGAAACATAAAGCTATTTATAAAAAAAACTAGGGTTGACTTGCATGAAACTTCTTTTTGATGAAGGCTGATGGTGTAGTTATCAAAGCTGGTAGCGTAGACTCCAAGGCCGCCGATATAAGTATAGGTCAGCTACCTTCAATTCCATCTTACTTATTTTGATTTAGACTTCATTCCTTTATGTAAACTCCTCTAAATTATCCGTAATTCCACTCTTGAATGCTTTAATTCCTAAAATGTTTAAATGAAAATAATTAAGTACCATTTCTTAATGATTTTTATAAAATCAATAATAATTCTCTCTTAATTTGTACTTTAAAACTTGAAAAATATACCTTTATCATTAGACTTTATTAATTTAGTTGCTTAAAGTTGGGTTAGTCCCACCACTATTGCTCAATGGTTTTAAAATTAGATAGCTCCTAGCATTGAAGCTTAACAATATGAAGAGTAGATTGGACTTTCAATGCAGGTAAGAGCTTAGCAAATTATCTAGGTGCAACCAACTCGAATAGAATTTAATAGCTTAGCATCTTAGCTTCTCGCCTATGCTCAATTTAGTGTGATAATATTTCATTGTCACTTATACAAGCTCAACACTTGCTCATACACTTGGTAATTGGCTTAGCACAATCCAATACAATCCAATTACTTGGCCTGTAACTATCAGCAACTCGATAGTGGATTTAATTCAGTTCAGTAGATTTAATAAGACCAACATGGGCACAACTCCAATTAATACAATGGCATAAGCACATATTCAACAACTAAGCACATTATCTATACTACACTTGGCCTCACATGCCATTTAAGCTCACTTCCTTTTTCACACTTTCACTATACATGCAATAATGGAATTCAGCTTGGGTGATGACATGGACTTATTGTAGTTAGTAGAACTCGAAGCAGCGGAAGATCAGGGTTCAGCTTAGCATAAACATTTAACAACTTAGTGGCTATATACGATGCCTCTTTGAATATCACCTCAAACTAAGAACTGAACTGCTCAGCATGAATTAGAATTTAGCACCAATCGAAGCTTTGCTTGAAGTGCTTAGCTCTAAGCTTAGAGAATGGTTGAGCGCTTACTACTACTATATGGAGTTGTAGACCAACCTTGTTTAGCTCGACATCTTAGAGCTTAATCTTCACACAAATAGGGTATTCATGCTATAGCTTAGAGATTGAATTCAAATATGCTATTTGCAGCATGGTAGCAAAGGGTATGATCTGCTTTTATGTTATTGACTTGTAGATCTTCTACAAGTATTTTGGTGTGTCAACTGTATGGTATGTTCACACTAATTGCTTGTTTACTTAGGAGGAATGCATACTGTATTCACTTCATATTTTGTCACTGAGTTACAATTTTGCAGGAATCCCTATTACTTAAAATTAAGTAATACGAATTCCTTCTTCAAAGTAAATAATTGGGATTTAACAATAAAAAGACATTCCATACCCTTATCTTTTTTACATCTTTCCCAAATTATAAAGTATGGAGACGAACCACTACTACTACGCAAGCATCAATGCACCACTACCATATTGACTTACCTACCACCAAACTAGACTCCAGTGACGACGACCACCACCACCACCACTACCTATCTCCGGTAAGCAAAGATTTATAAATCGCATAGTACACCACCACCTTACTACCATCACAATCACCACCACCTACCCTTTTGAAATAAAATACCTAAAACATAAAAATTCACTAGCTTCTCCTTCAAAATGTGGAAACAGGGATGTAATCACAAATATACACCACTGATGACAATGACAAGCAAGACATTACCTTACATAATGGAAAATACCCAAATCAAGATAATGTTATATCATTGTCACCATCATCAACTAGTCTTCGTAGTCATTGTCGATTAGACCATCCAAGGAGAAGAAAAGCGTAACTTTTAGGTTAAATGAAGATGGTGAGAATTAGATAGAAAAAGAGGAAAAAGATAGTGGTGATGGTAATTTGATTTCTGCCAAAAATGGTGTTGTGAAGGTTAAAGTCATAGTGAGTCGGGAACAGTTGAGAAAGATTGTAAATTTTAAGAAAGATGAAGCCATAGATTTGGGAACATTTTTTTATTTTATGTAGAGACAAAAAAGAAGAAAGAGAGAGAATAAGGGAGAGGGGGCTATAATAGAGTAATTTAATTGTATTACATTCCTATTCCTAAGATGCTTTTACTTGTCCAAATGAGCAAAGTAATAGTGATTACCGATCTATTCAATTCCATGGAATTAACATTCCATTAAATGTCTATTCAACTCAATGAAGTAAACAAGCCATAAGTACATAGATTGTATACATCATCAATTAAGGATTAGCCATGTTTTTAGAAGCTAAAATGGTATCTCTATGTATAATCAACCAATCATCAATCTTTAATTTTTTGTTAAAGTAAATTGGTCGACTGCACATCCATCAAACTCCTACAACACTATCCTTCACAAAAACTTTGCCAAGCTTTATACATATCCATCAAACTCTTGTACATGCAATATATCTTCAAAAAAGATGATATAAGGCAAAGCTTAAACTAGAGAAGTGCCATAGAATAAGGTTTTTATGTAAATCTACCATTATTTAGAATTTGGAGTTCATGAATGCTCCATTTACAAGGTATTGAGCCCTAGAAACTTTTGTTACTAGTCTCATGCACCTGGCACATCTAAATGCATCTAATATCAGATAAGCATAGTGGTTTCTTAAGATAATTTTTCCTTTTTTTTTAAGAGCATAGGCCTTTCCAACAAGTTAAATTATAGTAGTTATCCAAGGTAGTTTCTAATTTTATATTGCAAATTTCTTTAGCATGTAAAGTTATGATGGTTATCCAGGGAGGTTTTCCACTTTCATGGCATAAGAAGCTCTAGAAAAAAACAAACCGAAAAGTAAAAGAGATCCTCCCCAATAGCAAGAAAAGTAACTATGTTATCTTTAAGCAGTATTTGCATACTAATAAAGTAAAAATCATAAAGCATAGGAGATCATACCATTATTATTTGCCCATATGCTAGAAGGATCATTAAAGAGGAAAACACCAATATTGAAACTCAAACTCCAAAGGAAAAAGAAAAATTCAAGAGCCTAAATCAAACTAGTAGATTGTGGATAAATCCACCTAAATTGCATAACTTCGGGGAGTCATAAAAATTGTCATGATGGGATGCATTTTTTTCTTTTTCTTTTTTCTTTATTCCTATAGATGGCACCAATTTGTTGATGGTGGTTTCTCGTTTCAATGTGCTAATACCTGTAAGAAAAAAAATGGCTTTAGGGGGTGTTAGAGGGTGCTTTGATGTAGCTACTCCGATACCTAAGTTAACCTTCTTATGATGAAAATAGAATTGTAAAGTGATAAAGAATGTGAGAGAAAATGGTAGAGTCTCCCCTTGCTTAGGGGTCTTATATGGTATTTATAATAGGTTAATGGAACTTGTACTTGATTGGATTATTAGACTAGGCTTAAGTACTAGACCAACTAATATAAGCCTTAGAGTAGTTATTAAAAAAGCTGTATCAACAATGATGAAGAAATTATTTATTTATTTCACTTTAAAAAGTTGAAGTACTAAAATTAAGGGGGAAAAAAAATGTTTGAGCATTAAAATGAAAAGAAAATGAAAGTTGATGTATTTATACTATTATCTTGCCATATTATGATGATGGTCATTACAATAGAAATATTATTTTTTCCCATTTAAAAAATTGAGCTATAAAATAAATAAGTTTAAAGCTTAGGTACTAAAATGATAAAAATATGAAAGTTAGGGTACTTCTATAGGCTTTATCCTACCTTTTAAGAAAGTACATGTTGTACATGCTTATTAGATGCAACTTATTAATAATCCTTTCTTAGATTAGTAGTAGTCGTTATTAATAGTCATTGTAGAAAATAGGCATAATAAATGCATATTAGGCATAACTTATTAAAAATCTTAATTAGATTAATAATAACTGTAACGCTCTACTTTCTAAGCATCTACTTAAAACATTTTCTCAAATTTTGGTGCTTGAAAATGGTTTGTTATGCCTAAGTTAGGGATAAGACAAAACCTGTATTTAACTTGCTATTCTACTTAATAAAACATTTAGATTTCAAATCCCTTCTTATTTAATCTAATAACAATAGAAAAAATATGTATAATAATGAGCTGTAATCAGAGTATTACAGCCACACAACTTTTGTATAATACATAATTTCATTACAAGTATACATATCATAACTACAATCATTAATACCAAATTCCTTGCAATGTAACCCCATAGCTTTCCTTAAGGAACTGCTTCCAAGAACTTAGACTACTTCTTGTAACTAATGGCTTCTTTGGAGAAATCCCTTTCCAACTAGCATTCTCAAAGTCTTCCCATCCTTCTTGTGATGATGTTTTATCTAACTTATCTTTAACTAGAGGATAAAACAAGTTATCTTCGCAACTTGTTATAAGCTAAGTGAGAGTAGATAAATATATAACAAAATAAGCAATATCATACCACAGTTACCAAGTATGTTACTATTTTAGTTTTATTACTTACTAAACCAACCAAGCAAGTAAAGGCAACAAATGTATACTATGCTTATACATGTGACATGTATCAGTACCAATATCCAAGCCTAGCCTAACACTCAACCAGTTAATTGACTTCAATCTAAGCATCTTGATACAAGATTTAGGAACCTAGAAGTGTAGCAACGAATTGCAAAACCCAACCTAGCAAAATCTCAGTTTTTTTAAAAAACTTGACTCGTAGGTCCTTTTCATGTCACATCATGAATGCATCAAATTGCATACCAAGTGATACCTAACATATTACTAAGCAAGCTTACTGTTCACTCATCAGCCTAGCCTTTATATTTACTTTGTTTCATTTACACTTTCACTTTTGCTTCTAAGACCTCATTATCAGGTTTACTTAAATGAACACCTTAGGAGGTTAGGTTAATTTCTAGCTTCTCATATAAGTCAGTGCCAATCCCATCAACATCACACACTCGTTTAATAACATAATCACAATAACTAGATCTAATGCCAAAACATGTATCCATTACAACAATTAGCAACAATTATCCAAAAGGATACATTTTGTAACCTACCAAATAGCTTATGTAAACCCCTAGAAAATTAAAATCAAGATTAAGGAAATTTTTAAATTAGATAGTGATTTAGTAACTTAAGTAGAATATTAGAAATCAATTAATCGTAGGCTAAGTGGTTAAAGAGATTAACAAGAATCGATTAGAAAAACCTAAGTTTAGTAATGGAGGATTAATTTATAGAGTTAGGATTAATATAAAATACTAATTAAATTTCACTTTTTATATAAAAACCTAAGTTTAGTTGAGGAAATAAACTATAATATTGGAATATCTATTTAATAAGTATAAAATAAGGTAAAGAGGACAAAGTAATAAAATAAGAAATTGTCCCATTTTCTTCCTCATTATCATGACACCCATAGAGAATTGGGGATGTAGAAAAGTTAAAGTTACTATTGTAGTTTTGTAAGATAAGTTGTTGGAAATATCTAAGTTCTAACTTCTCTTCTAAGTAAAGTTAACTTGCATGGGAAGCCTTAACTAAGTAGGGTATCCTTGTATTAATAAGGCTACTCCATCTAACATTCAACTCTTTTGCAAAATTGAACTCTTATTTTCAAAACAAAAAAAGTGGTCCCTTCATCTCTTCCATTGTGCTATCACTCTACAACCTCATTCCCTACCTATCTTTCTATTTTTGTCTCTTAAAAATCAAACACAAACAACACTTGTCTTTGTATATTAGGCACTATACATGGTGGAAGAGTATATTCTTAGAGAACCACAAAGGTGATAACTAGTTGAAATAAAGAAAATGACCTTATATGTTGTCTATATGTGCTTAGACAAAGCCTTCTTTTAAAGTATTGTGTAAAACTTTAGGAATTATATTACAAGATAGTAATTATCATGTTTGATTAAGGATTTAACAAGAAAACAATTCCTAAGTCCTCTACAAAGAAGGTGCAATACCTTGGGTTTTTACATACCCAACTTTCTTCTTGAACACATGACTACAGTTTACATGTTGTGACTTGTACATGTAATATCTATCAAAATGGTTGGCTAAAACCTAACAAATAATTTGAAGAAAATCACACCCTAGCTAATTAAAGGTTTCAGCATATATAAGGAAAGTAGGAGATTTTAAGTTTGTTATATACTTGATTGATAGTTTTAGTCAACGATGAAGTTTAAGAAGAGATCATGGACTTTTAGTAAAGAATTAGTGAAGATATGTAAAAGTTGTTAAGATCATGATTATGAGACTAGTTATAAATTATCAACATGGTGTTAGTATAAATAACATGTTAAGCAAAAATTAAAGATCAAGGCTAGTAACTTGAAAATATTGTCAATTACAAGAAAAGAAGGAATCAAAAGTTAGTAAGGAGAAATTAGAATAATATATATATATATATTGATAAGGAGCTATTATGACTAAATTAAGGTTAACTCCTATGATATTACAAAGAAAATTAAGAATACAATGAAAATCACAAAAAAAAAAAAAAATACGATGTATAAATTATTAAGAAGCACCATTTATGAGAAGAGGAGTAATAAATTAATACCACCATTATAGAAGATAGAAACAAGAATTTGAGTAATACTAGCATCTAGTACCTTTATTCTACCATTGATAATCTCTTTATAGGTGGTGTTAAGGATTTGTTGGATTACCTTAAGGATTACTTTGATTAAAGCCGATGAATGAGTGAGTACCTTCAATGATTATTACCTTGTTTTGTACGTATACTGTAGTTGCACTAAATTATATGCAATAATTGGATGCATGTGGGGAATGGATAAGTGCATGTGATTAGATGATTTGATGATGTGTGTTGAAAATACATAAACAACAATGAAAGGTAAATTGGTTGTTACATGTAACTATAGTTGTTGGAATGTTTGCTAGACTAATTGGACACTTAAAAGAAATTGAGATAAGTATAGCAAAATGTAAATTTAACTGGTCATGCATGGCACGTTGCATTTATATTTACTTCCATCAATTGTTATAAACTTAATGAAAGAATGTCTTAAGTTGGGGTTTTCTTATCTAATTACAAACTAAGTACCTGCAAGGGTGTTTGTGCGGTTAAATAAGCCGTGTTCATTATGTTATAGCCATGCATGTATCTGGAGGTGTTGGTAGCCTAAGAATTTGTTTTATTATGTTCCTAGGGCTTTTTATTAAACAAAGTATAGTAGCTATGGATACATGCTAATAGATAAATTGTGCTTATTGGGATTAGCCTAGATACTTGGTGGAACTATTAACCTTCAACCTTAGGTCTAAAGGGGGCATAAACCTTTATTTTTAAGTAGTATTCAATTGACTTAATGTGATTTTGCATTCATATGGTTGTTCATGCATTCATATAGTTGAAAACTTGCTATCGTTTGTTGGTAATATGAAATAGACTCACTAAATTGAATGTAGCTTTTACCCTTATAGTATTTTTTAAGGCTGGGTGACACCAAGCTAAGCTGTGCCTTATGTATATCGGATTTTAGTAGTAGTTAAGCAAGGTATAAGAGCTAGCTGGGAAAATGAAAAAGTGAACTTGTTGTTTTAATGATATAAGACTTATGTTAGATATGTGATGTACATAAATAGACTTTAGTTCTTAGTCATTTTGAAGTAGAGGTGCCACATGCCTTTTGCTTAGTATTACTTTTTAAAGTTAGTTTAAGCAGCAACTAGATTACTCTTTTGTGTATCTATGCACATACACACACATACACATACATATGTAACACCTTGAAAGGAAACCTAGTAGGATTATCTAAGATTTTCACATCAAGTGTGCACTAATGGTCTAAAAACTATCTTATAAGTTAGAGATTACAAAACTCTACTCATTTAATTGCTATTCATGTTATAATTATATAACTATATCATCTATAAATAACTATGGACACCCAATAATCTACAATCCATCAAAACTCGAGAGAATTGATATCCATTACCACATAATAAGACATAGTAAACCAATTTTATAAATTATAATAACTACTAAAAGATACAAAACTTTAACATATAAATACTTCCTATATAGGGTGTTCTTATACTAAATATACATTTCCTTAGCTAAATCTAATTTTCTCTAACATCTCTTAGGTTTGCACTTTGTACTCAAACTTTATCCCAATTCTAGCTTAAGCAAACTTACAAAATAGACTGTTGGGGCATTAGCTACATAAGTTTAATGAGATATCCCTTCTAATATACTGATAAGCAAGTTATCAAGAAATTGTTATTAATAATCATATGAATGCACTAACAAGTAGTATACCTAACAATGCATATAGTTAACTGGTGCCGCATACAACTTGGATTTATGTTCTCCAAAGTTCAAGTTGGAGATTCATTGGCATTAATCAAAATTGAGTTCCAACACTTGTACTCTTAACAAATTTAAAATTTCACATTTCATAAAAAGAGTTTTTCATTTCCAAAATCTAACAAAAACTGAAGCCTTAAGTCTAGTGGTGGGGTAGTCTTCGCTGTCTACACTCATGCCCTACAACGAAGGTCTCTAGACACGACCGACCCTTACCATATGGTTAGTGTCTCAAAGAGCTTAGTAAGCCTGCAGGCCAATGTGGGGCACTTGTTATATGAGTGCACCATGCGAATAACTTTCATGTCAATAGAATAAATATAACCTCCATAAGACTTCTCATTACCTCTACATGATATGACAACTAGAAAATAGATACAATGTCATGGTCATATACATCCATTTTAATTACTTAAACCAAATATAATTAGTTCTAGTTAAATTGAGTGACTAAGTAGTTCACAAAGACTCATAGTAGAAAACATTCAATAATATAGTACACATTTTGTTCTCTTATAATTGAGGTATATTGATACAACTTCAAATAAGATTCGATCACATGTATCAACCTGTATACCATAAGCAATCAATTTAGTTGTCCTTAATTAATCATGCAACTAACTACATACATAAATAAGTATATAATCATCAGGAGTACTCACCTGGTCACGATGCCTATAATTATAGAAATCCTTGGGTGTTCTTGGAATCAATTTCAATGTTGCTTGATAGTGAAATAATGATGATACCGTAAGTCTGTAGTGAAACTATATAATTTCCTAAGTTAATTTTGCATTACTATTCTCAAAAACTATTAAAACTTGTTTTGGTGATATCTTTCTCATTTTAGGTTAGATTTTTGCGATCTTATAGTTAATTTCCTAGGATTTAGAGTGTACTTTCTCATGATGAGGTCCATTCTAAGATTTAGGACCTACAACTCTTCGTTTAGGTAAGGGTTAGATTCAAGTTTTTTATTTTGCTCTTTTTACTCAGTTGATTTTTTAGCTTATTTAGGCATTTAAGTATTGAGGGACTTGTCCTAGCTTTATACATCCATTGGTTAGGGTTCTAATCTTTATCTATGGTTATTAAATTAGTTAGGTTGATGAAACTTAAGTCCAAAACCAACTTTTAATATTTTAAGGGTTAAACTAGTCTTTCTAACTAATTATAGGCTCAAACTATACTTAGGCCTATTAGGGTCTCTTTTAATTATTTAATGGGAGTATTAAACTTTCTAATTAGGTTCTACTTATTCTTTTCAGCCACTAGTCGTGTAAGTCTAAGTTGATTTTAAGCTTGTTTTATGGGCCTTTAGCTTAATTTAGGCCTAATTAATGTACTAGGGCCTACATCATGACTCTAACTTACTCTGCTAGGCCTAATAACTTATTAATCATATTAATTAGTCTAATATCGCTTATGTTTCAGATCTAGTTATATTAATTTGTTGGCCCTCAAATGGGTTTTTGTTAGATTATAATCTAATTTAGGCCTAACTACTTACTATTGACAATGCTTAGCTCATTATCTTCCAAATGTAAGTCCTAAACATTAACAATCTTAATTAATCATGAGATTAACCTTCTATAATACTACTTACAGCAGGTACATTTAACTTTAAGTGATGATTAGATAAGCTTTTCTAGGGATTAATACTTTACATGTACTAAACTTGATGATTAGTGCATCAAACTAGCTCTATAATGCAATTTAATCTACTTTTTACTAAATTAATCATACGAAATAAAAATTAAAATGTAGAAATGCACATCTAAGCTTTGGCCTACTTAAGAAATGTAGGTTTCATAGAGTTTTCTTTATTCCTCTTCAAGTTATCTAAGTAAATTCAACCATATTACTCAAGGATACAAGTAACAATCTAATTAGTTTCATGAATGAATGCTATGTACATGATCAAGACATGATTACTTTATATTTCTAATCCTAAATTATCAAGATTTCATGGGTATAGCTAATATAAACAAGAAACTAAAGTTAGGTGAATTTTACCTTAAACTATCTTGCATGAGTTGCAATTTTCTCACTAAAAAACATGATCAAAATAACCCCCCCCCCCCCCCCCCCCCCCTCTAAACCTCTTTGTTTGTTGACAAGAAAGAGGGGGATGTTGAGGTTAAAATGGTAGTGGTCTTACTTGATTTGGTAGTTTATGGTAGAGGAAAAATGGAAAGGCGCTGAGGTGCATGGGGTATCTAATAGCTCTAACTTATTTTCCTTCTTCTCCTTTGAGTTTTATCTAAGGGTTTCTAGAGAGCTTTTTTAGGAAATTCTTTTATAGAATATATAAAATAAGAGTGGGGAATTGAAAGGATAGGGTGCATGGATGGGAATGTGAGGAATTGGGGAGATGGAAAAATTTTATCAATGATTACTTTATAGGGACCAATGCTTTTTGCCTAGGTGATTAGAATTTTGTGTCGTAAATAAAGACACAAATCTAATTTTATTACTTGCTAATTGCACTTTACATACTTATGCAGGAATTTGGTTACTAATTAAGTATATTACTTTAGTTAGGCATGATGCATGTGCACATGTGGCTTAGAATTGATTCCTACATGCACTATGCAATAACTAAAATGCATGATCCTAATTAATTTTAATTTTTGGAATCTTCTTATTTAATTAAATTAATTAATATTATTACATTCTTTTACCTAATTATTTTAGTTTATTTAAGGTTCAATATTTATTATTTTCATTCGCTTACAATCTCGAAGGCAATTTAGGGCTTTTTAGTGATTAATCAACTTAAGAGCTATTATTAGATAGTTTGACCATATAATTGAATGTTATTAATTAATTTAAGGTTTCTTTGATATAAATTTTAGAGTTTTAAAGTCAATTTTAGATTCTTTGAAGTGTTCAAATTGAATTGGGATTTTCAAGTTTTGAAGGTACGTTTAAGGCTTTAATTCTAATTTTAGATTTTCAAATATAGTATTTAGGTTTTCTATTTTAATATTCACTTTTAATTTAGTTCTTCCATTATATGGTTCAAGGAACTCATATGGACTTTGACTACTTGTCTTGAGTTAGGGTTCAAAAATTTCGTAGGGCTAATTATATATATATATATGAAATAAAAGTAAATTAAGTATAAATCTCATAGGTTATTTGCTTATGCTAATAAATGTTGTATGTTTCCCCTTTATAGTAGTTAAATTACAAAGTCTTGTGCATTATGGTGAAGCTTTTAGGACAATAAGAGTGTTTTTCATTACCTTCTAATTAATGTACGATGTTCTATTGCACTCTTATTATTCTATTAGGGTATGCAAGCATATAACCTAACATATTCCATTTGATAATAGATATACCCAAGAAATCAAAAAGAGTCACACAGATTACTTATCAACACATCACATTTGCATACAAGATCATTCAGATCCACAATAACCAAGTTAGTTAGGAAGTCATATGAGTAGATATAATCTACTACATATAGAAATATCCACTTGCGTAGACTTGTTGATCATTCAAATGCTACATGTCACCACGAGATCCCTCTTCAGCTATTTCACCTAATAGAGATACATTTCACTAAAGTCAACTATAGGTTATATATATTTCATGATCATTAATAACTTATTATCACTTATGGTTTATGATTTGAGATTATCTTTTAGGAAAATATTCATCTTAGACTTTCTCTAATTTATCCTTTGATAAATCTTCTAAATTATCCTTTGAATCGAATTAGTTCTGAAGTTATATTATTTGACACATACCCTTAGTCCCTACCAGTTTGGAGTCTTAATTACATCCTTCAATTTAGTCTTTAGACCCAACTTATACAAAAGCCATAAAGTGTACCCTTTGATTCTTGCTCTGATATAGCTTATGGTAATCTTAAGTTACCATATTACTTATAAAATTCCTACTTCTTACTATCCATATCAAATTAAGATTAGTAAGGAAATATATCAAAATAAGGTTATCTAATACTACTCTCACTAAAGTGGTATTAATATAAATTACTATATTACTCAAAATATAGGTAAGGTAGATAAGGAGAAATTACCTAATAATAAGTATATGTAACCAATTATTCCCCAAAAAATGATATAATCTCATAAAAATATGTAGTTTAACATCTAATAATTGCAAAGCTTAAGTATGACCATTACATATATTTTCTAAAATATCGATTTTAAGTCCAATTTTGCTAGAAACTATCTTAAATTAGGTAAATAGTCAAATTAATTTACAAGGTCTGAACTAAATACTTATTTAAATGTAAGAAAGCTCTAAAAATCATTATAAATCAAATTCATCAAGAAATTTAATTAAAACCCATCATTTCTAAAATATGAAAAATAGGGCAAACTTCATAAAATAAATTTAATAAATTTTACACATATAGTTTATCAAAAATTCTTTTTTACATAAATTATATATAACATATGAGGAATGTATACACAAAAAATTAGCTTAAAATTAACCGATTATTATTTTTAACAATTAATATAAAATTTGTTGGAATAAAGCAATTTCTTGAGGAACCCATGTAAGCATTTCTAATTTAAAAAATATAGGTTGATTTTGTGATTCTACACCAAAAAATAACTAAGAATACAAAGTTTCATAAATTTTGATGACCATTTGATATTTTTAGTAAAATAAACTGATTTAGGAAATAAAAATGACATCATCTCTTCATTGGAGCTTTGGTCACTGTTAGTTAGAGAAGGTAGGTTAGCTAGGCTACTTAGATGTCAAACTTTGACTACTTAAAGTTTTACATTGATTGCTTGGTTGGGAAACTATAAGGTAATATAATTGAACTAACTAATTCAATGATATGCCTGTGTTGCTATGCTTGTTGTTATATGTTTAACCACCTCACTCAACTCGTAGTAGTTGAGGAGAAAAGTTTCTTTTATCCTCAAGTTACAAATAAATAGATAGAAGAGGTATTAGAGTGACAAGGAGACTTCAAAACTCTAACTAAAGATAGGTACTTGAGAGAAGTCATTAACTAAATAATATGGCTTGAGTACATGAAGATAGCTTTTCGGGAAAGCAGTGGTTGTCACTTCACCAAAGGTTTAATATAGTCGTGGTAGTCCAAAAACGTGCATTTATGAAAGAGTTACTATGTTGTATAGAAGTGTGTGATTGTGATACTTTGAGTGTGGCTCGCTAATGTGAAAGCTTTTGTTGTTGTTTATCATTTTGAATGAGAAATGATTCAGAAGTGATTTTTTATGGAATAAAACAGCAAGTTGAGTGTAGGTTCTACCTTATCCTTAACTCATGGATGGTAGTAATGAACCATTTTCTGGTACGAAGAGTTTGAGAAAAAAATTTTTAAGCAAACACCTAGAAGGCAAAACGTTGCATATTCCCTTTATGTCTCACGTATGATAAGAATAACTCACTATTTTAGGTCCTTGTAGTTGGTTGAAGATTAGGGTTTTACAATAGCCATTATTAATTGTCATTGTAGAAAGAACAAATAATAGATGCATATTATTAATTATTTTTTTATTTTTATGTAACGAATCACTCATATGATTATCTTCATAGAGATCAATAATAAACAAAGAAGAAGGTTATTATTAATTAGTTTAAAGTAGTTATAACTTATAGTAGCTTATGAGATTAGAGAGGTTCTCTTAACATACCTTGAATACTTTTCCATAACAAATATTAATCTTGAATAAATCCCTAACCCAAGCTCGTTGCAATAATGATACATAGCTACTATAGTTTCTTGATTACATGTGTTAGGATAATGGAAATAGACAAATGAATATTTGGTTTAATTTAATGTTGTGCTGTGTTATGTGTGACTATGTGGAATTACATGTGGTAACTAGTTCTTGTATGTACATTATACCTATTTGTCATATCAAGTTGCTTAGATGCTAAGTTTGGAGTGATGATTTTATAAGTTATTGATATGAAGAGTGATGGGAATTAAACTAATAGACCATTGACCTGCAACCGAGCTTAAGGACTAGAAGGCTTAGTTCAGCAGATTCTCCTACTCTAGCTGACTCCTGTTGAGCTCAAATCTTCTTACCAGCTCATTCTGTGTATCAAGCCGAATGACTCCCTATTTCTTACAAATAATGTGCCAAGAAGTAGAAGATCGAGACAACGGCCAATCCTCATTCTTAATCATGCCTAACTGATTACTTACTTGACATCACCCTTATTGATATGTTGAGAGAAAGACCTTGGACTGATTAAGCCACCCCTGCTTGAATAAGTCAACTGACTGTACTTTTGTATGCATCCTCCAATGGCCTCACTAATATAGCATCACCATATGTATAGAATCATGTGTAGAATCTATTGCGCTAATTATTACATTTCTGAAATATTCATTTTTACCCTTTTGTATTCTTGTACACTACTTTAGAGTAATACCCTTTTTGTGTTTTCCTTTTGAGGCATGTTACCCTAAATTCTTAGGTATAAATACCCCTTGTACTTGTAACTATAAATCATCATTAGATTGATTACCATTAATACACTTGAGTATTTTTCCTTCCTTACATAACCACAACTTATTTACTCTTGGCATCACTCTTATCCTAACCCTTGAGTCAGGCTAGGTAGTGAGTAACCTTACTAGACTGAGTCATGCATCATTTTCAATTGTGCCATGAGTCCTCAAAAGTTCAATTGATGCATCATATCCTCTAAAGTTGTTTGTGGGTTTTGCTTACTTTTATTCTTCATTTTCCTTTCATATCATTCCCTACTATTCCTTTCGAGCTTTTTGCAAGCTTGGACTTACCCAGTGTCCAGCTTTGTCTATTCTCAGTCATAGTTCGCACCATCTTAGTATTGGAGTGAAGGTTTTGTTTACGTTGTGGTTTGTGTTTGAAGTTCTGTTTATATCTTGTTTTCTATATGTGAAATAGAGCAAGTTAATATATCGTTTGACTGCAATGTTTGTTAACTGTTACCTTTTCTAGTATGTGGAAGTGTTTACTATATCACCTAATTGAAGGAGTTTAAGTTCTAAATCTGTAAAGAAAATGACTGACCTAAGTGTAAACACTGGTGTTGAGAATGACAGTAGAGTTATCCACTATGGATGACAGTCTTAGGGAACCCCCAAAAGCACTAATGAAAGACTTGATGAAGTAGCTAACCTCTTGGCGGATTTGACTCAAGCTATTCATGTGTTGACTTATCGACTAACTAAGGCTGCACAAAACACCCCATAAGCTACTCAACCTGTTAGAGTTTAGAACCCAGCTTGATAAGTTCGAGGTGGAGGAGTAAGCGAAAGAGTAAGACGAAGGATTAACCTGAGGGAACTAAATGAAGAGGGTGAGGAAGAGTACTTTGAAGAAGAGTGAGATAGAGTCCTTAGAGCATTTGACCATATGAAACTTCAGATTCCGAGTTTCAATAAATCTGGGAATGCTAATGGATATTTGGAGTAGGAAGAGAAGGGGGAGCATGTTTTTTATTATTATCAATATGGGGTTTATGAAAGGGTGAGAATTGCTACTATAGAGTTCTTCGGATATGCTGCCATGTAATGCAAGAATTTCCAGGCCATGAGAAGACAAAAGGGCTACCATGAGATTAGTACTTGGCCTGAGGTGAAGTGAATACTTAGAAACAGGTTTATGCTAGAAACTTATTTTTAAGATACTTTCACTTAGCTTTAGGAGCTGAGATAAGGAGGTCAGATTGTTGACGTGTATGTTCAGGAATTTGAAATGCCTATGATTCGTTGCGAAGTGGAGGAACCACTAGCTCAAATAGTTTTAAGATTCATTAATGGGTTAAGAGGTGACATTTAAGATATTATGGAAGTCAAAAGATCTACCACAATGGATGGGGCCATTAAAATAGCCCATCAAGTAGAGTGGTATAGAAGAAGCCCAATATCGACCAGAATGCCGACTAATCGATCTGGATAGGGAAGTCGTTAAGCTCTATCAGGTATCGAATCAAGTAGAAAGATGGATGTCCTAGCTAAGTAGAAAGGCTGACTTGATGGTGAAGTGTCGACTTAAACTTATGAGAAGGGGAAAGGGTTTAGTAGGACGATGAGCCAGATTAAGTACTTTAAATGCCAAAAGGTTTAGGCATATGGTTTCTTAGTACCCAAATCGATGGATAATGGTCAGCAAAGGAGACATTCCAAAATTAAAGATTGAAAATACTGATGAGGAACCTAAGGAGGAGATTGGAAAGAACTGATTGGAAAGAATGTATTCGCCGAGGACTTAGACCAGTTGATCATGGTTGTTTAAGGCACAATGAACATGGAGTCCTCACGAGAGGAGGACTAGAGAGAAAATTTGTTTCATACCACCTGTAAGGTGAGTGATCAGGTGTGTCCCTTCATTATTGATAGTGGAAGTTGCACCAATGTGGCATCAACCGATCTTATTTCAAAACTGAAGTTGCCAACTGTTGTACACTCGAGGCCATACAAGTTACACTGGTTGAGTGAGAAAGGAGCACTACATGTCACTCGGCAAATACTATTGTCAATCACTACAAGGAATTACTCTGACTAGATTCTTTACGATGTATTACCCATGTATGCTTCCCATGTATTGCTAGGTAGACGATAGCTATTTGATAGGAGAGTCATCCATGACGATTGTCGAGCCTGATTTTTCGGTTTCTTTTATTTAAAATTAAATTCTGTATTTTTGATTAATATTAAACCCCAACCCATTTAATATTAATCCTCGACTAAAGGAAATGAGAAATTCTAGTTTTTTATTTAAAAAAATTTTTGGAGTCGCTATCCGATTAGAGTCGGGAAAAAGAAAAAATAAATCGTAACCAATTGGGTGGATTGATTACGATTTGACTACTATTTTTTTATTTCAATTTAAATGAAGAACTAAAGAATTATGTATTTGGGGGCTAACCTATTAAACCTCAACGGATACTATTATCTATTTACTGAAATTAGGATTATTCTTCTAATTATAATATTTAAATAAATAAATAAATAAAAGGAAAAGAACCTAAGTTTCTACATATTTTATCATCGCCTCGAAGGTGCTTACGTACCCACTAATTGGGATCAGACGATCATAGTTCTTTTAAAAAATCTTTAATGTGTTGATTTATCTTAATTTTGAAAACTACCCAAGTTTACGTTTTAATTGATTCGGTTTAAAAAAAAAAAAAATCTAAATGGTCCTAACTCGTGAGTGTTGTTGTTTTATAAAAAACACTCTAACAATCCTATTTTTTAAAAGGGTCTTTTATTAATTTTTACTTAAAAAAAAAACAACTTTCTATGTAACTAATCCTTAAATAAAACCAAATCTTAAAAAAATGACCAATCCTAATAATCCCTAAACTAACATATATAACTATTTATCAAAATAAATTTATTTCATATAATACACTTGTATAAGAACTAATACAAAAACTCCTAAAGTAACATGTGCATATATTATATATTATTTTAACTAATAAAACATAATAATGTATATATATAAATAAACTGATCTTAATAACTCTTAAGCTAATACATATATATTTATATCCGTATAACTACTATTAAATAACCATGCTAAAAGGAACACTTAAGTTAATATATATGTATACACATCTACATCTCTACTTATTAAGTAATTATCTAACTAAATAAAGTCATATCATATAATATACTCGACATATAAAACTATTGAAAATTTCCTAAGACTAAAGTACGCATAACTCATTATGTTAATCAATCCATAAAACAACAATAATATAATAATAGAATAATAATAGTAACAAACAATTAAAGAAAAACTGAACCTGGACTTCTCTTATTTGATCGTGTAGTGAAGTTACAACTGCGTTCAATGATGATGGTGTGCTATACAGTGCTGTCGCGTGTACTGTCGCGGATGGATGGCTGCGTACGTATGAGTTGTGGAGTAATGGAGATACGGATCCAGCAACGGCTGTTTGGCGAGGAGCTACTCGTCGAGATCGTACTGTGGCTGCTATTGGTCAACACGCGAGTTCAATCAGTGTGCAGCAGTGAACGTAGATGATAGTGGCATGCACAGTAGTAACAATGGCAATGCTCGTCAGTTTACTTAGGCGATTATAACGACAAAGGATGGAATTTAGCTACTGCATTCATCGGATCTTAGTGTACCGTGGACTACGACAAGTTGCTAGGGGAGTCGAGTGTTGTCACTGGGTTCTACTAAAGTGCTGTAGCGATGAAGGGCGATAGTAATTATGGCTGGATAGTGGTGATCGTAGATGGTTGAGAAGTGATTGATGTATATAGTCATGGGTGCAGTTGGCATGGTTGCGGCTTGCAAGGAGTTAGGCGCTGTGTGTGTACTGTTGACGTGGTGTGAGGGTTAGTGTTGATGATCCATGCGTAGTCTGCCACGCATATGTATGGAGTTTCTATTTTGCTGCTACGAATGGATTGTTGACTGGTTATGTTTGGAGTTTCTATTTTGTTGCTGCTAATAGATGGGTGGTCAGTAGGGGGTTGATTGTGGGATTGTGTTTTTGTTGTTGAAGAATTCTGTTGTGTGAAAGTGGATCCTTTTTTCTACTGTGTCGCTTCTTTTATATGTACGTGTAAGTGTGTTTTTAAGGTCTAAATCAAATCATATCTGGATATATCTATTGTATCTGATTCGATAACAATTAAACTAGATCTCAATTGATTTACATCTAATTTAATAAGATCAAACTAAATTCAAATGATTTAATTAGATATGAATCCCGTTTTCATCTCACTTTTGCAAAGATAGAAAAATAAAGACATAGGTGCTTGTTGAGACTCAAACCCAAGAACTCAAATTAAATTCAATCTAAATACTCCAATACCTATCCGTTAGGCCGTTAGCCTATGCCTTGACATTTAGTACAATTAAATTGTACTTAAACTACTCAGTTCTCTAAAAAAAAATTTTAACTAAGCCAAAACTAAAACTAAAACTAAAACTAAAACTAAAACTATTTGTTCCTAATATAAGTTACTTCCTAAAAATCTACAAAATCTTTATAATTTTTTCTTTTCTTATTTTTTTTTTTTTGGTATTTTCATCATTTGTCAATTTTTATTATTTTTATCTGTTATTAATTAATTTATTTTATTTTATTATTATTATTATTTTATTTTTTGAATCAGGACCCTATTTATAAAATAAAAAATTAGGACTATAGAAAGGCAAAAATTAGGTGTCTACAACGACTACAAGAACATAAACATGTTCGAGAAGGATGGCCGGAAGATTACACTAAACCTGATGCTACCGAAAGAAGTTAATAAATTGCAGACAAAACTTGCTCGTAGATCAAAGAAGGCTCTAGTGATGAGTAGAGCTGAGCTGTAAAAGGCCATCGATGTTGACGAGCCAACCTTTATGTTAGTCAGGCGACTATTAGAAGTGAAGGAGCGAGGTGAACTATCCCAAGAAATCAAAGAGTTGCTAGATGATTTGCTTGAACTACATATATAAAAATAAATCACAAATACTCTAGTAAGTATACTAGGTTAGAATCAAGTAATATAGATAAAGCAAGGTGGTCTATCCCTTAAGGACTAAAAAATTACTAATCCTATGCTAGTTTTTATCAATATTCAGGCAATCAAAATTAAATTAATTAATCTAATAATTACTCTAAAACTATTGAAAATCAATAACTATGAAAAATCTAAAATTAAGTAATTAGTTGAGAATTATAGGAAAACAGAATCCACCTTAGATTACGCAAATCAAATTGTTACCATATTATATAGATTAATAGCTATATGGTCATTCAAGTGAAATTATTATACCTTAAAACTTAAGGATTTAAACTCTTAATTAATTAGTCAGCTTCCACATCTTCCAATTAATAATGGACTCAAAATTATAATAATATATCTCTCGATACTATGATTGTCCAATGCTCTATATCAATTATCCCTAATGTCTTAGTAAATAATTAATCGCCGAACATCACATTAATCTCTAGATAATTTCTAATTAATTCAATTAAATCTGCTTCCACATTGATTAATCAAATCAACTAAGAATTTCTAACAAACCCTAATCAACTCTAGTATTATTAGGGTTTCTAACAATTATAATCAATTGAACAATTATAATTGAAATAATAGAAATTGCAATCATGAATCATTATTCATATATCTCTTAATCCTATAACATGAACACAATCCTCATCTTAACTATCTAAGGTTTCATCAATTCCCCTAAATAAATTTAGCTAGCCATGGATTTGGAAACAAAAACACAAATACTAATTGAAATTGCAAGGAAATTCATAATTGAAAGCATAAGTAATTCACAAAATCACATAAGAATAATTGAAATAGATGTCACTAATTCTATATTAGAAAGAAATAATCTTCAATTGCAACTTCAATCTTGGTCTCCACAACAAAAGCAAAATCCTCTCAATGATCAAAGCACTTCTCCTGAAGAATTCTTCAAAAACCATCTAAAACTATTCTATGACTCTCATCGTCTAAGGAAAAAGTGTAAAAAATCTCTCAAACGATGAAACATAAGCTATTTATATGAAAAATTAAGGTTAGCTCGCGTGAAGTTTCATTTTTTTTTTTCATGAAGGCTGGTGGTGAAAGTGCAAGATTGGCTTTTAGGTCGGCAGTGTAGTCATTCAAGGCTAGCAGTATAGCCAACAAAGGCTGCTATTGCAAGTTATAAGTTGTAAGCTGGCTGCCTTTAATTCCAATTTGCATGTATTGATTCGAACTTCATTTATTTGCTTAAAACTCCTCTAAATTGTCCATAATTCCACTCTTGAATTCTCTAATTCTTGAAATGTCCAAATGAACATAATTAAGTATCAATTCTTAATGATTTCTATAAAATCTATAATAATTCTATCTTAATTTGCCCTTTAAAACATGAAAAATATGGCTTTATCACTAGATGAGTATGCTAACTTATTCCTAGAATAGTTACTCGAGGGGTTATCCCTAACTCGATGCATAGAGCACTACATTGATTTGTTACCCAGCGCTACACTACCTAATAAGCTAACCTATCAGATGAATCTCGAGTAGGCTTCTAAGCTCCAACGTCAAGTTAATGAGTCGCTGGAGAGAGGTTATGTTAGAGAAAGTCCTAACCCTTGCACTGTGCCAACTCTTCTAGTGCCGAAGAAGGATGGAACCTAACAAATATGTATAGACAGCTAAGCTATGAACAAGATTACTATCAAGTATAGGTATCCTATCCCTAAGTTGGAAGATATGTTGGATGAATTGAGCAAAGCCAAGATTTTCAGCAAGATTAATCTTAAGTCTAGCTACCATCAAATTCGTATGAGGTTAAGAGATGAGTGGAAAACAACATTTAAGACTCGACATAGTTTATATGAATCAATGGTTATGCCCTTTGGCTTGTCAAATGGCTCGAGCACTTTTAAGAGACTAATGAATCATGTGTTGAGACATCTGATTGAGAAGTGTGCTGTAGTATACTTTGATGACATCTTGGTTTACAGTATTGACATGCCAAGTCAATGTAAACATCTCTGAGCTACTTTAGATATCCTTCTTGCTGAGAGATTATTCAGCAATCTCAAAAAACTGTTGCTTTTGCTAGGTAAAAGTGGTATTCTTGGGCTATATAGTTAATGGAGGAAGCTTAAGAGTGGATGATGAGAAGATCCGAGAAATGTCGAATGGCTGACTCTTATTGCTTGTGCCGACATGAGAAGTTTCCATGGATTGGCTTCATTTTATAGATGGTTCATCAAGAATTTTAGCACCTTCGCTACACCACTTACTGAGCTAATTAAGAAAAATGCTGACTTTCGATGGGGAGAAAGGGAGGAGAGGAGCTTTGTCGAGATAAAAGAAAGATTGACCTTTGCCCCGATGTTAATTCTACTTGACTTCAAGAAAATATTTGAGCTAGAATGTGATGCATCAAGCATTGGAATAGGCATTGTCTCAATGTAGGAAGGCCGAATGATTGCCTTCTACAACGAGAAGCTTAGAGGACCTCAGTTAAATTACTCCGTGTATGACAAGGAACTCTTAGCGCTGATTCAAGCACTACATGT
This sequence comes from Lumnitzera littorea, assembly GCA_024138015.1. Taxonomy (NCBI): domain Eukaryota; kingdom Viridiplantae; phylum Streptophyta; class Magnoliopsida; order Myrtales; family Combretaceae; genus Lumnitzera; species Lumnitzera littorea. The sequence continues at coordinate 74,664,522 of JAMXBB010000012.1, read as the reverse complement.
ATAGCAACACTATTTACTACCGAGAGAATTTGTCATATATATTGACCACGAGTCACTAAGGTATCTCCGAAGTCAAACCAAGTTTTCAAAGCGGCAAGCGGCAAGTAAGATGGGTTAAATTCCTTAAGGGATTCAATTTTATGATTAAATATAAGTAAGGGAAGAGCAACATTGATGTAGATACTCTTTCGAGAAGACATGCACTTCTGAATTAATTAAAAACCAAACTGTTTAGGTTTGCGAGTATCGTGACCTAAGAGGGTTAATCATGGCAGTTGTCGTATATCGTACAAAGGATTGTAGATTGAGTTTCCTTACAATCGATAACCCTTTTATACGATACATAAAGCTACAACTACTACTAACTACCAAGAGTACGCAAGCTTAAGCAATATCATTTCATGACAAATAATAATATCGCAAAACATAACACATAATTTATGTGTATAAAAGTTTACAGATATAGAGTTTCAAAACATGTCTAAAGTCAGACTAATATAAAAATTACATATTCAAATCTACATTTAATCAAAAGTACTCTCTGTCCTCGAATGGCTCTCACATTGACCTTGTAGAGAAAGCTAACCTCGGGCATATAACGGCCTGACTCCACAAATAAGTCGGCCTGCAAGAGAAGTCTACAAGGGTATAAGCTTATTAGCTTAGTGAGATATTTTCCCTCAACCGTACAGCAATCAAGTTATACCACAGTTAAGTTTAACCAAATGAATGCATGAATAAGCAGTATGCCAAACAAAAACATGCAGGTGACCGGGTACTGCATGCAACTCAGATTTAATGCCCTCCGAAGTCAGGGTTGGAGATTCTTCAGTACAGTTAGATCCGGGTATCATATTAGAACTTATTTCATAACGAAACTCCGCGTTTCATATTCAAAATGTAATGGTACATCCATTACCAGCTTTATCAAAACGAGTTCTATATATGATTGTGAGTAGGTTTACGTAGCCCTCACTCACCCCTAAACGAAGGCCTCTAGACTCGACCCATAGCTGGACGGTTGGCGCCTCCAACGACTAGTTATCCCATGGGCCAAGGTAAGGTCATATTGCACGTGTGCACCGTACGAAATCAATAACAATCTATAATCAACCCACGTATGGCCTCTCGCTACCTCCATGTAATGTGACTGCCCGGAATTAGTTATGCAGTGCAGGATTTATGCATGATCTAAGTTAACTTTTCTAGTCGAATAAAAGTTAAGTCATATTTAATCAGTGATCATTCTAAGTCACAATCAATCAATTTATTGAATCTACTATGCAACAAACATTATATTATTGAAATTTAAAGTAGATTCACCATTCATAATAATTATCATGCACAAGCATAACCCAACCCCATACACCTTCATTTATAAATCATAATTTAGATTCACTAATTACAAGCACAAACAATTATAGAATCATAAGGAAAAACTCACTTGGCCATGGTTAGCTTAGGGATCGTAATAGTCGGTGGGTAGCTTAGGGTCGATATCGAGATCACCTGAGAATAAGGAAAATTTGTAAGCTTGAGAATTTAAAGCTAACTAGTGTTATAATGTATAAAGTTTATTTTACTTAGTTACGTGAAATCGTCGATTCGA
>JAMXBB010000012.1:74582771-74662413 GCA_024138015.1 Lumnitzera littorea | reverse complement strand
ATACCCCACTACATATATACTATACGACTATACATACATATATAAATAATTATACATGTATACACATATATTTATATAGTTGCGGTATATACATATATATTTATACTATAGTTATGTAATGAAAATACTTATTACTAATTATATGTATTCTAAAAAAAACAAATACATAATACATACTCTTCCATATACCTATGTACATACATGTATATATACCTAACCTTATACATACATATATAATTAAATTTAAGTATTCATGTACATAGACATATAATGGCAATGTTATATGTAAAAATACCATAAAAATATCATACAAATACTATAATTATACATGTGTATACTATATAATATACATCTATAGTACTAAAATAATTACTTACCTATTTTTTTTAATTCCTCTTCTTCTTTTCTTTTTCCTTTCTTTCTTCTTTTCCTTCTTTCTTTCCCTCTTCTTTCTTTTCTCACGGTTTTTCCAGCTTTCGGTTTCTTGTGTAGATTTTTTTTTCTTTTTCCTAGATTTTCCTTTTATTCACGTGATAATAGCTTAGATTTTAAGCTAAATCCAAAGTAATTATTACAATATTTTTTTGTTTGTTTAGTTAAGTAACACTTGTCACTTAATTTCCATCACATGGGCTGCTGTTTGTTATTTTGTTTTGCTAATTTTTTCCATGTTTTGTGTAGGATAGGAACATTGAACTGGAAATGGAAGAAAGAAAATGCGATAAATTGGAAATGGAAGAGAAGGGAAATGAAAATTATTAACAAATATATATAATTTTTCGAATCATATAAATTATAACGATTCTCCTTGTAAATTAATTTTCAAATTTTTATGAAATTTTATCAATTTAATTGGTACCCGTTACAATTATAATTTTTACAAGTTATTGTAGCAATTTCGTTATAATTTCGCGCGAATAGGCGATTTAGTAAAAAATTACATTTAACTATAATTTTATCACTATTGTGTAATATTTAACTATTTTATAGGTTTATGTTTATGTTTAGGGTTTCGAGCAATTTCGAGTTCAATTTTGATTAATGGTGCATAAACTAGTTTTAGGGTTTTAATAAGCGATTTAGGGTTTTGATCAATTCCTAATATTTTGTTATTGGTGTTATATTTGATTTATTAAACTTCATATTCTTTTATTATTACTAGCCTTATCGACTTATTGTACAGTATAGAATACTCGGACTTGAGTTAAGGTTCAACTACTGTTTTTCTTATGATTTACATTCGTACACTCTAGTCAATTAATTCACTTCACTTTTTGTGTGAATCCAACCTTTACGTGGACTTTTCTCCTGACCCTTATAGTGAGCTTTCAACTGCTAATCTTAAACTTGTCACCTAAGTTGACAGAAGTTATAACATACTAAGAAGGCACCCTACAGACTTAATTACTTGAGTCAACAAGGCTCACAGCTTAACTTTCGAACATTTTAGGACAATTCACTTTTAAATTTATAGAGTCAAACTTTTGAACCCTTTTCTATTCAATCATTATTTCATTAGTTATTTTTTTTGCCACCAACTACTTAACATTTTTCAGGGATTTTTCAAAAGACAAGTTTCATCTACTTGTTTGCTATAGATTATAAAACTATAAAAATAAAGAAGGGAATAGTATACATGAAAGTAAGCTTTAAAAATAACTGATGACTAATTTTTAACAAATAATATCACTCAAATTTTAGAATCGCAAGCTAAATAATGTGTAGCTTTATCTCACACAAATTCTTCTATTTAATTCAAGCAAAGCATAAGCAGTACACTAGCAATTAAGAAACCAAATCAAATAATTCCACTTAAAAAGTTGCTAAACACCCAATTGCAATCTAGTTTAACAAAAGTAAGTTAAATGAAAACAAATTGGTTTCCTAAATAATAATAAATTAATTACTCCTTCCCTACACATAATTTTCTTCATTGTCCTCAATGTATGCACATTAAATCTCAAACATAATAACCATAAAAACAAAAGAGGACAAGTAAAAGTAGGAAAAAGAAATGAAACTTCCTTGGTATGTTCTTGAGAATCAACTATCTATGCCTAAGAGTCAACTTTAAAGAATCCATCAACAATTCACCATAGAGTAGAGATAAAAAATGAAGCAAAAAACAAAAAAAAAAAGATAATATAAGAAAAAGAATGCAAAACAAGAGCTAAATTTAATAGTACATCAACAAAAGCCTAATAAAAAAGATAGTCCAACAATTAAAAGGGAAACATCAAAAGAAATCTAAGTCATCATTGTTAACGGTGTCAACATCCTTCTTTACTTCAACTTATTCATCCACATCTGCTATATCGTCCTTCCCATCACCTTGGTTTTCCTCATCTTTACTCCCTTCTTCGTCATCTTCCGTATCCTCATGGTCATCCTCATTAGTAAACCCATCGTCTCTAGAGGAAGAAAATTCAATTGCAAATTTATCAAACACATTTTTACAAAATGCCACAAAATCGAGATTGTGGCCTAAACACTCTTTGCAAAGTTCAATTGTAAATATGCTAAAATTTAATCAATTTTGAAATATCTCTCTTAAGCTCCTGAATCTGCTTTATTAGGTCCTCTCTTATGGAAGGCTTTGCTTGATCTTTCACCTCCCATGTTCCCTCTTTAGTATTTTTAAGTAAAAGACATTGGTGTAACATCCTGACAGGAATCAAACTACCGACCCTCTAACATGAGCTTGAGCATAAGTGCTCGAGAGCTTAGCTAGGTGCATTCTCCTTTCCTAACCCATGCTTAAGGAATCCTAGTTGCTTCTACCTACCAACCTGCTACCATTTTCAAGCCGAGGTCTTTTGTGCTTATTAATTGTCTTTCAATGCTGACTTAAGGAGTACTTAGTTAATAGCTTAGCTTACTTGTCTGTTAGTACGACCGACCTTGTTCCATGCTGTAAGTCTCATAATCAGTTACTTGGAATTCAGTTTGTAAAATTTGGAGCGATCGAGAAAATTGTTCGATCCAGCCTAAATTTTACAATGAAACTAGGATTGTTAGTAAAAGTGATCACATAAGTTTGAATTTAGGAAAATAAGTAATAAAATGATTAATTAATATAATATTAAATTTTATGAAAATTGTCTATTATTTATTGGAAATGCTTAGAATGAATTTCGATAACTAATGAATTGATAGAAATAAATTATATGTGCATTAAAAATCATAAAATAACTTAAGTAATATTTGGGAATATTTATTTATACCATACCGTATTTATATATAGGTAGAAATACGTGAAATTACTTAAAATAAACGAAAGATGACAAAATAATTTTAATTAAATAAAGAAAATGCATGAATAATTAAAGAAAAATCAAGAAAATTATGGAAAAATATAGAATTGTCTAGAATTGAGGCATGGTAGCTTGAAATTATATAAATAAAAGAAACTAATTAAATTAAGACAAACAAAAAGTCAAAAATGGAAGAAGATAAGACAATTGTCAAGTCAAATTAATGAAAAAAAATATCTTAGCAGCCCTATAAATACCCAAAATCTTTTAGAAGTTCATTTGGCCAATTAGGAATGAGAGAAAAGTTGAGAAAACTAAAAAAGTGAGGGTTAGGGTTTATTTACAAAATTTACCAAAAAATTTATACAATTAGGGCCTTAAAAGGGAACCGACACCCGACAATGACCTAGGAGTAGATAGCTACCACCACCACATGGTGGTGGTAATACCTAAGTCAGCTGATAAGGCCCTAGTGGCTGGCAGTAGCTGGAGTAACCAATGTTGGTAAGTTCTAATTTCATCTCGATTTTTCTTAAATTGTTAAAAATATTTGAAAAATTATGAATCTTATTATTCTAAGATATTTTAGTATATATATTTAGGGAAAAATTTTATTTTGATTAATTTATGTTTGGAAATATACTATCCTTAAAAAATCTTACAAAACTAAGCATGTTTCGAATTAGAAATAAATAAGCTTAGGAGTATAGTTTGGACTCAAAATTTTTATGTAGACTACTTAGGTGTTATCACATAGTGCTATGAAACCCTTTTTCAAAATTTTTAGATAATTTTTAGGTCTTAAAATAATATATAAAATGGGTAATTTTGGGCTGATTAGGTAATTAAATAGATAATTATTGATTTAGTACATAATTATATATTTTAGGATGTTAAAATCTGATGAAGTATGCTATTTGTAGTATTTAGGGTGTTAGATGTGATTATTAGGGTATTATATAGTGAATATGTAATAGGTAAAAATTATAAATTTTAAGTTAATTTTGTAATTTAGGGTAATTAGGTATAAATTTTAATTTGGGATGAATTTAGCAATTTTAAGATGTTAATTGAATTTAGAAGATGATATTTGAAGTAATTAGAATATTAGATGTGTATAATTGATCCGCCCAAAATATATACAAAATACTATAAATACTCTATTACGTGTAATGAGTCGAAATCAAGTAATAAAGAGTGAGTAAGGTTATCGATCCCTTAAGGACTATAAAATTACTAAACCTATGATAGCTCTTACCAATATTTTGGTAATTGAATTTACATTATGAATTAACTAATCTAATAATTACCCTAAAACTGTCAAAGAGAAAATCACAAGAATATATCTAAAACGGAGCAATCAATTAACAACATGGGAAAACAGAATCTACCTTAGTTATGCAAATCAAATTGTCAGAATGTTACATAGATTAATAGCTATAGAGTCACTTAAGTGAATTATCATGCCTTAAAATTTAAAGACTTAAACCTCTAATCAATTGGTCAACTCTTGCATCTCTAATTAATAGTGGACTTTAAATTACAATTGTACATCTCCTAATGCTATGATCGAATAATGCTTTAAATCAATTATTCCTAATGTCTTATCGAATAATTAACTTAAGATATTGCATTAATCCCTGGATAATTTCTAACTAATTTAATTAATGTCGCTCCCACATTAGCTAATTAGTTTAATCAAGAATTTCTAACAAATCATATATCAACTCCTGTATCAATAGCGTTTCTAACAATTATAACTAAGAGAGAATTATAATTGAAATCATAGGAATTGCTATCACGAATTATTTGCACATCTATTAACCCTATAAAATGACTACAATTACCATCTTAGTTATCTAAGGTTTCATCAATTCCTTACAATTTAAACCTAACTAGCTATGGAATCTAAAACAAAATCACATATCATAATCAAATTTACAAAGAAGTTCATGATTAGAAATAAGAACAGATCATAGAATCACATAAATAGCAATAGGATGGAAATCACCAATGCTGTAACTATGATAAAGAAACTACAATTGCAAAACTCTAAGGATGATCTCTACAATAATAGCACAGTCTTCTCACTGATCCATGAAATACCAAAAGAAAAACTCTTTAAAAAAATAAATCTCCTAACTTCTTCTAAAACTCTTTAGGTAAAAAGAAGATGTAAAAGTTCCCTAAAATATCAATACACACCTATTTATAGAGCAAACAAGGGCTGGCTCGTGACTAGCTGTTTTTTCATTAAAGGCCTGCCATGAAGGTTGATGGTGCTGAGTTATAGGCCACTAGTGTTGAATGTAAAAGCTAGCATTGTTAAATGTAGGCTAGCTTAAGCTAGTTGCCTTCAATCTTAAGTGCTGTAAATTGATTTGGGCTTCCTTCAATTGTGTAAAACTCCTTCAAATTGCTCATATTTCCACTTTGAATCCTCTGAGACTTGAAATATCCAAATAAAAATACTTAAGTACCATTTCTTAATGATTTCTATAAATCAATAATAAGTCCACATAATTCACATATTGAAATATGAGTAAAATATGCCTTTATCAACTCTACGAGACTTAAACTTTTGCTTGTCCTCAAGCAAAATAAATAAAACTAAAGAAAAAAATCTATCATCGAAAATACAAATTTTCCAATTGCAAATTCAAGCATCTAATATTTTACACTTTCAGACTCATAATTTTGTGATGCCCACTACTAGAATCAAACTAAAATATATGATCAGAGTACTATAATTGAAATTAATTAACTACTTTAGAGAAAACAATTTTTAATCCAAGCATTTAGCCTAAGATTTCTATTTCAAAAGTAGATACTCAGTCCAAGAAGGAAAAATACCCATTTAAACTTCATAGCTATAAGTAGGCATATTATCCCTTTAATTATCCCAGCAAACAAGTTAACAAGGTAATGAAAGCATATGGTATTTGCTCTATCCCCAGGTTTTCTTCCTTTTTATTACAAGCCTTAATTCATTTATGGATTTTTGCATTCAAAGTTTCCATATTTCATTCACTTTTTTTTTTCTTTTTTTCTTTTTTTGAGTTTAGATATTGAACTTTTCCTTTCCACCCTTCTCGTTATAGTAAGTGCATTACGCTGGCACATCCTAGGCTTATCACCTAAGTGACCAAGTTTTAAAAAGACCCCTACGGACTCTTGCTCACTCTAACATTCAAGTCAGGATACTCTTAGCTTAATTACTTGGGTTATTGGAATAAAGGCTCTGCTTAAATAACTTTTTGAATGCTTACTAAAATTTTTTAGACTTTTTTTATAGGAATCACTAAGTACAAAGCTTCACTTGCCTCTTTCACTAAGTGTTAAAGTACTGTTAAAACAACTAAAAATAAAATATACTAACTAACCTTGCATAGAAGTGAACCTATTTACTTTTCACTTAAGCACTCGACCAACTCTTAAACTTCAAATTCTAAGGCTAAAATCTAAGTAAATTAGGTTCCTAAAGATTTAACTAATTAGGTTTAACTAAGTATAAAAATCACAATAATGGTGAGTAGGGCACCTCAGTGAGTCAATTATTCAATCAAATCACAAACAGATGCTATCAACAATTTTCTTTGTACAATCTTTAGATTCCAAACAAGAAAATCAAAATTTTAGCCTAAAATTTGCCAAATACTTAAGATCAAATAAAGTTTAAGCTAATAGGGAAGTATAACCATTTATAAACAAAAACATGCATTAGATGTCATGATTTTCAATTCAATTCAAACTCCATTTCCTATATTCCCTTCCCCATTCATCAGAATAAACAGTGTCCACACTATCTCCAATTCAATGTACAATAGGAAATGAAAAAAAAAAAAAATTTGTAAGAAATGAAAAACTGGTACTTCCTTGGTTTCATGTTTTCAGGGGCAAAGGAGAATTTCAACCATAATATCAATTAGAAGATCATCTAGTTCAAATTAGCCCTGTCTCTACAAGTACTAAGAAAGACAAAAGAGCAAATATAAGATAAAACTATACTCGAAAGTATAGAGTAGTAGCAATTATCTAGAGTCTACCTACTTAAGTAGGTACTAAAAAGAAACAGACTAACAACAAAGTAAAAAAAAATAAAAGGGAAAAAAAAATAGAAAATAACATAGAAAACATTAGAAAGTGTGCAAGGTTCTAACTATCCCATTCGGTACTATTGGTCTCCTTACTGAAAGTCTCATAGTGTAGTTACTGGATAGAAGCAAGATATAACATATTTCAACATATCAAACTAAGCAGTCTTGAACTTCTTGTTCTTCTTCTGCTCTTTTTGTATTTCTTCCCTGACTTCCTTAATCTTAGCACTCAGTTGCTTATAACCACTAACTAGAGGAGGAGGATAGGATGTAGAAGCTCTTGTAGCATGAGGATTTTGAGGAACATCCTCCTCATCAACTAGATTTGCCTATTTACTATCTTAAATAAACCCCAACCCCTAAAGGGTACCACTGAGATGGGCTTACATAGAATACCCTCATCCCCTTTAGGTTATTGAAAAATCCTCAGTTCTTTTAGCAATTCCATGGCATAACCACCACAAAAAATAACCTATGTCCTTATATCATGCACTTGTCTATAAATGAAATTGGTTACTTCTACCTTAAGATCAATCTCGTTTCCAGAAATCAAATTGAAAAGATAAAACATATCAAAACTGGTTACCTTACTATAGTCGGTTTCTTATAGCTGATGGTGTAGGCGAAAATGTGGTGGAGTAGCTTATGCTCTACTGCTACAAAAGTAGTAGCAAGAGACTTGGAAGTTATAAAGTCATCCTACCTTAGTTGAATCATTTGGTACCAGAATCTTTCAACAATCATATCAGTGGGCTAAGAGTTTGGTAGATTTACCTCTTCATCATTATATAATCCTAAAAAGTATCTGATCTAATTGAGGTCTATGACATGAATTTCTCCATATGCTTAGAAGGTGATAGTGGATAATTTCCTATCTCTCTCTAACTACAAGGTAGATAAGAACTCGATGGTGACATTTTTGAATGTAGGTTCCTTGATTTCAAATAATCTAAACCTAGTCTTATCTGGCACAATTTGTTGAATCCTCTCATCCATCCCATATTCTTGCAATAAAGCCCAATCCAAGTATTGATGATTCATGAATGTTATCCTTTGTAGCTTCTTCTTCCGTTCTTTAGCATAATCATTGTATGATAGCAAATCTCTACCCGAGCTTCTTAAAGATGATGCAGTAGCAGTCTTCCACTTTTTTCTCTGTGGTTGGAGCTTCTTCGGTAGCATGATGGAGTTAGGACAATAGATCTGAAAGGTGGAAGAGTTAATGTGGGTATAGAAGATGAATAGAGTGAATGTATGTGTAAGGGAGTGAAGGATAGGGAAAAGGAAGAAGGAAGTCGAAGGAAACAAATGAGGGAGGAGAGAGATAAAATAAACCGACGTTGCTTTATATCGTAGGATGTGTGCCAACCCTTTACATCTATATGCGGGCAATGTACATGGCTAACATAAATAGGAAGGTTAGCTAAGGGCTGACGACCTTTAATTCAAAATGCTGGCCCTCAATTGAAAATTTCATGCCCCTTTTTCTTCTCTTTTTTTTTTTTTTTTTCCTTTTTCCATTCCACCAATTGGCCGACGACCTTGAGTTAAAAATGCTAACCTTGAATTCATTTTTTTCTTTTGAATTTGCTTAGACATGGGTTGCCTCCCATGAGCGCTTAGTTTATAGTTGCTAGCTTGACTTTCCCAGTTCTTAAAATAGATTTGCACAATCCACAATAGTTGTGTCACTATCCATAGTTTCCCCTGCAAAATAATGTTTGGGAAGGTGACCATTTACATTAAAGGTACCGTTATCTTCTACCTTGAACTTGACTGTACCATAGAGAAAACATTAGCTATCTGAAATGGCCTAGACCATTGAGATTTTAATTTACCTAAGAACAACTTCAGTTGAGAGTTGTATAATAGAACTTTTTTACCAGGAAAAAAATCTCGCTGTTCAATGTTCCTATCTTGCCATCGCTTGGCTCTCTCCTTATATATCCTAGCATTTTCATTTGCTTCTTCTCTAATCTCATCCAACTAGTTTAATTGAAGCAACCTCTTTTCACCTGCAACTTGTAAATCAAAGGTAAGATATTTTATGGCCAAGTATGCCTTGTACTCAAGCTCCATAGGTAAGTGACATGATTTACCATAGATAATTTTGTATGGAGACATTCCTATAGGGGTTTTAAAAGTTGTCCTATAAGCTCATAATGCATCATCATGTTTTAAAGACTAATATTTCCTAGATGCATTGATAGTTTTCTCTAAGATATGCTTTATTTCCCTATTGGACACCTCAACTTGTCTACAAGATTGTAGATGATACCAGGTGACAATTTTATGAGTGACTCCATATTTTGATAACAATTTTTCAAGCTGCTGATTGCAAAAAATGAGATCCCTCATCACTGATAATAGCTTTGGATACTCTAAATCTGGAAAACATGTTCTTTTTCAAAAATTTAATAACAACCTTAGCATCATTAGTTTGTAGAGCAACTACTTTTACTTATTTTGACACATAATCTACATCCAAAAGTATATATTTATTTGAAAAAGATAAGGGAAAAAGACCCATGAAGTCTATTCCCCCTACATCAAAAAGCTCAATTACAAGAATGCTATTTTGTGGCAATTCATGTCTCCTAGAAATATTATCAATCCTTTAGCATTGAGTACAAGACATAACATAGTTCCTACAATCACTAAACAAACTAAGCCAATAAAATCCATAAGATAAAATCTTAGCTATAGTTCTTTCCACACCAAAATAACCTCTTGCTTCCTCAGAATGATAATGTTAAATTATGCTAAGCTATTCAGTTTCAAGTACATAATGTCTAATTACTTGGTCAGGACAACATTTAAACAGATACGGTTCATCCTAGAAATAATATTTCACATCACGTAAAAACTTCTTTTCCTTTTCAAATAAACAACTGTATAGTATGATTTTGCTAACCACGTAATCGACTATATTAGTATACTAAGGAAATCTTTAGATCTCTACTACATACAACTATTCATCAAGGAACGTTTCATTAATGGATAACTCTAAACAGTCAAATTTTAAACAAGATAAATGATCAGCAATCACATTTTCAATTCCCTTTTTATCTTTGATTTCAAGGTCAAATTCTTGCAGTAGTAAGATCCAATGAATTAACCTAGGTTTAGCATCAAATTTAGCAAACAAATATTTCAGAGCAGTGTGGTCTATGTAAATTATGATCTTAGAACCTATTAGATAAGGCTTAAGCTTATCACATGCAAATATAACTACTAAAAGCACTTTTTCTATTGTGGCATAGTTTCTCTAGGCCTCATTCAAGATTCTACTAGCATAGTATATCACATGAAATAAATTACCTCTCCTCTACCCTAAGACTACTCCTACAGCATATTCACTAGCATCGCACATCAACTCAAAAGGAAGCTCCCAATTAGATGCAACGATCATCGGTGCTAAAGTAGGCTTCCCTTTTAATTGATAGAATGCTTGTACGCAACTGCCATAAAAAACAAAAGCAAAATCTTTTTCAAGTAAATTACAAAGAGGTCTAGAGGTTTTAGAGAAGTCCCTAATAAATCTCTTGTAGAAACCAGCATGTCCTAGAAAGCTCCTGACTCCTTTAATTGAAGTGGGTGGTGGCAACTTCTCTATTATCTCCACTTTTGCCCTACTTCAATCCCCTTTTTTGACACCTTGTGATCTAAGACTATTCCCTCTCTTACCATAAAATAGCATTTTTGCCAATTCAGAAGTAGATTAGTCTCCTTACACCTTCTAAGTACATAGCCTACATTAGTTAGACATGAATCAAATGACTTCCCAAAGATCGAGAAGTCATCCATAAATATTTCAATAAAATCTTCTAACATATCAGAAAATATAAACATCATGCATCTTTGGAATGTAATAGGTGCATTATAGAGACCAAAGGGCATTCTCCTAAAGGCGAAAGTGACATAAGGACATGTAAAGGTGGTTTTCTCCTGGTCTTCAGGTGCTATATGAATTTGATTATAACTACAATAACCATCTAGAAAACAGTAATAGTCACATCCTGAAAGTTTTTCTAACATCTGATCTATGAAGGGAAGGGGGAAATGATCTTTACGGGCAGCATTATTCAGTTTTCTATAATCTATACAAACTCTCCACTCAATCACAGTATAAGTAAGGATTAACTCATTAGCCTCATTTGTAACTACAATTATACTACCCTTTTTAGGCACTACCTAAACGGGACTAACCTACTTACTATCTAAGATAGGGTAGATAATACTTACATCCAGCAATGTGAGTACCTCTTTCTTTACCATCTCCTTTAAAGTTAGGTGAAGTCGTCTTCATGGTTGCACTGTAGGCTTGCACTTAGCCTCCAGCAATATCTTGTGAGTGTAGATCAAAGGACTAATCCCCTGGCTTCTTCATGCTCTATAAGAACTCTTAGAAGTTGTTTCTCCTTATCACCTATCAAGGAAGAGGAGATGATTAATGGCAAAGTATCATCTATTCCAAGACAAGTATATTTCAAATGACTAGGTAATGGTTAAAGTTTAAGCACCAGAGGTTGTGTCAATGATAATACTAGTTTCTTCTCACTAGTGCCTAGCTCCTTATAGTATTGATCTTTAATTTTTTACACCTGTTCCATGTATTCTTCCTCAAGCTTGTTATCACCACTCTAATCATCTAGATCCTTAAGAACTAATTCCATAGTATCTAGTCCTGCTTTCTCTTCTATGGACTCACTGGTAATCTTATCAATAACATCAATAGTGTAATAAGATTTACAATCATCAAATTTTTTTATGGCTTCATAAACTTTAAAAGTCACTTGATCATCCATAACTCTTAACGTAAGTTTAACCCGTTCCACATCTATCAATACCTTACCTATTGCAAGAAATGGTTTACCAAGGATCATGGGTACCTCTTTGTTCTCCTCCATTTCCAAGACTATAAAGTCAACTGGGAAGATAAATTTGTTTGCTTTTACTATGACATTCTCTACAATAACCCTTGGGTATTTAATACTCATGTCGATAAGTTGCAAGGTGACATGAGTCTCCTTGCAATCTCTAAGTCTTAGCTTCATGAAAATAAACAAAGACATTAAATTTATACTTGCACTAGAATCAATAAGAATTTTATCAAAATGAAAATTTCCTATAATGTAAGGACAGTAAAATTCCCCTAATCTCTTTGTTTTCTCTGTAGGCTAGATAAATTTTTCTATAGGATCATAGAGTAGTCCCCTGTAAGCATCATAGGTTCGTTCCTATCAATTTTGCTCTTCTTAGTGAGTAGATCCCTCATGAACCTAGCATATGAAGGCATTTGCTAAAGTCTTTACAAAAGGAATGTTGATCTATAGCTTCTTAAAAATATCTAAGAATTTAGCAAATTGGGCGTCTAGTTACTGTTACTTCAGTCTTCCTGGAAAAGGGACAAGAGGAACATAACATTTCACTTTTGATGACTTTTTCTTTGGTTCCTCTACCACCTACTTCCCTCTTCCTTTCTTTGGATTCTCCTCCTTTTTTTCAACTTATCTGTTAACTATTTCCACTTCCTTACCCCTCCTCAACATTATGGCATTGACACTTTTGGGATTCTCTTCAATATTGCTAGGTAGAGACCCCAATGGTCTATTACTTAACTGTTGAGAGATCTGACTAATCTGATTCTCTAAATTTCGCATAGTGGCCTATTGATTCGGTAACATGGTGTCAATCTTTTGCATATAGCTCAACATGAGCTCTTCCATTCTAAATTGATTCTATTGAGGTCGAGTATTCTGAGCATGACCCTACTTCTAGAATCTAGGTGGTAGTTTAAATGCATTATTGTCATTCCTCCATGAGAAGTTTAGATGATTGTGTCACCCTAGAATGTATGTATTCGAATACGATCCTTAATTATCCTGTTATAAATTGTTGACAAAGTTCACTTGCTCTCCACTAGATGAAGCTAAGGGATTCCAAAATAAGCACTCAAGAGTTGAATGTGATCTTGAATATAGCTCACAAAAGCAACATGATTAGCATTAAAAGACTGTGTTAAGGTGAGTTTACTTACCTAAGTAGTGGGAGCTAAAAACTGAACTATTAATTGAGACATAATGTCACTATCATTAACTGACACCAATCTTGATTTAGTACTCTCGTTTTGTTAAATATGTACATTGGAGGCTATCTCTTCTATCGGTGCGCTTGCTTCATCATAAGCTCTTTAGAAGCTTGTTCAAAGACTTCTAAAAAAAGAAGGCTGATACTCTTCAGAAGCTTACTCAAAAGGTAGGTTTGGAAAATTATGTAGAATATTAATTTTAATTAGATTTGGATTATTCAAGACCTAGCTCCATTAGATTAAGTATATTAGGAAAATACATTTAATCCTGTTTCACTCAAGATGGAATCATAATCCTTGGGGATTTATTTTAAGAGAAAATATATTTGGATAAATTAAGATATGTATAAGAATGGATAAGGATAAGGTTGATTTGGATTTTATGGGATTTTAAATCTTAAAGACAAGGCCTATTTGGAAATAGCTAACGAAAGCTAATCTTTTCAAAATCAAAACAAACGCTTATCTGATGGTTGCGAATTGAAGTTTATCTAATCTACACAAATTAAGAAGAATTTTTTTGAATTTCAAATGACCGAGACCTTCTTGTAAAAATATCCATGGAATTATCTAGAATAACTAATGGCTAGATAATTATGGAAGTGAAGAAAATCTTTAGACTTTTTAGCCGTTGGAAAAAGTCAATATAAAAGGAAGAAGGATTCAAAATGTTAAGATACACAACTTTGAAGAAATACTATCATTGTAGAAAAAATTCTTGATAATTTTTTTACCTTCTAAAAAGCTTTAGAAAGTTCGTCAGATACTCTTTCAAAGAGCTGCACCAAATCAAAGTTCTGTACAAAATTATTTGAGACTTGTACTTTTGTTCTCATTTGTAATTTCAATACTGTATTAATAAAAAGCATAGTTTGTACTTTATAGATTTGTATTAACCTAGATTGTTAATAGGCTAGATAGGTAGAGCAAAGTGTTGTAAAGTTATTGTAATAAGTTTTAGTAATTTTTGTGATTTGATTTAGTGGATCAATTGGAATAGCACTGGTAAAGTAAATCGGGTCCCCAACAGTGGAGCTAGAAAAGAGCAGTAGGTAGAAAATCGAAGCTCTATAATATCTTTACCTAATTTTCTCCTTCCTTACACTCTTTTAATTTTGTTTATTGTCTGTTATGCATTGAATCATTAAATTATCACTATTTACCATTATAAGTTATTAAGAGGGGTAACTTCATTTTTAACAAAAAGGTTTTCAAAAATTTAATGATATAAATTCACCTCCCTCTTGATATCTTATACGGGACCAACAGTTGGTATCAGTGTCTTGCTCTAATATCTTCTAAAGTTCAAGATCATGGGTGAATCAAGTGATAGTTTAATAGTTTAGCCTAACAAGGCACCATTCTTTTATGGAACTAACTTTCCCCATTAGAAATTTAGGATAGAGACTTATGTGAAGGCATCAGATTATCAGGCTTGGCAAATCATTTCTACAGGAGATCTCAAAGTTCCAACCATCATCACTTTAAGAAATGATATCACCAAAGCCAAACTAAATTCAAAGGCTAAGAATCTTTTGTTGAGTACTATTTCACATTCTAAATTTTATCTAATGGCTTCTTGTGAAACAGCTAAAGACATTTAAGACACCTTAGGGCAAACTTATGAAGGCCCGAAAACCATCAAAGACACAAGAATCAACTCATTGATTCAACAATATGAAACATTTTGAATTCTCCCTAATCAAAAAATCAAAGACTCCTTCAGTAGATTTACTATTATAACTAATGAATTATCTTCTCTTGGTAAAATTATTAGTGACGCAAATATGGTTCACAAAATGCTAAGGATTCTTCCTAAAATTTAGAATGTAAAGAAAACAGCCATAGAAGAAGGTTATGACTTAAAGACATTAACACTGAGTCAATTGCGTAACAAGCTCATGGCATATGAAACTAATTTTCTCAAATTAGAAGGCACTTTAGAAGATACAAGGAAGAAGACCATAGATTTTAAAGCCCAAGAAATAGAGGAGAAGATTCATCTGAAGAAGAAGATGAGGATGTGACACTACTAACTAGAAAGTTTAATAAATGGCTCAAGAAAAAAGGGTAAGATAATGTTTACTAAAAGGTTTCCCACTAATAAGAATCAGTCTGTCAATGCAGGGAAGTCAATCAAAGAAAAAGAAGAGAAGAAGGTCAAAAAGGAGATTATTTGCTATGAATGCAAGAAACTGAGGCATATCAAATATGAATGTCCTTTGTTGATCAAGAAAATGCAGAAATTCAAGAAGAAACATAAATCTCTGATGGTGACATGGAGTAATATGGAGGAATCAAAAACTAAACCAGAAGGTTTATAAGAATACAAGGAATCTAATTTATGTCATATGGCACTTTCTGAGGTAAACTCTGAAACTGATTCTGATTTGGATTTAGATGTACTGATGATATATGTGCTAAAATTAACAAACTCCTCAAAGCCCTTTCCAAGTCAAGCAATAAAATATCTAAACTTGAATCGAGGTTAAAATGATGAAAATCGAAAAGCATACACTTAATCAAACCAATAAGTTGCTAGCAAATGAAAATGATTTTTTGAAAAATGACTTCGAAGATCTGTATATTGCTCGTGAAGCGCTAGTTAACAAAAATGTACTTTTAAAAGAAGAAATTAAGAATTTGATAAACTGTATAAAAGATCTATCTAAATCAATTAAGAATATCTTTCGCAAGTTTGATGAAAGTGATAAAAAACTATAAATGTTGATTTCTAGCCAAAGGATGGATAATTCAAAATCTAGATTAGGTTTTGAAATTAGAGAAACATATAAGATAAAGAAAGAAATAGTTTTTGTGAAATCAAAAGATGAAAAGCAAGAAATGATTAAAAGTAAGGAAAATGACAAGTGTAATAAACTATCAGAAAGAACAATAGAAGATTTTCTCGAAACAACAACAAGTATCCTTTCAAAGGGTAAAACAAAAGGTTGAATAGAGGGTATTTCAAAAAGAATCCAAACCAAAGAGAAGTGGTAAGTAACAGGTGTACTAAACAAAAATCTCATGCTTGTTTTCTTTGTAATAAAATAGGTCATATAGAGAAATATTGTTTTTACAAAAAATATAAGCTTAGTAATAACCAAGGTACAAATCAAAATACGAGCTTGAATTCCTATAGACCCAAGCTTCGCTGGGTTTGTAAATAGATTTGATTATGCTTTAATATGTGTAGGACTTCGAAGCAAAGATAAAAGGAATATGTTATCTTGACAGTGGATATTCAAGACACATGACCGATGATGCTTTGTTGTTCACAAATTTAGAATGGAAAGGAGATGGTTATGTGAAGTTTAGTGACAATGGTAGAGATAAAATAATTGCAGTAGGCTCGATTGGTTTAGTACCTCATTCAATCGAAAATGTATTGCTGGTTAAAGGATTAAAACATAACTTATTAAGTAAAAGTCAGTTGTGTGATAAAGGATACATAATAGTTTTTAAATGTCATAAATGTGTTGGGTTTAATCAAGATGGTTTAAAGCTATCTAAAGGTTTCAGGAAAAAGAATTTTTATCAAATTAAACCATCTAAAGTATCATTTGAAAGCTACTTTATTTCTATAAATGATAATGTTATGATTTGGCACAAAAGACTATGACATGTGAATTTTCATCAACTAGAGAACTTGTTCAAAAAGAATTTAGTCTTAAGTTTACCTACAGTATATGCTCATGAAAATATTTATTATTTTGCTGGCTTAAAGAATAAAATGAATTCATCATCTCATAAGAGTAAGAAGGTTATTTCTACCCAAAAACCTTTAAAATTATTGCGTTTAGTTCTTTTTGGCCCCACTTGCATGTTAAGTTTTGGAAGAAATAAATATGGTCTTATCATAGTAGATGATTTCTCTAGATTTACTTAGATTTTATTTTTGCATCATAAAAGTGATGCTTTTAAAAGTTTTGAAATATTTTCAAAAAGAGTTGAAAATGAAAAAGGCCTCTCCGTCATCAAATTACAAATTGATCATGGCAAGGAATTTGTAAATTCCAAATTCATTTCGTTTTGTGAAGACAAAGGCATCATCCATAACTTTTCTATACCTTATACTCTACAACAAAATGGAGTAGTTGAATGCAAAAATAGGACTATCCATGAAATAACAAGAACTCTACTTAATGAGAGTAATATAGCTTATCACTTTTGGGCTAAAGTAGCTTCAACAGCTTGTTATATTATCAATCGTGTATATATAAGACCTTTGACAAATAAAACTACTTACAAGATTTATAAAGGAAGGAAACCTACAATTTCATATTTTCACACATTTGGTTATAAGTATTTTGTTAAGAAAATAGGAAAAGTCTTGGGAAAATTTGAAGAGAGAGCAGATGAAGCCATATTTCTAGGCTACTCTCTAAACTCGAAAGCATACCAAGTATACAATAAGGAAACAATGGTCGTGGAAGAGTCAATAAATGTTAAATTTATTAAGGAAACAATCCATGAAGAATTGGACAATGAAATACCAGTTGCTTCAAGAAAAAAGAAGATAGTTCATCCTAATTTAGAAGAAGGAATAATAGAACCTCCTTCAGAAGGCATGTTAGAAGCTTCTAAAATGCTTGATGGAACCGAAACAAAATTTGCATTAGAAGGTACTTCAAAAGGTAATACCAAGTTTGTTGAAAAACCTTCAGAAGGTAAGTCAGAAGGTTCTGAACTCTTTCATACTCCTCCATCAACTTTACAATTTAAAACTGATCATCCTCCTAAGCTTATAATTGATAATGTTAGATCAGGAATAAAAACAAGATCAAGCTTACAGAATTTTGAAAATCAATTTCCTCTTATTTTTTAAATTGAACCCCATTCAATAGAAGAAGCCTTGAATGATAATAACTAGATTTTGGCCATGCAAGATGAACTAAGTCAATTTCAGAGAAATCAAGTTTGGAATTTGGTTCCAAGACCTAAAAATAAGTCAATCATTGGAACTAAAAGGGTATTTAAGAAAAAACTGGATGAGCATGGGAAAATAGTTAGAAATAAAGCACGTATAGTAGCTAAAGGTTATTCATAGGAAGAAGGAATAGATTACGATGAAACCTATGCTCCTATTGCTAGATTGGAGCTATAAGATTATTACTTGCATTTGCTAGATTGAAAAATTTTAAATTGTATCAAATGGATGTAAAAGGTGCTTTTCTGAATGGTTTCATAGAAGAAGAAGTATATGTTGATCAACTTCCTGGATTTGAAGATTCATTCAAACCAGATCATGTGTTTAAATTAAGGAAGGCTTTGTATGGACTTAAACAGGCTCCCCAAGCTTGATATGATAAATTAAATCAATTTTTGATTAAAAATGACTTTTAAAGAGGAAAAGTAGATACCACACTTTTTATAAAACATTTTGGTAAAGATATGTTAGTTATACAAATCTATGTTGATGATATTGTTTTTGGTGCAACTAATGAAATATATTGTGAAGAATTTTCAAGTATGATGCAAGTAGAATTTGAGATGTCGCTCATGGGTGAATTAAACTTTTTCTTAAGATTACAAATCAAACAATCAAAGAATAGAATTTTTGTTCACCAAGAGAAATATACTAGACAGATATTGAAGAAATTTCGCTTCAAGAATACTAAGGATTCCTCAATACTAATGAGTACCTCAACAAAGCTTGACATCATAGGTAATCGCAAAAAGGTAAATGAAAAACTCTATCACAGCTTAATTGGATCCTTATTTTATTTAACTGCTTCATGACTTGATATCTTATTTAGTACTTATGTGTATGCTAGATTTTAGAATTCACGAACTAAAACATACTTAATTATAGTTAAAAATATTTTTAAATATATAAAAAGCACTACAAAATTGGGAATTTGGTATCCTAAAAGTAAAAATTTTGATCTTATAGGACATTCAGATGTTGATTATACAAGTTGCAAAATAGATAGGAACATGTCAATTCTTAGGAGATAAATTGGTTTCTTAGTCTTCTAAGAAACAAAATTCAATTGCTCTTTCAACTGTAGAAGCTGGATATGTATCTATTGGAAATTGTTGTGCACAAATTCTTTAGTTAAAACAACAATTAAATGATTATGGAATAAGTTGTAAAAATATTCCCATAAAATATAATAACATGAGTGCAATGAATTTAACAAAAAATCTTGTTCATCATTCAAGATCAAAGCACATAGAAATAAGGCATCATTTCATACATGATCATGTTGCAAATAATGATGTGAGCATTGATATTGTTTCAACTGAATATCAATTTGCTAATATTTTTACTAAACCTCTAGATAAATTGAGATTTGAGTTCATTCGTAATGAACTAGTTATGTATAATCCGTTTTGATTTTTTTTTTTTAGCAAGCTCACTTGAAATCTGCTGGATATGAAAACATTGTAGGCATTAGCATGTTCATTAGTGGGTCCATAAAATCTTCCTTAATGGGTCTATCCTTTAACTAAATCCACTTAGTGGGTGATTAGCATGTCATTAATGGGTCTACAATTCTCAAGTAACTGCTAATGAAATTAGCAGCTTAAATTCATTAAGAGTCTCATTTCTTTTCTTATTTTTCCTCCTTCTCATCAGACCTTCCCTATTATCCTCTCTCTCTCTCTCTCTCTCATATTTTTCTTAACCTAATGGTGCCTAGAAAATCCAATTGCATTGTAGCTAAGGGAGTCAAATAAAAAATTCAACATGACCCTAAGATTCCTATCGTTCTTAATGAATAAGAAACCACAAACTCTACAAACCTACAAACAAATCCAATTAAAACACACCAAAGATCATTTGAAAGAACCCTAACCTTTGAACTCCAAGATGAACCCTCAGAAGAGGCCATTCGAGAAGTGAATTAGAAGAATGCTTCTAAAGTACATTCTGAACAAATCCAAGAAGTAATTCAGAAGGTAGCTCAGGATGATAAAGAATCTAAGTCCTCTGAAGAAGTTGTTGATTTAAAAGAATCTAAATCCTTGGAAAAACCATCTGAATAAGTCCCTAAAAGAGATCCTTCAGAACTTAATCCTGTGCCAAGACTAAGAAAATTTGTTCAAAAACCTAAGAAAGCTACCTTAGTTAAGAAGAAATCAAAGTCTTCCCAAAAAGTGAACAAGTCAACCAAAGCCAAGATCACAATTACCCCATTAAAGGAGAAACCCAAGAAAAGGTACATAGTTAAAGGTAAAAGTCTTTCAATCAAAGACTCGTTTTATTTAGACTCTGAATACTTTAAGGAGAATGGCTTTTATTTGAAAGATTATTTAGATAGATTGGGTTTAAGTAGTTTAACTGATTTACGTAGAGTAATATATGGAGATTTGATTGATGAGTTTTATAGAAAACTTGATATTAAACATTAAGAAGTGTGGAAATCAACTATATTAGGACAAAAAATAGAAATTACCAAGGATATTCTGACATGCTTTGCCATTAAAGAATTCAATGATGATGAAAGCATAGGGTAATTGACAAAAGAATAGATATTTACTAAATTGAATGATGGAATCGATTTGGGAACAGGAAGAGATATTTTTAGTACAGAGTTTGAGTTGTTGATTAGAATTCTTCACAAGTTTGTTAACTCTTTTGTACTACCAAGCAAAGGTAGTGTAACCTCAGTGACTAGGGAAGATGTATTGGTAATATTGGCAATATTAGGCAAGAAATAAGTAGATGTTGTTAAGCTAATGATGCGACACATGTGGCAGTACATAGATGTGAGACCTTATGGAAATTTGTTAATGGCACTTTTTAGTTTCAAAAAGCTAAAACTTCCAAGAGAGACAAATTGTCCCTTTTCTCCTATTAGGCTTGGTGAGAGAATCTTTAAGATGATGGGAATTTATGTAAATGATAAACTGTGGCATTCACATAATGAGGAACTATTTGTTCATCCTTCAAATCTAAAAAGAAAGGTCATTATCATTGAGGAAAAAGGAGTTGGAAAGAAAAGGAAGAAAGGAAAGGAGCCCGTTGAGAATGAATCGAAGAAGAGAGGAAAGTTGATTAGAAGGTTTGGTGGCATTGAGTTTAGAGAACCTACTGGGATGGTTTTAGAAGGAGATTCTAAGAGTTTCGAAAGTCACCTAATTCAATATAAACAAGGAGAGAGCTTAGTTTTTGTGGAGCAACTCTCTGAAGGAATCAAAGATGCTATAGAAAAGGTTGTCAAGGATCAAATGATTGGCATGAGAGACTTATTCAAGGCTTGGATTAAGGAGTCTATCCTAGAAACCAATCCTTCTAACTAAGCATATAATTCTATTAATCCTAAACCCCATGTATAACACTAAACCTCTAAACCTCCTTTTCCTACCTAAGAACCATCTAAACCTCTTTTTCCTTCTAAAGAACCATCTATTCCTATTTCAGATACTCCTATCAACCAATCGATCAGAATGTACTCAGTCCTATTCTAACTTTAGAAAAGACTCTAGTCATTTCACTACAATCCCCTAAAAAGATATCTCAAGCTTCCACTCTTGTTCTTAACCCTAAAGAATAAATACCCCCTAAAGGTCACACTAAAATTCTATCTGTGGCCTCAACCAAAGACACTCCTCCATTTGCTCCAATCCAGACTACACGATCATCCTATAAAGACAAAGAACCTACTTTGTCTATAGCAATAGCTTTTGAAACAACTTCTACTCCTGACAAAGTTCTTCCTTCTTACTTTAGCAGATTAATGTTATGTGCTAAGAAGAAAACAAAAAGATCCAAAAAATGACTTCTTTTATGTTTTTCTTTCTCTTGTACTAGCAAAAACCTTGTCTGCTTTGTTTTGTTTTTGTCCATCTATAGACTTGTTATTTCTATTTCTGAACTTAGTTATGTTACTTCCTTCATCAATGTAGTTTGATCTCTTATGTCATTACAATTTATGCAGTTGATACTTTGTTTATCATATTTAAACTTGCATATTTTATAAAGATTAAGTAGGAGTTTATTTAGAATGATAATAAAAACAGGGGAGAGAATAACTACAATCAGTCACACCTATAATACATTATGTTGCATGATGCATGAACATGTGATTGTGAATATAATATTTTTTATGATTTGATTTTATAATAACATTTCCGTTATCATTAAAAAGGGAGAGAATGTTAGATATCTCTCATACATTTTAATGATAACAAAAATGGTTAAAAGCTAATGACTCTTTAAGAGCATAGGCTTATAGAAGGTTTTTCATAAATTATATTTTTGCATATTTAAGTCACATTTAGAAGCTTCAAACAGTTTGAAAATAGACTATTCTAAAGAGTTTTCAGAAACTATTACAAAAGCTCTTATAAAAAGAATTCGTATAAGTCTTCAAAAGCTTGATCAAAGACTTCTAGGAAAAGAAGGCTAATACTCTTCAGAAGCTTACTTAAAAGGTAAGTTTGGAAAATTATGTGGAATATTAATTTTAATTAGATTTGGATTATTCAAGACCTAGCTCCACTAGATTAAGTATATTAGGAAAATACATTTAATCCCGTTTCACTCAAGATTGAATCATGATCCTTGGGGATTTATTTTAAGAGAAATTATATTTGGATAAATTAAGATATGTATAAGAATGGATAAGGATAAGGTTAATTTGGATTTTGTGGGATTTTAAATCTTAAAGACAAGGCCTATTCAAAAATAGTTAATGAAAGCTAATCTTATCAAAATCAAAACAAAAGCTTATCTGATGGTTATAGATTGAAGTTTATCTAATCTAAACAAATTAAGGAGAATTGTTTTGAATTTCAAATGACCGAGACCTTCTCGTAAAAATATCCATAGAATAACTTTTTAGCCGTTGGAAAAAGTCAATATAAAAGGAAGAAGGATTCAAAACGTTAAGATACACAACTCTGAGGAAATACTATCGTTGCACAAAAAATTCTTGATCATTTTTTTACCTTTTAAAAAGTTTTAGAAAGTTCTTCAAATACTTCTTCAGAGAGCTACACCAAATCAAAGTTCAACACCAAGTGTTATTTTTTTAAAGTGCGAAATTATTTAAGACTTATACTTTTGTTCTCATTTGTAATTTCAATACTGTATTGTAAAGAAATGATAGTTTGTACTCTATAGATGTGTATTAGCCTAGATTATTGATAGGCTCGATAGGTAGAGCAGAGTATTGTAAAGTCATTGTGACAAGTGCTTGTAATTTTTGTGATTTAATTTAGTAGATCAAGTGGAACAACATTGGTAAAGTAAACTAGGTCCTTAGCAGTGGAGTTGGAAGAGAGTAGTAAGCAGAAGGTTGAAGCTTTATTAAATCTTTGCTTGAATTTCTCCTTCCTTACACTCTTTTAGTTTTGTTTATTATCTATTGTACATTGAATCATTAAATTATCATTGTTTATCATTATAAATTGTTAAGAGGGGTAACTTCATTTTTAATAAAAAAGTTTTCAAAAATTTAAAGATATCAATTCACCCTCCTCTTAATATACGAAACCAACAAGGAACAACTTTAAAAGATTTAAAAACCTGAATAATTAAGTATATTAAAACCCTAAACTAGAGATAACATAACAGAACAATAGAATGAAGTTAATATAAGATAGTTATATACACCTATACTAAAACAATATTTGTATTATAGGGATTATTGGTGATAACTAGTACGAGTCACACCTCCAGCGAGCAAGTGAGGAGTTTAAGTAAGTTGGAAATAATACGTTACTGTATTTTGAAGTACTAATTTATAGTACTCGGAGGCTTGAAATTCTATTTGATTGTGCTTGTTAAATAGTCAACTGTACGCATGTGTTTGTTTCTGAGTTTTTGATGTGATTTGGTTTACTGCTCTAGTTTGTATTATGTGATCTTATATGAAATAATCGATGACCTTAAACCAGACCTAACTAAATATATGATTTGTAAATATAAATTAAACCTATATAGCAACCCATTGGGGGAAACCTAAGGTTCTCTAGCTAAATACCAACCCTTTCGAAAGAGATAACGCTGGATAATATAATTGGTCCCTTCTCTTCCTTAATTGAACTAAGTGATAGGTAAGGAGATCGCGGCAAGTGTGAAGTTAATGATTCAAAGGTAGTCGTAGGAGGAGCGGTGTCTCTATTATACATGCCTAGGTTTGGTTGTGAGCTATTGTATTAATGGAAACTCCTCAACCCAGATTAGTACGGGTGCAATTTCTCTAATCTTATGATGAGCCGAACAACATCATGTTATGGCATTTGCTTAAATATGCATTGCACTTAATAATTTGGTTGATAACCCCATTTATGTTTGTTGTATAGTTTCAAGTCTTTGTCCCAACTTGATAAGCTATGGTTGCTCATAACCCTATAAACACTGTTGTAGGTGCTAGCAAGAAAGCAGCCTATAATTACCCTAAAGCTAGCAACTATTAGATCTTGAAGAAGTGAGGATATAAACTGAAGACCAGATACACTCTTAAGTTTGGATTTATCTTTTAAGCTTTTAATATTAATTAACAAATTACTTAAGTAAATTGTATTAGGTTGTTAAATCTTGTAAATGTTCTTAGATTATTTTAATGTAAGTATGTATTTTTCTTAAGTTCATAAGTAAATAAAATATTTAATTTATGAACTGTTTACTTCAAAATGGGTTAGCTGTGAACCTCTTGTATAAATCAAGTTTAAGATAGTGGCTATATGGTCAACTTATATCTTAAAATGGTTTACATAGTAAGACTGTTACGATTCTACCGCTTCTAGGCATGACACATACTGCATGGAAAACATTAGAGCTAAATTAACCTCAGAAGAATCTATAGCTTAGCTTCGCATCAACTAGTTTAACTATACTCCTTTGTTCATTTCTGTTAGAAGCTTACTTGTAACTATTGGCTATGTATCTTAGCCTCTTGCGGGTGGAACATGCTACTCGAATCTAATTTCATTTTTTTTTTTTTTTGAATTCTCCTATATACTCTTTTACATTCTTTGTACTTTACTCATCTTGGTCATTACCCTTTTTGTCTTATCCAACTATAGTAGGTTACCCTAGATTTTCAGGTATAAATTCCCTTTTATTTTATAACCACAAGATTATCTCATCTTGAACCAATGAATTTATAGAATTCCCTTTTGTGCAAGCTTACTTTGCTTTTGCTCTTATCTTAATCCTTAAGCAAAGCTAGGTAGTGAGTGATCTCATTGAATTAGCTCGTGCATCATAACGAGCTAGTTCGTGAGTCTACAAAGTTCCTTGATGTGTCATATCTTTGGATTCATTCGTGGGTTTTACTTATTCTCACATGCTTCACCCTTTATTTCAAGCTTTCTATAAGCTTAGACCCATTGAAAAAAGTGCAAAATTGCACATTTATCCCAACTTAAAGCACACATTCAAGCATGTTTCTACAAAGTTCAACAAATATATGTTTTCGGATCAACCGAGTAAAGACCTAGAAGAATGATGAAGAATTGAGCTTCTAATAATTAATGTGTAATATGCACATCTTCAGTCTCCTATGGTTTCTATGCTCTCTTAAAGTTAAAATATGCTATCATTTTGAAGGCTAGATGGTAATATTTCTCCTTATTCATGTCATTGTACTTACAAGAATACTCTTAAATGCACATGACTTTTAATTAAAAGGAGCTTGGTTGTTGGAGAGAACAACACCATTCAAATCAAGACAGAGCAATTCTTCCATGTCAAAAGTAGCAAATTTGATCTTGAAGACCAAGCCAAGAGCAAGCAAACCAAGTAGCTCTAGCTTGCATGGTAGTTGTGCTC
This sequence comes from Lumnitzera littorea, assembly GCA_024138015.1. Lineage (NCBI taxonomy): Eukaryota > Viridiplantae > Streptophyta > Magnoliopsida > Myrtales > Combretaceae > Lumnitzera > Lumnitzera littorea. The sequence goes on along the minus strand of JAMXBB010000012.1, from coordinate 74,636,238 downwards.
TCCAAGAGCACATTAGAGCAGCAATCATAAGCTAAAACTGACCTAAGCACCTAGATGATGCTCTAAACTCCCCATATACCAGTTGTCATTGGAGCTAGACATGAGCAACCTAGCTTTGTCTTGAGCTCTTTGGAATCTAGCTACAAGGCCAAGTACAGTAGCATCAGCTCATATGTTCAACATGGGGATAACTTTGCAAACTATAATTAAATAATAGGGAATTCTCTTCATTTGGTTTAAAGAAGATATGTTGAAGTGAGACATAGTGGTGTTGACTTAACAGTAGCATGTGAGAGAGCTGCTTCTTTGGTTCCTTTCAGAATCTAGCTACAAGGCTAAGTACAGTAGCATCAGCTCATATGTTCAACATGGGGATAACTTTGCAGACTATAATTAAATAATAGGGAATTCTCTTTATTTGGTTTAAAGAAGATATGTTGAAGTGAGACATAGTGGTGTTGACTTAACAGTAGCATGTGAGAGAGCCACTTCTTTGGTTCCTTTCATTTTCGAGTCAGAAAGCACTTCATGTACGAGAAAAGCAATCCCACTTCCATTTTGAAGGATGAACAACTCAGCTGCAAATATGGGTTCATAAGCTGCTAGTGTTGGAGAGCCAATCAAACTGTAGAACTTCCCCATGGATCTGGGCAATTCAAGCAAGAAACAGCAGCTACGACACTTCACATGACAGTTGATATGTGGCCTGATCTATGATTTAGACCTTGTCAGCTGCTGCAACAAGAACCACATGCCATCTCTTATCCGATCAAAAATTGTACAGCAGATGTGACTGAATCGAACAGGACAACCAAGAACATGGAAAATCTGAGCTTCACTTGACAGCCACTTTATATCCTTTTGTCAAAACCATGGATGGGGAAAAATTCTACAGTAGCCGAGCCAACCAATTGATGGAACTAAACACGAGCAGCTAACAAGTTTGGCATTCAAAATTGCAACAGCTGTGGCTTGGGAATTCCATACCCAATTCAGCTGAAAACTCCAATGAACCAAGTTTGCCAAGCTCTTGAAACCAAGGACAACAGCTGCAACAAATAACAATAGTAGCACCAACACGTCCGAACAGCTGCCAAGCTCCTCTGCCAACAACCACTCCTATCTATAATTGGGCTGAACCAAACACCAAATGCGGCAGCAACCCCTAGCCTAGAGCATCCAAACAACAGCTCTTTGTACTGTAGAATAGGACACACGATTGGCAATCTTCGCAAACAACTTGTGCTCTCAACACGAGGATATGGATGCTCAATTTATTTTCGCATCTTACAATTCCTTGTTAAGGCCAACTTGACCTTATCTTAGTTTGAGTAATCATATTAGCTCATAACTTGCTTTTGCCTTGCTCGACAGGTAACCCGAGGATGAATTACTAATAGCAGCCCAGAGTCTCCAAGCAGTTAGCAATGTCCAAATATCAGCAGCACACTCGACTCCACTAAGAGACTAGAATTCGGGCTCCAGTTGTGCCAGCTTTATGAGAAGAAACGCTCAAGCAACTCCAAACATTCAATTGAAGTTGGAGCTTACCAGCATGCCATGGACTCAGGACAGCAAACAAGGATCGGAATGCTCCAAGTAAGTAGCGGCTGAATTTCATCTGAACTTCTTAACTTCAACTTGAAGTCAACAGCGGCACTCTGTAATTCCAAAACCGAGCAGTAGCTACCAAGCCGAGAAACTCCACAACATCAAATCGAAACAGAGCCTAACAATCCATACACCATGCCAAGCGGCTCATTTGAATGTTAGCAGCAACCTAGAAGTAGACTCGAGCTGATCAAATCTTCAGCACCATTGCCAGAAAAGCCCCTAACCTGTGACAGCAGCTGCAATAACTTTAAGCCCAGAGCAGTAGCAGCTTGTACAACTCCAGTCACGGCACATGACAATAATTTGATTTTTTAAATGAAAAGAAGGCCGAATGACTAGAAAGCTTTACAGAACTTGTAGCAGCTTTGAGCTCCTTTGTTGACATGTAACTAAACTAAGAAACTCTCTAAACTCCATCCTAATTAAGCTGTCGAGAACCGAGTTGACGGATCGAAGTGAGTTGCTTATATGCGGTCTTGAGTGAGTAAATATCGACAGCTGTAAAGAATTTTTTTCCCAACAGAAGATGTATGCCTTTAATCTTTATAATGGTCAAAGCAAATTCATAGGGGACAAATTGATCAGCAGCTATACAGTTGAAACAAAAGAAATAAAAAAGGCAGGCCATGAAGTCAAAGAAGTTTCAGCCCATTGCCTTATTTAATGGCCCACGTGGAGAGAAAGTGACAAACATCACTGCATACTATAAAAAGTCCATCAACATGTATACGGAAAACAAATATCACATTGTAAAGCCGAATAAAGAATAAAGGAGTGGAATTTTATTTTTCTCTTTTTGTTTGTTGTTTGGGGNACCTCATTAAGTATATAAGTTCTTGAATTTAATTAACGCTTGCATATTCTTATGACAAACCTTCTAAAAAATTTAAGCTATGTTCATTATGAGTTATCGAACCCTTCCAAATATTCTCTAACTCTATTTAACTAAAAAGTTTTGGCCAAGCACTAATTAGAAAGACGATGAACACAATAAAAAAAAAAAAAAACTCAAATACTCAAAATCGATATTAAAACAATATATAAAACACATTTATTCATTAAATCCATCGATGCAAAACTCAATATATACTAAATATAATATCGTATCACAACACTCAAATGAATTAAGAAATATAATAATTGAAATAATAAAGAAAAGAAAAAACCTCATTTGATATGTTCAAATTCGACTCTCGATACAAAATTAGCATATCCCGATATATTTAACATCCGAAAATTCTACTAGGGGGGAGTAATATTGGTAGGGAGGAGTGTCTTTTTTTATTTTTTTTAGTAGCATTGTATAGAAAGTACTTAAGAACAATAACTACTTTTCTTATTAATTTTATTATGTTTTATTTGATTTCAAGGCACTAAAACCCTTATTCCAGCTCATTAGAAGAATTTTCGGATGTTAAATATATCGAGATATGCTAATTTTGTATCGAGAGTCGAATTTGAACATATCAAATGAGGTTTTTTCTTTTCTTTATTATTTCAATTATTATATTTCTTAATTCATTTGAGTGTTGTGATACGATATTATATTTAGTATATATTGAGTTTTGCATCGATGGATTTAATGAATAAATGTGTTTTATATATTGTTTTAATATCGATTTTGAGTATTTGAGTTTTTTTTTTTTTTTATTGTGTTCATCGTCTTTCTAATTAGTGCTTGGCCAAAACTTTTTAGTTAAATAGAGTTAGAGAATATTTGGAAGGGTTCGATAACTCATAATGAACATAGCTTAAATTTTTTAGAAGGTTTGTCATAAGAATATGCAAGCGTTAATTAAATTCAAGAACTTATATACTTAATGAGGTTAGAAATATTGTTTAGGTTGTAGAGACATGCTCAATCCATATTTCTAACTAAAGTAGTGATTTCGATTTGAGCGGATTACTATTTACTTGATAATTGTAGATAGATCGCCTTAACAAGTGAATTTATACTATAATTAGAATTTAGTCAAGAATATCATATCATGGCATCGTATTAATTCAAAAGAGAATAGATTTGCAAATCTCAAATTTTCTTTTTATCTCCTAGTCTCCAAATCTTTATCATATAGCTAAGACATCTGATTTAGTGTTCACCTTATTAATTAGTTTTTACTCTCTTTCAATTTAATTATTGATAACTTAACTTAAGGAAAAACTTGAGTGGTTTAGTACTTAGCACTTAGCACTTAACTCCCTATGGAATACAACCTTGACTCACTGTTTATACTACTTCCACGCTCCAATTCACACTCACTCTCACATAGAGTCACATTTCCCCCCTAATACAACCATCTTCTTCTGTCCTTGGCATGGCGTATCACATCCCTTACCACAATTAATTGAGGATGATATACAAAAAGCTTTAACTTCTTAGCTAACTTAGTAATATAAGGTCCATAACCAATTTACTTCACCTTAATATCAATGGCTCGGTGTCTCATACAGAATGCCAAAGCTATAGTAAGATTGATCAGTAATATCTCTACCAAACTATATGGATATAATACATGATGTGTAGCCAGTACCTTATACTTTTACCTCTTCTACTAAGTGTGTAAGAAAGCAACCAATGAAAAACTCTATGAATAGAATTCTTCAATTGCGATCCTCTCACAAACTTCGAATTGTAATTCTTCTCTCTACTTAGTTTAGTCCATCAAGAACTTGGTGTAATACCTTAAGGTAGCTTACATGGCAAAGTATAAGACTCTGATAATTGAGCTATTCTTTTTCATACAACCCCATACATACTACAAAATCATCCATTAATAGAGTGAATTCTATATTTCTCAATCCAAAATAGATATCATTCATTGCTCCACATGAAATTCTCTCTTGTTCCAAACTCGGCATTATAAGGAACTCTAAGATGAGTTCTCTATAATCTAACACCTTTATGCTCAAATCTAATCTCAACCAATGCATAAAAATTACTAAGATAAGATAAAAATTACATAACAACATACCTTTTGCTCCTTATACTATGTAAAAAAGGTACTAATTTAACTAGTGGATGTAAAGTGGTTGAGATATAGAAGTAAAATTGAAAAGCTTGAGAGAATGGGGGATAAGAAGGTAACGGTTTGGAAATGGGAGAAGAAAAGGGGTTTTGTGTTGTGTATTTTGTATTTTATAAATGATGTAAGCAAATGATGACCTAATCAATTGATGATATAAGCCATGACATAAGCAATTGATGATGTAAGCGTAAGCTTATAAAATAATAAATTATAAGATTAAATAAGAATATAACATATTTATGTATAGATGTACTTAGGGACCAAAAATCCTTTAAACCCTAATATACTTCCTAAATTGAATTACACCTAATTAAGTACATAAATTAATAAATACCTATGTAAAATCATCTAAGTGTAAGAATCTAATGGCTAATGAAATCATTAACTACTAAAATAGAACATAAAACTAGCCAATGGGAATAATTAAGTTTCAATAGTTAAAATTTCAATAAATTTAGTCTATATCGTAAAACATGGGTCTTAATGTCCAAAATAGACAACATTATGTGAACATGCATTTGAAAACAACGAAAAACGACTATAAGTTCGTAAATATCGGAATTAGAATGAAAAAGTTACTAAATACATAAAGGAAGTCTCATAACTTATAAATATAAAAAAATAGTTAATATTATTTCCATTAAGTATGGTAAACCCTATACACATCATACTTGGGTTATATTGGAAGAACTAGACAAACTACAATAGACTTTTAGTTAACTAAGGAGTCTGACTTCTCAGAATACTTATAAGTTTTACTATCTTTTAGGCGTTTCAATATTTAGTTCTAGAAACTCCAAAGCTTGGTGAGAAGACTCGTATGTTTGTGCCGAAGGGCGTTAGATGGTGGATAGTCCTAGTTTGGGATCCACCTATTTGGATTAGAACTCTTTTCTTAACTAAGGTAATAGTTGAGTGTTGCTTAGAGGGGTAGTGCCTTTAGGCAGCTTCGTATGGATAAGATGAGGTGCCCTATGCGGGTAAGTACAAGGGATAATCGAAGTGTAGACGATGTAATTCTACACCTTGCATAGTTCCAGACTCCTATGAATGCGTTGCTTGCATTCATTGCGCCTGCATTCATTTAGTATGTAGATAGCTTGTACGCGTTATAATAATGTGTAATAACTTGCTTGCATGGTAGTAGTGAGGAATGAACTCGCTAAGCTATTATATGCTCATTCCCCCTTAGTTTCTCTTGCAAGTTTACTTGCGATAGGATTGGGATGAGTCTTGAGTGCTAAGTGCGAGATGAAGACATATATATTAGTGATAGAAGTAGCTGAGTACTCTTTAGATGATATATAAATATTCTTTGTAGAAAATATTTATATGTTAGAACTTAATATAATTTAATTTTTCTTACAATTTTATAATGTTGGTATATCCTATCTTATTATTTGATAGGGGATACCGATTCTCTACGGTTCTGAGAAACTGTAGGTTATCAGACATCTATAGTTATTTATATTTTGTAATACATTAATTGATTAAAAAAAAATCAACAACCTTAGTGATTAATCATTTAGAGTCTTGCACTCTCTTACTTGTAAGGCGATTTTCATATCATGGGTACATATGTGCTATGAAAATTTTAGGCAATCTTACTAGGCCCCCTATAGGGCCCTAACAGGTTCATCCTCAAGAATAGGTTGTGAAGACGACCTTATTGAATTGCCCTTTTAACCTTTACGATGCATCTTTTCTCTAGGTCTAGTCAATGCCACCTATGTCTTGAAAATTAAAGAAACAAGTGAAATATAATTCAAAGAGACTTCCCTAGACTTAAAGAATTGTCAATGTGCAAATTAATATAGTATGGTTAAGTGGAGTTGATTGAAACATTATATCAAACATGCGATGAGCATGGTAATAACCAATATAGTGGAAAGCTTGTTCTTGTCAAATCAAAGATTCTTCATGCAATCAAATTGAAATTAATAGATAACAAACATTATTGATTCTTGTGTTTGACAAATATAATATCATTCAAATAGGAGAACTCATGAACTCTAGTTTAACAATGTAGCTACATGTATCTATGAATCCGATAAGATAAAGAATTGAACCAAATTCATATAAGGCATGTAAGAATTATGTAATCTACTCCTACAATTGTTTAATCAAAGCAAGGCATGTAGCAAATTCAATCCAAATCAAAACCCTAAGATACCCTTTCAAATTCATAAACCCTAGAATAATTACCAAGTAATTGTAGAAAATGAAAGAAGAAAAGAGTTAAACACATACTTGGTGTGTTTTCTTAGTATAAGAAAGGACCTATTTAGAAGAGGGAACTTAACTAAATTGAGACAATAGTGAGAGAGATAGAGAGTGAAAGGGTATTATGAGTACTATATAAAGCATGTTGAAGTACTTAAAAGAAAAGTGGTGAATGAAACATGGCCATACTAGAGTGATATGTTGGTCAAATTTAGTCTAGGGAGGATCACGATTGGAATCACCAATGTTATTCTAGACAATGAAAAATATTACAAGAAATGGTTTAAATTTCTTCATTACTATAGGTAGGATCATAGGAGTGATCCATACCTTTGAGCCCATGATCTCCATTACCTAACCTTACTTATAACTAGTAAGGGTTATGCCTTAGATTATGGGCATGATCTTATGGCCATGATTTGCCTATTTTTGTTTCTCTTTGTATCAAGTGAGGATCGATGCTGGCTCACAGGCGTGATCTTGATCATGATTCTTGCATTTCTTTTAAAGAGGATCATACCCTAAACTATAAGCCTAATCTTGGCTATGCTTCTCTTGTTCAATTGACACTCTCAAAGTTCCTTGAAAAACTTCTTTGACAACCTGCAAGAACATAAGAAAAAGTTCATAAGATAAGCTAGACTATCGAAAGAAAAAAAAAAAGAAGAAAAAAACTAAAAACTAAACCCATAACAAAAGCTAAAATCGAAAAGAAATAAAAAAATAGGCTTGGGCTACATCCCAAGGAGTATTGTTGGTTTATATTGTTAGCTCGATAAAATAGAGTATACTCACTTGATTTCTTCCATAGGGAGGAGTTCAATTTCTACTCTTCCCACATTTTTTAGGTCTCCTCTTAAATACAACATTAATTGATGACTATTCACCTTAAAAGTTCCTTGTTGAATGTATAATCTCCACTTCTCCATAAGGGAATATTTAAGTCACTGTATAAAGACTAGACTACATAGATTTAAATTTACCTAGAAAGAGATGCAAAGAGATTGGTACAAAAGGACTCAATTGCCTACTTGAAATTTCCTCCCTTGCTTGATTTAGCAATCACGGTATTTCTTGGCTCACTCCTTGAATAACCTTGAAGTCTCATAGGCCATTTTTTGCCATTCCTCTACTTCATTGAGTTGGAATCTCCTATGAATACCTATACACTCTAGGTCAAGGTTGGCTCATTTTATAGCCAAGTATACCTTGTATTCTATCATTATTGGTAAATGGCAAGCTTTCCCATAGATAACTCAATAAGGAGTAGTTCCGATAGGTGTCTTATAGGTCATCTTATATGCCCATAGAACATTTCTAACTTTTCTAATTAATCTCATCTATTATCCTCTATAGTCTTTCTTAGAATCCTCTTTAGGTCTATATTGGTGAGCTCTACTTGCCCGCTTGTCTAGGGATGATAACAAGTAGCTATTCTATGTATAATGCCATAGCACCTTTGATAGGAATGTACCATATGGAACCTTCACTTGATCAAGAGTAAGAGGCTTGATGAACATAGCTTATAAGATTCTTAGTAGCTAAATAAGTGTTACGAGTACCCTTCTCATTGAAGGAGCTAACTTGTTTGATCTATTGAGCTCTCGAGTTATATGATGTACCACTATAATGAAACTAAACCAACCCAATCTATCATTTGAAGCTCGTATCGACCCTTAAGCAAGGTTGTGCAACAAGTGACCCTATAATTCAAACCAGTGATTCACATTTGGTAAGTTATAGGCCATTGAGAGCTTGAGTAATGTGTCGTACCCATAAGTGGCTCACGGATTTTCTTACTCTTTTATTTTCTTACATTTCTCTCCTTCCAACATGCATGCATATCCTTTCTTTGGTAGTTATCTCCAAAGGACCCACTCATGCTATGGTAAGTGCTCTTTTGAGGCCTTCATTTCTTATAATATTGGTATCAAAGCTCTAAATACAAAGAAGCGTCATGATCTATGGTATGTATATTGGTTGCGATTTGAGGTAGTTTTGGTTTAGCTTATAATGGTTGCCAGTTGTAGTGAGTGTGTTGGTGAGTATTCTATTGTACCCTATTTTATGGAGTAAAGTGTTAAGTTAAGTGGTTAACAGTTCTTAGAAGTCAAATAATACCCTGTATATATAGAAGTGGTATTAGAGGTCACAATATTGTAGCTATCATAGGGTAGTGAATATTGTTTTGTTGAAGTGTTTTCGAAGTAGTTGTTGAAATCATAGTAATAGAACTGTGAAGGTTATTTAATTATTGTAGCGGAGCAATGGTTATTGAAGTTGAAAAAAATGATAGACCTAAGTGTGAATGTAGTTATTGAAGCTAATGAGAGTGATGCTTAGGGAAGAGGTGTCATGTGGAGCAAATTCCTAGATCCATTGATGAATAGTTAGATTGCATTACACATATGATTGAAAATATGATGGTATTGATGTAAGGAGTGGTGGCTGCTCATATAGATGGAGCCAATCAAATTGTTGATCAAGTTAATAAGGTCACCCTAATTGAAAATCAAGCTAAATAAGGTATTCACCAAACTCATGATGCTCTATGTAGTAGAGAAGTCTACCTTGCTTGTCATGCATGGGTTAGAGGCATCGAAGGAAGAGTTAATCATAGGTTAGAGCTTATAGAAGAGGACAAAAGTGATAGGGAAGAATTCGATTAGGTTAACGAGAGAATGGATCATGTATGCTAATGTGAGTGGTATGAGAATCAACCTAATCGAGTACATGTTCCTGTTCAATACCTTAAAGAAGAACTAAATGACAACTTATCAAAGATGAACATCGACGAAGTCGATGCAATGGAAGGAGAGCTTAACGAAGAATATTACAAGGAGGAATGTATTATCTAAGCTCCTAAGAGTATAGAGAATGTGAGTATTTAAATCCCCTGCTTTTTAGGAAGTAGGAACTTTTATTGATACTTAGATAGGGAAGAGTGAATTAAGAAGCTGTTTGAATTTTACTATTACATTAAAGGTGACAAGGTTAGGCTTGCTACCCTAAAATTCACTAGTTACATACATATGTTATGGAAGAAGTTGCACATAATGAGAGAAAGAGAAGGACAACGATGTGTAAGAACATGAGAAAAGACGAAGAGGGCCATATAAAGTAGATTCATATCCTAATCATACTATCAAGACACTTTTACAAAGTTGCAGGAACTAAGGCAAGATAAGTGATCTATTGATCAGTATGTACAGGAGTTCTAAATGCTAATGGTTAGGTGTGAAGTGGAAGAACGTGAGGCTCGAATTGTTTTAAGATTTGTTACAAGTCTAAAATAAGAGCTAAAGGATGTTGTCGAAGTATAAACCTTTTGTATCCTTGAAGAGGCTATCAAGATCGCCCAATGAGTTGAAAGGTAGATGATGAATCAACGTCACTAAACTACTTGATCCTGACTTGTTTTGACAATTTGACTTGTTCAAGGAAGTAGTAGGAAGCTTGTTGGTCAATCATGAGTAGAAGGGAAGGATAGTTGTCGCACATTGAAGGAGTTTGAAAGGAGCAAGGAGGAAAAGAGAAGGAATTTGAAAAGAGGTAAACCTTTGGAAGGAAAACAAGTAAGATAAAGCGCTTCAAATGCAAAGTCTTCAAGCATATGGTTACCCAATGCCTAAATAGATGAACTATGATCATTAAAGGAGAAGTCTTAACCTTTGAAGTGTACATGATAGATGAAGAGGTTGGTAAACCTATAGAAGAAATGAAGGACAGAATAAAGGTGGAAGTTATAGGAGATGATACCTACCTAGAGAAAGGGGACATGCTGACATTGGTTATCCACTGAGCTCTTAGTGTGGAACTTGATCAATAAGGAAAGCAACACGAGAACTTGTTCCATACAACCTATAAGGTAAACGACTAACTTTGTGCTTTAATTATTGATGGTGGTAGTTGCACAGATGTTTCATTTACAAAATTGGTTGAACAATTGAGCTTACCAACCTCCCCTCTTCAGTTAATTGGGTATGCTTCACCTTAGGCACAATCTACAATTAATAAGTAAAGGAATTCAACTTTGGTAAAAAGGAATAATTCATGTTGCATAGTCAATAGTTAATTAAGAGTCCAATAAAAGTTAAGTGTTATTCCTTACATTTTGCTAGTTTATCCAATTAAGCAACATAGGCAATGATTAAATTAGTAACAAAGGATTTGTGTATTATAATGCTAATTATGCGAGTCATGTATTAATGCATTTATAGGGTTAATCAAGTCCTAGTTGCAAGATCCTATTGATAAAAATATTACTATCTAGCGTATATAAATTCTTCATACCTTGCTTAATATGGGAAATTCTTAAAATAGTAGCATGTAATATGTTGAAACACTAATTTCTCAAAACATGGATTAATAAAATTAATAGGTTAATAAGACGTTAACTTTCAATATTAAATTAAACCTACAAATTCATAATCTCAGTTGATAGTGAACATTAGTATTCAGTGATTGAAGCTTGCTTATAAGTCCTAGTTGCATGATCCTATTGACAAAAATATTAGCATCTAGTATATATAAATTCTTCAAACCTTGCTTAATATGGGAGATTCTTAAAATAGCGGCATGTAAAATGTTAAAACACTAATTTCTCAAAACATGGATTAATGAAATTAATAGATTAATAAGACATTAACTTTCAATACTAAATTAAACCTACATTTTCATAATCTTGGTTGATAGTGAACATTAGTATTCAATGATTGAAACTTGCTTTTCACAATCCAATTGTACAATTATTAACAACCAGTTTCCTAATTTTAACATGCATTTAGGATATGTGCTAAAATAAAACCATGAAAATAATTCTACAAATTGATGGATTTACTAATTACACAAAATTGTTAACATTCAACAAGTTTCAATATTTCAACATGAATTATGTACATCACATAGCAAAAACAATAGCAACTACAGTTTCCACACTTTCTCATCACTTCCCTTACTTTCCTCAATTTTATCTCACTTCTCATTCATAAAATATGCACTTTCCATGGAGTTGCTAGCAAATAATGTGTGGAAATTACATTAAAACTCCTAAATCACTCATAAAAATCTAGATCTAGACATATGCATTCAAGGATGAAATTGCCATCAAAAATCCAATTTTTATTCAATCTAACTACAAATTTAAGAAAATAACCAAGGAAAAATGGTGTACATACCTTGGTTTTTTCATTTATAGTGTTAGATTGTGGTGTTTAATGATAATTTGGAGGATTTATAGGGAGAGAAATGGAAAAAATATGGGGTTTATAGAGAGAGAGTGCTTTAGAATGGAGACAGCTTATTTTTCCCATGGTTTTTAAAACGCACCAAACCACAAGCATGGTCTACAATCCTGTAGTTCGATTATGGTCCATTTTCCTTTTATTTCTTTCCTTACTTAAGTATAACCACGGGTGCAATCCTTGTCCATGGTCCTCTCATATGTAGTTTCTCTGAAATTCCTTCTTGAAATTATTAAGTGGTGAACACATGCCAAGTGCATTTCTATGGATGTGGACCTTAGCCATGCTCATCTTTAAGCCTTCAATTTGTGCGATTTTGATTCCTTGACTCACTTTCTACAATTTCATTAGAAAAACTCCAAATTAAAACAAACAAAAAAAAGGGATCAAATAACACTTCAATTGGATGACAACTCGAATTTCCACTATTGCTTATATAAATCAAGAATTGTTTAAGCAAGGAAGACACTAACTAGTATTTCAAAATTTGATACTTAAATCGACTCATGACATAATTACGAAATAAACAAACAAATTAACAAAAACAACTAAAATTAAAGTAATAAAAAAAAACATTGGGCTGCCTCACAAAGAGCATCGTTGTTTTATGTTGTTAGCTCGATGGTTGAACCTATCCCTTTAAGCAATTCCTTAGCAAATACTTGTATACTTAACCAGTCAAAAACATGCTAATAAAGACAATATCACATGAATTGCATGGAGGATTGTTACAAAAAAAGTTAAAATATTTGAAAGTTAGGGTTTTTTGCTAATTCTAACTAGGTTGCTCTTTTTAGCTCCCCGCTAACATCGTTAAAAACTTGATCAGGCTTATACCACACTAATAGGTAAGTGCACATAGTCAAATTATAGTATAGATTAAAACAGATGTTAGTTCAAGTGTCGATCCCACAAGAAACTAGTATGTAAGAAACTAATTTCTAGTAATTTTCCTTAGGATATCAAGTTATCTAACTTTACCAGATGAGACTAATTGTGATTAAATAGACTCATTTGAATAAAAGACAACAAAGTAAGAATAATAAAATAAATAAGAAAAAAATAAAATAGTGAAATCAATTAAAACTAAAACTAACAAGAAAGCGTAAGTCAATTAAAAGGAATAACTCATAACCCTTAGTAAATTGTCACTATCTACTCCGTAATTCTATGCAACTATTCAATCTCAATTATTCCTTGAACTATGGAGATTCCTAATCCTGTTACTACGAAAATTGGATTCTAAATTAGCTGGACTTATGTCTCTAGCTAATTCCTAATCTTGAGACCCTCTATATTTGTATTGTTGCCAATTAGAGCATTGCAGAATTGTAATAAAAGCATAGATCTTACTATTAGGTTACCTTAATTCGAAGAAATCTAGTACCTAATCTCTTAGTGCACCAAATTCCTTCTAATTACATTTATCTATTTACTATAAACCTTATGACTCTATAGTAAACTCGGGCATCAACTTGGCAACCTACATAAATACTAATTCGTAATAATAAGCTCAATGTAATCAAATCATCAAAGAATAAAATCATAGAAAGAATATCAACTTGCTGTGTGAAGGATTAGATTTTGATAATAATTTACTAAGAATGTCAAAAGAAGAAGAACATCATAATTAAAAGAAAGGTAAAAGTAATTAAGAGACCTCTACTATAATTCTAAGTTATAAGTTTACCTAAGGGTTTATGATCTATTTGTAAGGACTAGGGTTAGATTTACAAAGAAAGACTTAACAAAATAAAAGATTGATTGAATATTGCATGTCCAAAAATAGAAGATTCGCTCGTCATATGATGACCACACCTTTGGTACAAGACCGTAGTGGTTGGTTGTATTCTTGTTCTTTACGTGAAAACTTTGAAATTGATGAAATTACTTGACAAATGGACCACTTGTGAAGACTATGGCTGTGATCCTTCATCGTAGTCCTTACCAAACTCTATTCTTAACTTGATTCTCATCCAAACTTTCTTCTCTTCATTCCATGATCAATGCTTTTACTTTAAATTATTCTAAAAATCATCAAAAACCTTTAAAACTTTACAAAATACTTCAAAAGTCTTTGAAAATGAAATTTAAATGAATTGAGCTCAAAATAACATAAAATTAACTCAACTAGGGTCTAGAATAGGACTAAATGACCATAGAAGTTGTATGCTAATTTGGAGTTATCATTAAGTTTTTAAAGTAAAACTAATGTAGGGAAGATTTCTCTCCTCTTAAGTTAGAGTTGTAAAATTTCTATAACTTTTTCTTAACTTGTTAATGTTTGTTTTAGTCTCCAGTTTAGTTTTTCTTTAAGTGATAAGGCTAACTCTGAATCATTGGGATTAGTTATTAAAATTTAGTAGTTCTTAAGGAGTTATTATGTAAGTGTCCTAAGGGCATTATTAATCTAAGAAGGAAAGGGTAATTTTGAAAAATTTTACAAAGCTCTTTAAATTGAGGGTTTACTTTTCTAAAGAATATTTTTTATGATAATATCCTTAAGATTCTTTTTTTTTTTTATATTTTGATTTTTTTTGTTTAAGGATAAGCAAAAGCTTAAATATGGGGGAATTTGATAATATGTAATTAATATACAAATTTTATGAAGATCATGTGCGATTTTGTATATTAATTTAGTTAATTCTATAGTGATTTAAAGCTTAATTTGTTTAAATTTCATTTTCTTAGACTTTGGAAGCATTTGTTGAATTTTTGAAGATTTTTATCAAGTTTTGGAGATTATTTTAAGAACAGCATTAGTCAAGGACTTGAAGTGGAAAAATTTCAAGTAAGAGGATCCCCCATAACCAATTTCCATTGATGTTTGAAGATTTCAAACTAAGTGCAAGATCATACTCTAACTCCATGACTGTAATCCTTAAGCCTAGTAATTCTATGATTTTTTAATCTTCCATTTTTGTCAAGTTTTCTTTATACATCTAGGTTTAACTCTTATAAATAGGTGTCTAGGCTTAAGTTTACAAAGAGAGCCCCTTTAGAGTAGAGTTGGTGAGGTAAAATTACAAGGGCTTTTTTGCTTTTCTTCCCTTCTTTTCTTTTTATCATGTCTTCATTTTTTATATTCTTAGTAAATCGTTATTGAACCTTATCTTCTATTTTGACTTTTGTTATTTCTACTGATATTGTTATTTAATCTGTGATATTTGCATATTGCGACATAATGGTATTGCTTTATTTTATTCTTTAATTCAATTTTACCTATACTTGAATTATTGTTTGAGTCTTATAGAGTTCACGAGTTCCTATAACATGATTGACTCATACAATTAAACAAAACTGGATGACTAAAATGTTTAGTAGTTCGATTTTCTTAAATTAAGGCAACTTAATAGTAAGATTTAAGGGTTTAATGCAATTTTCAGATAATCTATTGTAGAAGCAATTTGAGTAAAGTATACCTAGGATTAGGAATTAGTTAGAGATGCGAGTTTGATTAGTTTATGTCACATCCCGACATAGCATAAGATGCATCATTATACATAAATATCTATTAAAAACATAACTTAACTTGCTCATTCATCAAAAGAAAACTTTATTTATATGATAATGGGGTTGCTACATCGGAGTTCAATTGTACATTTAGTTATAATTTATATATACAGCCTAATATTTATATCAAAACATGAACAATCCTTTTCATTTGTCATCTTTAAAATAATAAGATTCTTGACTTAATACAAGTTCCATCCAAAGTCCTTGACTCCAACTCATGCTCTTAGAATACATCCCCCTAGTGTTGGGCACTTTACGATGTTGTTAACCTAAGGATGAAATGTTTTATCCCTTTAGCTATTGAAGTTGAGTGAGAGTGAATAACAAACAATATAATGTAAATAATATTACAACTAAAACATTTCAATCAAAACTAGCACATTCTGCTTCACTCATACATTAGCCCAACTAGGCCTTTATTGTAAGCAATGCAACATTTTATGCTTATGCATGTGGCATGTGTTGGTATTGATATCCTATGCCTTTCCAAAATCCTGATCTGATTAGTCGATATAGCCAAGCATTTGAATACAACGTCTAAAAACCTAGGGTAACAAGGAGATGGCTAGAAGTAGGACCCCAAACTTTATTTTACCAAATAGGACAATATACTGTAGTCTACCAAATCAAAAAGGCAATAAAAAGTTGCTTGGGAGTAAGAACCTCAACTTTGTTTTACAAAATTAGACTACACACTGTAGTTTACCAAATTAGACTATCAAAATAGTTAAGATGTTTAGGCAATGAGAATCTATATGTTTCCAAAAATTGAGTTCATAAAGCCATGATTTTTATTGATTACTTGGAAGACACATTTTGAAAATTCTAACCTATAAGTCCCTTTTTATGCCATGCTAAGTTATCATATGCAATAACTACTAAAGTATATCATTCCACACAATTAATCTTTAAGTTTTATTAAACCTAGTTATCTAATTTAAGTTTTCAAACTCTTCCTAGTGAAATTCTAATATCATACTTGGGGTTTATATAGGTGAACACCTAAAAGATTGGATCGGCAATCACTTAACTTCCTTAGTTGGTGCAATCATTCGTAAACACTACATCAATACCCAACATAGTAGCATAACAATTTAACTAAGATATAGCTACCGTAATTCAAAATCACTAAATCAGCATCCATCATACTATCATGTCAGTTTCATCAAGTTATAGCCATATCATTCAACACAGCATCAGATAGCACACAATGTGATAAGTAACAATATATCTACTTTAAGTATGAGTTAGATCCACTTACATATAGTAGTACAAAATCCTAAACTTCATCATGTGATCCTTCCCTACTGATCACACCTAGGAAAATATAAATATAATTTTCAAGTCAACTACGAGTTAAACCCAAACTCTTATAAGCTTTCACTACTACATTTTTAAATTTCATTTGACTGTATCTTACTCATTTCTTATTCGATTTCAGTAAACTTTGTATCATCACACTCTTTGTTTCAACTACTATTAATATATGTTAAGAAATAAGACTGGTCAATATGGTTACTAGGCCCCCAATACCTTTCTCACCACTTACTCAATCATATGTTACCATAACTCCATAATTAACCCGAATAAGCTTTAATTTTATGCTAAAATCCTTAAAAATTATACTTAAATAACATCCATTTTTTACCTAAAATACTAGTATGACATTATCTTATCAATTATCATAATAGTATTATTTACTATTTTATATATTAGGTTAATATATAAGCTTATATTACGAAAATATTTGATAAATTGTATATGAGCCTGATTAATTCTACAAAAAATTCTATAGACTCTAAAAAATATGTGGTTTAATTATTGACCATCAATCGTACTAAATTAGTTTATTGCTTATATTTCTAAAAAGAGCATTTTAGCTCAAAACTAGTGAAAATTAAGCAAATAAGTAAATTTAATCACAAGATAAAAATCAAGTATTCTAAACATCACTATAGACTTCTAGAAGTCATAATACATTAGGCTTATATATTGATTTTGTCATAAACTAATTAATCAAACAAAATAGTAAAATTTCTAATTTTATCCAAAATAATAATAATAAATAGTAAACTAACTTATTTTTAAAAATTATTGTTACTAAAATTAATTAAATATATTAAGTGTATTATGTACAAAAGTTTAGCTTAAAAGGACATTATTTAATATTTCTAAAATTTAATTTCATTTTCTTCCAAACAGGACAATTTCTTAAGCATCCTATATTTCCACTAGTTATTTAATTAAAATAAAATTAATAAATTAATCTACACATAAAATAAACCTAGAAAACCAAATTTCATAATTAAATAATACTATTTGATATTTGTGGAAAATTTAGAAAGTTTCTACTGAAAAATTTATTAACCTAAACCAACCGTCTCTGACTACCCTTCGGCCACCCAATCTTGTTAGAAAAGCTTACTATGCCACTGTCTCTTTACCCTCAAAAGGCCACCACAATAGGACATCAACACCCTATGGAACCAACCCAGACTAGATTTGTGCTCTATTTTTGTTCTATTTTTCTTTTTTTTTTTTATTTTTCTAAATTTTTCCTATTCGAATTTAGTTCACTAAAAGGTATAATATTTGATGTTGAGAGTCTTTTTTATATTAATCCAACATGCTAGGTGTCATTTTCTTATGTTTTGGCTTTTGACTCATCATTTTTAATTAATCCTAGGTTGTCAACATTTAGTGATTGATCCATTCATTTTTTATTAATTTTCCATTATTTTATACTAATTTTCATATTTTTTATAATTTATTATTATTATATATATGTATTTAATACTTATAATGCCTACTACTTGTAAATACATTTATATTATACATAATTCAACTTCATTTATTATTTTTATAAGTTAAATGACTTATCTTTAATATCTCACTATATTTAAGAACTTTAATTTCATGTTTTAAATAATTATCGACTTTATCAATAAATTGACATTTTTCTTAAACTAATCATTTTAATGTAGCTTATTTCAAGAAATTGACTTTACTAGAATATTTTGTCTAATTTTTCTCACTTTACTGTAAAGCTTAAACTAAAATGGATAACATTATCCAACACCCTAAATTTAGGGACTCGGAACCTAGGATTATCATATTAGTTTGAAATCCTGTAGTATTACATCCTATCTCCCTTAGAAAAAGTTTTGTCCTCAAAACTTCTACAATCTAAGACTTTCAAATTCAACCCAAACACTATGCTTCTGCCACGTAACTTTGATTTCTTTATCGCATCATAATCATCAACTATAGTTAAAGGGTAAAATCCTTCAATTTCGACTCTTGTATCTTAACCTCAAGTTTATCAATTCGTAAACTTTCTGTTTTGTCTTACTTGACTCGTTACTTCCTTCATCTTATGTTTTTAACCTTTATTATATAAGCTTAATATAATTGATCTTGTTTCACACCTTTTTGTTAAAGTCTTCTTTTTATAGCAACTAGTCCATTACTGTAACTTCGTTATGTTCTTATCTAAGTACCACAATCAACTCATTACCATCTATGATTTTAACCTTATCATTGCTCATATTGAACTAGCATATTCCTATACCACTCCTTTGTCACTATCCAAACTAGTATTTCCACTCAATCCTCATTTTACTCCTTCAATTAGTTCAAACTTTTGTATTGGTTAATCCTTTAGAACTCATCATTATCATTTTCATTATTTCCTTGCCTGTCCTATAGCTAGCCAACATGTCTTTTTACCTTATCTCTATCACCTATGCATTGTCCAAGTTTCAATTTTCACTTAAGGTAAATATAATAAATTCAATTACTTTATGTCTATAATTATTATATCATTATCGTTGCTTAATGGTCACAATTAAGATCTCGGGCACTTCTTATAGTTAATACATATGTTAGCAAAAATGAGTTTAGCAAATTTGAACTTTCCATCAACTTGTACATCAAGGAGATAGGGAATGATTCAAACTAAGTGGACTCGACTGGATTAAACATAAATTGACACAACTCTTGATGAAGAAGACTCATAAAAACACTAAACACTTTTCAAGCTAACAATTGACATGACATTACTCATAAAGATAGGAAATTTTGTTATGAAAAACACAAGTCATAATAGACATAGGTCTAGACAAAAGAGTCATAAAAGTCATAGATTTGCCATACTATTCTTACTTATCACATGTGCCAAAGGTACATGAAAGGTATACATCTCATAGTGCTGTAGTTATATACCCTATTAACTTCACATACTTTATCATCATTTGACTCCTTAATCTCATAATTATCTAGTACCTCATGAATCACAATCTCATTATATACAAGGTCAATCTCTAAATTAGCCTCCAATTATACTTCCAATAAATATTTTAATTTATTCTTGGAACTAGTTATTGATCTTCCACCTTCGACATTTCTTACTATTTCATTCATTTTAGTAACAACTTTAGCCTACCTCACTACAACATGCATATAATCCTCATAATTTGCTCCTAAATGCCTACTTTCAACTCCTCTTCTACAAGTTCTTTTTCTTTTGATAACTTCTCTCAACACTTAAGTTTCTATATATCTTCTATGATTCCTCATCAGGCTACTTAAATGCTACTACCCTCTCCTCACTATCAACATTTATTCCATGCTTACATCCAGTATTACATCCAATCCTTTTATATCTAGGACAACTAACTCTACAATCATCTTATGAGTATCTAGATTCACATTCCTCATCCTTCACTTTGTGTTGCACTGCTTGTTCTCCTTCAGCGGGGGTTATAACTATTAGTTCATAAACTAAGGTCTATTTATATCTATTAATGCTCTCTTTTGTAGTACACAAGTGAGTTGCTGTAATATCAAACAAAATAAATTTATAGGCCTAAATATCACCTACACATACCAGTCCTAAAACATTTTATGATAACTATATTACTACTTTCAAGTATTTCTTATTTATCAACTACCAAGTACTCAAACATTCTAAGTTATCAAGTTTAGAGGCCATACTTACTACATCATAATCATCTCTAACTTTGTCTCACTAAACAGCATAAGCATACACCCTACCATGCTCCTTAGGCCTGGATTCTTCTCCTCTGAGTCATTTATTCTTATTACCCGATCCTAATCTATTAGTTTAGTTTTGCTACTAAATAGGTCTCTCCTATTGTTGTCTTACACAATGTTAAATAGTATGGCCTCATCGATGGCATTGGTAATAGTATATGTCTCTTGAATCAGGATTTTCACATTGCTTGGCTAGATGCCCAATTTTACTACACCTATAAAACTTCCCCCTCAATTCTAGGCATTTCCAAGTTTGATGCTCACCGTTACAATGCCAACAAGTTTGTATTTTTGATAGAAGGCTTCTCCTTCCTTTTGTAGAGTGAATGGACTTCTCTCCTTTAGCTATATTATTTTTACTGCTAGGAACAATATCTAACTTATTTTTCTTATTCTCAATCTCATTTGCAGCCCAGTACAGATTACAAACTTGTTCAATCAAATGAATTTTGGTAACAACATCAATCTATCTTTCCACTCTACTCCTCTTCAGCTTCACCTAGTAATAAAAATTAAGCTTAGCCTTAAACGGCTCAACTTTAGAAACCTTATTATTTTGTACAGCTTCAAGAGAAAACTTCAATAACCTATTGAAACCCCTCTCATATTCTTCAATTGTCTTACCCCACTGTCTTAGCTTATAGTATTCTTTACACATTCGTTCTCTTATATACTCAAGAAAATAATATTCCAAAAAGGTATCTCTAAATGTAGCCTAACTAATATGTTCTAGTAAATTTTTTCTCTTTGTCTCTTACCAATTACTTGCATCTCCATCTAATAGAATAGTAGCTATCCAAAATTTCTTATTTTCCTCAACCTCATGAACTTCAAAGGCTTTTTCTAGCAAATCAATCCACTCTTTTACCACCAAATGATTGGTGTTCTTTCATCAAATGGATTCACTATTTGCCGCACCTAGGCTAACTTATCTCCATCTCCACCAACTCTTGCCAATGCAACTGTAAACTATTATACCAATTCCTCCATATGTCATAGTTGCTCAAGAATAGGTTATAATTGCTGTGGTAGATCCTCTCTTTGCTCCTCAAATACCTAACTCATTGGTGATCCTTCGTATTCCCTACAAATCACCTTTCTGAATAAACATCACATAAAATTCTATTATGACTATTTATTACTTAACTACCCTATACATCCCATACGTATCTAAAGATTATGATCCTTAATTAATACTTTCATACCAACTAAAAGATGTCACATACCGACATAGCACATGATGAACCATTACACATGAAAACTTGTGAAAAACTTAACTCAACCTACTCATTCATCAAAAGAAAACTTTATTTATATGATAATGCGGTTACTACATCGAAGTTCAACTAGACATTTGGTTACAACTTATATGTATAGCCTAATATTTACATCAAAACATGAACAATCCTTTTCTTTTGTCGTCTTCAAAATAGTAGGATTCTCGACTTAGTATAGCTTCCATCTAAAAGTCACTAACTTTGATTTACGCTCTTAATATATATTCCCCCAGTGTTAGGCCCCTCATGATGTTATTAACCTAAGGATAAAACATTTTATCCCTTCAGCTACTGAAGTTAAGTGAGAGTGAATAACAAACAATACAATATAGGTAATATCACAACTGAAACATTTCAATCATAACTAGTACGTTTAGCTTCACTCATACATTAGCCCAACCAAGCATTTATTACTAGCAATGTAGCATGCTATGCTCATGCATGTGGTATGCATTAATACCAATATCCTATGCCCTTTTAATAGCCTCATCCAGTTAATTGACATAGTTAGGCACCTAAATACAACGTCTAAGAACCTAAGGCAACAAGGAGCTGCCTAGAAGTAGGACCCCCAACGTTATTTTTATAAATTGGACTACACATTATAGTCCACCAAATCAAAAAGGCAATTAGGAGTTGTTTGGTTATAGGACCCCAAACTTTATTTTACAAAATTAGACTACATACAATAGTTTACCAAAAGACTATCAAAATAGCCAAGATGTTCAGGCAATTAGAATCTACATGCTTCCAAAAACTAAGTTCATAAAGCCATGATTTTTCTTGATCACTTGGAAGACATATTCTAAAAATTCTAACCTGTAGGTCCCTTTTTATGCCATGCTAAGCCATGATATGCAATAACTACTCAAGTATATCATTCCACATAATCAATCTTTAAGTTTTGTTAAACCTAGTTATCTAATTTAAGTTTTCGAACTCTCCCTAATGAAATTCTAGTATCATACTTGGGGTTCTTATAGGTGAACACCTAGAAGATTGGATCAGCAATCACTCAACTTCAACGAAGTTCAACTTAACACCTGTTTATAAAAAAGTATACATTTGTCAACATAACCAAACCTAAAATACAGTACTTTTTTTTTCATATTTACAGATCCTTTATAGGAATAAGAACAAAATACAACCAAACATCTTTGAAAGCAGATAACTCCGTCTTAATTGCTCTCAAAAGAATTTTCCCCTAACTGATGCTACCCCGTAAGTTCTCTTCATAACTTAAGGATACATAAGTATCCCCTCAGTTCTCTTTGAGCTAAGTAAGAGTAGATAAAATAAAACATAGAACACAAATACATACATCTACACAGATTAGTACTATAGGACATTCAATCTTATAACTCGAGTTATTAATTCAAATTGTTTATGCAAAAAATCCGTGCTATGCTCATGCATGTGACATGCATCGGTATCGATATCCTATACTTTTCCAATTCCTCATCCGGTTAGTTGACATACTTGGGCATCTGGATACTATGTCTAAGAACCTAGGGCAACAAGGAGTTACTTGGGAGTTGGACCCCTAACAAATATTACCCATTGTGGTTTGACAATCTAATATGTAGTCGATCACACATCGTGGCCAAAATAAGTTGAGCAATGCAATTCTATAAGCTCAAAAGCCAACTCAGCTATTTTGAAGCTTTTACAAACTTGACAAATAAGTCCTTTCATGCCAAGCCATCAATGTAGTGAATAGTAAAATAGCTTAATATCAGGTACGAATCTCAAGTTCTATATTATAAACACTTCAACTATCTCAACTTTAGCTTCATTTCTTAGTTTTATATTACATTCCTTCACATAAGGTTTACTTAGGCAAATACCTTAAAAAACAGTTTAGTTTCCAAGTTTTCCAAACAGAATTGCATATTGATGAATCAGTCATACAAAAGGAAATATTTCACTTTTTCAATACGCATTCAACAGAATCATGTATCCAATCAATCCAACACATCATTACAATTCATAACACAACTGACTAAACATAGGTCTACTTGCACAAAAATAGAAATATCTACTTACTCAAGCCCAACAGTAGCGTAAAATCCTAAGCTTCACCATATGGTCATTCCTCACCTATCATACCTAGAAAACTACACACAAACCCCAAGTCAATACTAAGTCCTTATGCATTTTGGCTATTGCTTTTCCAAGCTTAATTCGATTGTATCTTATTCATTTCTTATCGAATTTTGATAAGTTTTATATCATCATGATTGTTATTTTGAGTATTATTAGGATATCTTAAGAATCATAACTAACCAATATTTCCAAATATTGAAAAATACCCTTTCGTATTACCGATTCGATTGTATGTTATAATATCCTCGTAATTAACTTAATTAAATCCTAAATCTAAATTAAAAATCCTAAAATTCCTCATTTCTTAAGTTGGTCAGCATTCATTATGTACTTAAAAATGCAAATCCTTTACACATTTAACGAGTATCACATTAATACTAATTAGTATATCATATATTAAACTAATATATAGGTTTATATTATGAAAATACATAATAAATAGTATATGAGCCCAATTCATTCCACAAAAAATCTTATAAACTCATAAAAAGACGTAGTTTAATTATTGACCATGAATTATACTAAACTAGCTACTATATATTTTTATGAAAATAGTGATATTAACTCAAAATTAGTGAAAATTAAGCAAATAAGTGAATTTAATCACAAGATAAAATTCAAGTGTCCCAATCATCGTTATGAACTACTAGAAATCATAATACATAGGGCTCATACTTTGATTTTGTTAAAAACCAATTAATTCACTAAAATAACGAAATTGCCAGTTTTATCCAAAATAATTATAATAAATAGTAAACATAATTATTTCCAAAAATTCTTGTTACTAAATTTAAATACATATATTGAGTGTATCATGTACAAATTTTCAACTTGAAAGGACATTATTTACTATTTCTAAAATTTAATTCAATTTTCGTCCAAACAGAGTCATTTCTTAAAAACCTTATATTTCCAATAATTGTTTACCAAAAATAAAGTTACTACATTAATCTACACATAAAATAACTCCAAAAAACCAAGTTTCATAATTAAATAACATCATCTGATATTTTTAGAAAAATTACAAAGTTTAGGCTGGAAATTTGGTTTACTTGAACTCGCCACCTCCACCCAACCTTAGCGGAACACCTCCTCTAGTGGTGCTTTCCTTGACCCCAAATGGCCACCATAGCTGAACACCAATAGCCTATTGAACTAATCTAATTAGATTCTATGCCTTATTTTTGCTCTAATTTTCTTTTTTTTTTTAAATTTGTTTTGAAATTTTTTTGAGTGATTTTCTATTTTTTTTTTTCAAACTTCCAAAATATTGTTTTTGAAGTGTACAAGCCCTATTTATATTTTTCAAATGGATTTAGATTTATAAAAATTGAACATGTGGCTTACACATATCATTTTCTTATTTTTTCAAAGCATGAGGTGTCATTTTCTTATTATTTGCCTTTTGACTCATTAATCCAATTTAATCCTTGGCTGCCACATCATGGGATGACTCATCCTTTCATATTTTTATTAATTTTCCATTTTTTATATTAATTTACCTTATTTAAATAATAATTTCTTATTACATATGTGTATTTAATACAAATAATACATGTTCTTTGTTAATACATGTATAATTCAACTTCATTTATTATTTTTATAAGTTAATAACTTATCTCTAATATCTTGTTATATCTAAATGCTTAAATTTCACATTTTTAATATTTATTGACTTTAGCGATAAATTAACGTTTTCTTAAATTAATATTTTTATATAACTTATTTTGAGAAATTGACTTTACTTAAATGACTTCATGTAACTTTTCTAACCTTACTGTGAAGTTTGAAATTAAACTGATATCTTAGCCCAACTTCCTAAATTTAGGGGCTTAGATCCTAAGGTAATCGTATGGGCTCGAAATCTAGGGTATTACACGACTTGATTGCTTTCTTTCTCGTGATAAGCCCTAGTGATTACTAAGCTCGTAGGCACATCATATAATCCTAGTATCAAAACTTGAGGTTGCGGCCAAGAGTTGTGTTGAAATAATTCTTGCTAGTTTGCTATTCTATTATATCCTGTTTTCCTTTGGAAGAGCAGAGCAAGTTCTCAGTTCATCATTTGGTTTGTATTTTCTATGTATGTATGGGAATTTCTTGTGTAAGAGGTGTTTTTTTTAAGCTTATATTAAGAATATCGAATCCTAATATTCATGGAGAGATTAACGATGCTAAGAGTGATCCTCATGATCATGGTTGTGTTACTTAACAAACCAAACTATCGATGAGTAGATATAAGATCTTGCTACTATTGTGGCCAATCTAGCTATTTCTATACAAAGGGTCATAGAGACTAAGCTATAAGAAAGAGTTGTCGCTGAATAAGGTTATGAATAGAGAGATAGGCCGAAAAGGTAGATGGATGAACAACGAGACCCAAAGCCAATTCGTATGAACCAAGCTTCACCCTAACGTGCCGATAGAGCTGCAAGGAAGAGACTTTAGTTAGATGAAGTTGAGGAGCATGAGGAGGAGGAGGAGTATGATGGAGTTGATGAGCATAAGCTTGGAGCTCCTGGGGGAGTCGAGCATCTCAAAGTACAGATCCTAAGCTTTAATGGGTCAAGCAATGCTGATGACTACTTGGACTAAGAAGAGAAGATTAAAAAGATATTCGACATTTATGAATATAAAGATGCTATTTGCATTTGAGTAGCTGCATTGGAATTTTTTGGGTATGTAACAATGTGGTGGAAGAAGTTGCAGAATGTTCGCTTAAGAATCCAACATGAAGTTCGAACATGGAAAGAGATGAAAAGAGTCCTAAGAAGTAAGTTTGTTCCTAAACATTATGAGTAAGATACTTTCTGATGTCTCTAAGACTTGAGATAAGGTAACAAATCAGTGGATGAGTATGTCCGAGAGTTTCAGTTACTTATGATCAGATGTGATATTGACGAACTCGAGGCATGAACTATAGCATCGTTCATTTATAGGCTAAGAACTAAGATTGGTAACATAGTGGAGCTACAAAGGCTTGCGACTCTAGTTAACGTCTGAATCAATATGTCATGACCATAAAGGGAGACAAACCCTAGTTTGAAGTGGAGAGTGCTCATGAAGGAGAGGAAGAAATAGGAGTTGACTAGATGTTAGAAGAGTTTCAAGAAGACACCGATGTCATAACACCACCTAATGTAGGCACTAAGTATTATTTTGTTGTTCGACAATCTCTCAATACTTTTGTAGCTGATGAGAATGAATAGAGGGAGAACCTCTTCCATATGAACTGCTAAGTGAATGGTAAACTATGCGCATTGATCATTGATGGGGAAGTTGTACCAATGTCATAGTGCAAGGAGTTGTCAAGGCCCTAAAGTTGCCAACCTACCCATACCTTAAGTTGTACAAGATTCATTGGTTAAACAAGAAGGGAGGTCTAATCATTGCTGAGTAAGTTAAAGTACTGATTATTGTTAGTGACCAGTATAAGGACGAGGTGCTATTTGATGTCCTTCCCATGTGCACTTCATACATCTTACTTGATCAACCTTGGCTATTTGATTTAGAGGTATTACACGACAGGTATAGGAATACCTACATGTTCCAAAAAGATGGAAAGAAGATTATATTGACTCTTATGAGCCTTAAGGAAGTACAAAAGTCTCAAGAGAAGATTATCCAATTTGTGTAGTGGAAATCCTTGGTAATTTCCTACACTCAATTTTCCCAAGAAGTCAAAGATGCAGAATGTGTGCTCCTATTAGTCAGGAAACTCTTAGAGTTAAGACAAGTTGGAAGCTTACCTATCGTGGTGTAAATATTACTGCAAGAGTACGCTAACCTATTTCCTACCAAGATGCCGAGAGGTTTACCACCCTTAAGAGGCATAGAACATTGTATTGACCTTCTGCCTAGAGCTACTCTTCTAGACTAACCTGCTTGCAGGCTCAACCTTGAATAGGCAGCAGAGTTGAAGAAACAAGTAGATAAGTTAGTAAATCACGGATATGTCTGAGAAAGTATGAGGCCCTATGTTGTATCAGCTATCATGGTACCTAAGAAAGATGGCTCATGTAGAATATGCATTAATAGCCAAGCCATCAACAAAATTACTATTAAGTATCGATATTTGATCTCATGATTAGATTATATGCTTAAAGTTTCATGGTGCTTGCATCTTTTCATAGATTGATCTAAAGAGCGGCTATCATCAAATACGCATGAGGCTTGGAGATGAATGGAAGATGGCCTTCAAAACAAGGGATGGTCTATTCAAGTGGATGGTGATGCCATTTGTTCTAATAAATGCACCGAGCACTTTTATGTGACTCATGAATCATGTCTTAAGAACTTTGATTAGTAAATGTGTTATGGTATACTTCGATAACATTCTAGTCTACAATGCCGACCTTGTTTCTTATGTAGGACATTTGAGATCAGTGTTTGATAATCTTTATGCCGAGAAGTTATTTAGCAATTTGAAGAAATGTATGTTTAGCTAGAGCAAGATAGTAGTCCTCAGATATATTGTTTTAGAAGGAGGAGTTTGAGTTGATGATAAGAAAATACGAGCTATCCTTAAGTAGCCGATGCCAGCTAATGCTATCGAAGTAAGGACTTTTCATGGTCTAGCTTTGTTCTATCAAAGATTCATTTGGCACTTCAGTTCCATAATTGCTCTACTAATCAAGTTGACCAGGAAAAACTCTGAGTTCAAGTAGCCTAAGAAAGCTCAAAATAGTTTTGATGAGATAAAGTTTAGGTTAACATCCACCCTAGTACTTACCCTACTAGATTTCGAGAAAGTTTTTGAAGTAGAGTATGACACATCTAGTGTTAGCATTGGTGTCGTTCTTATAAAAGAGTGCTGACCAATCGCCTATTTCAATGAGAAACTCAAAGGAGATACCTTAAATTACTCAACATAAGATAAGGAGTTATATGCTCCTATCCAAATGCTATTAAATTAGCAACACCACTTGCTACTAAGAGAATTCATCATCTATACAAATCATGAATCTCTCAAACATCTTTGGAGGTAGCAAAAAATTTCTCAGCATCATGCCAAGTGGGTTGAATTCCTAGAGTCTTTTAGCTTTGTCATCCAATATAAGAAGGGAAGCACCAATACTATTGGCGACACACTTTCTAGTCAACATGTACTCATTACGGCATTATAAGCCAAGATACTTAGATTTGGTACCCTGTTTGATTAGTATGAACATGATCTGTATTTTGGGCCCTTAGTGGCAAAATGCAACATTAGAGGAGTTATAGGTAGGTTCTATTTGAGCTAAGGGTTTTTGATGAAAGGTAAACAAGTTTGTGTGCCAAGTAGTTCGACTATAGAGTTACTCATCCGAGAAGCTCATGCTAAAGGATTAGTCGGCTACTTTAAAGAGAAAAGAACGGTTGAGATGTTGAGAGAACATTTCTATTGGCCTAGGATAATGAAAGATATACACCGAGTTCTTGAAAGGTGCAAGATGTGTAAATACGCAAAGGGGAGAAAAGAATTGTATGGAGAGTACATTCCCTTACCTATACTTGAGTGGCCATGGATTGACCTAAGCATGGATTGCATACTCCTCCTACCTTAAACTCTAAGAAGCCATGACTCTATCATGGCAATAATCAATCAGTTCAATAAGATGAGTTACTTCATTCCCTACTATAGAACCAATGATTGTTGTTAACCTCTCTTTATAGGAAATTGTGCAACTGCATGGAGTGCCAAAAAGTATTGTGTTCGATTGTAACTCGAAGTTGATGAGCTTCTTCTAAAGAACCCCATGAAAGAAGCATGGTGCTAAGCTTATTCCCAATACTTCTTAGTACCCACAAACAAATGGCCAGACGAAAGTTGTAAATAGGACAATCGTTAACCTCCTGCAAGCTATTGTTAGGAAGAATCTACATTATTAGGATCTATGCCTACCCATTATTGAGTTGGCTTACAATCGCTCCACTCACAGCTCAATAGGGAAGAAACCATTTGAGGTTGTCTATGAACTTAACCCGAACTTATCCTTAGATATGGTTATTAGCCCGACCACCTAAGGAGAAAATCAGTCTAGCCTGCAATATTCTAAGGAGTTCCAAAAGTTGCATCAAAAGGTTGTTAAACAATTGGCCAAGACCTTGGCTTGGCAGAAAGAGCAAGGAAGCCGAGGAAGGAGGTAAGTTGTTTATGATCCCAGGATCCTTGTTTGGATTTACCTCAGCAAAAAGCATTTCCATAACAAGAGGATGAACAAACTATCCCCCAAGTTACATGTACCTTATAGGATCCTTAGGCATATCAATGATAATTCATATGAGCTTAAGCTACTCGAAGGATATGGTGTATTTGCTACCTTCAATGTCGCCAATCTAATGCCCTATGTACCTAACAAAGAAGAAAATCAAGATTTGAGTGTAAATCTTCAACAAACTCAGGAAACTGAAAGATAGCCAAACCTTAGTCCTCTTACTTGCATACACCTCCGAGGTCTTTAGTCTTTGCTAAGAGGATTCTCTCCCATCAGCCTACCAAAGATGAAGGATAGTACATAGAAGAACGGTGGGCGAACTCCCTAAAGACTCAACTCAAGTACACCCTACTCTATTTTTTCCCTTGTACTAATGCCAACCACTCTTTTGCCAAGGCTGACCAACCGAGTGCCAAGGTTAGAGCCTCCACATATCAAGTCCTACTCCGATCACCCAAACTCTTAGGTTCTAAGGCTGACATGCCAAGTGCCAAAGTTAGAGCCTCCACACATCAAGTCCTACTTTAATCACCTAAATGATTAAGTTCCGAGGTTGACATACCTAGTGCCAAGACCTAAGCCCCTAATCGATGTATACTTCTCCTTCGGCCTACTACTTCTACTATTAATACTACATAGTGACATTCCTTATTTGTCTCAACAATTCCTGATGCTACCTATCTATAGTCGCCACGTCATGACACAATTCGGCTACTATGCTCATAGATTCCCTAGTACAAACCCATTGACGAGTTGCCACCTATCCAGTGTCTGACATTTTACTACTTTTTTGTTTTCATCAATTGTCTTATTTACTCCTTACATACATACTAGGAATCTGTTTTCCTATTATTCTTTTCGTAATTTCCCTTATTAGTAATGTTTCCTTAAAGACTTACTATAAATAGTCCCTTACTCTTTGTAGCCAGACATTAAACATTTCTTAGAGATATTAAATGCACTTTAGTTGTTATGACATATTCCTCTCTGAATATAACCATTTTAAACTCTTATCTAATCTTACTGAATAGCTTGAGATTAGCAGCGAGTAGATGTTAACATTAGCTTCTATATCATATCATGTGAAGCATTGAGTCATGTTGTGTTCGTTGGTAAGTCACATCATTCAAGTAGATTCACATAAGCTATCGTATGTTACAACTCTTTCATCTAAACTTTCTTCTTTATTACAAAGGACCCACTTAACTACTTTCTTTCTCAGGGTAAGCTCTAATAATTATTGAGCTCCTAAGTACATCACTTAAGTTGCTAAAAAGTTACCTCAAGGAAACAAAGGCTGAAGGGGAAGAAAGCTGTACCAACTTAAAGAACTTGTATGGCTACATCATATTAAGGAGGGTTTCTCAACAAAAGGAAGAACAAACTCTCACCCTAAACTAAATTCCCTTTTTGGGTACTTTAGAGGATTAATGACAACACCTACAAACATGAGCTCTTAGAAGAGCATAGAGTTCTAATATCTTCAACATTGCTGATCTAAGCCCATATGCTTCTGAGGAAGACAATCTTATAGACCACTATGGGGATTTGATCCCAAATCTTAAACAACTCGAAGGGAATGATAGGAATCTATTATCTGGACCATCACTCGATCAAGAGAAAGAGGCCTTATCAACATAGCTTACAAGATTCTCAACAACCAATTAAGTGTTACGGGTACCAATCTCATTGAAGGAGTTGACTTATTTGATCTATCAAGCTCCCAAGTTATTTGGTGTACTACTATAATGGAACTAGACTAAACCGAGCTAACTATAGCTCTATGACTAGACTCCTTAACCTACTTTGAATGATAACCTCTAGCTTTAAGCCTTGACTTCCTAACTCTCATTTTTGAGCTTATAAAATGAGCTAATCGTATCAACCTTATCTAGAATCTATAGAAGCCATTATTTGTAGGATCACTAGCCTTGCCTCCCATAGCATGTATCTTACCTTTTTGTGGATGCAACTCTTGACATGTGAATCTTCTCTTTCTAGAAGGATTATAGGTTTTTCATTCTATTTTTGTAGTTATACTTGTAGAGGAATTTGCCCTTTTTAGTAAATGCCCAAGTAATGTAACCTTAAGATAGCTGGGTATAAATACCTTCTTATAGCATATGTTGTAATCAAAATTTTTTTTCATATCAATTAATAAGAATTTTTTAGTTTTCTATCTCCACTATTGAGAACTTATACTTTGAACCTCATATCAACCTTTAAGTTAGGTTGTGTGGTGAGCGACCCTATAATTCAAACCGATGAATCACATTTTTTGAGTTGTAGGTTGCTAAGAACTTGAGTAGTGCATTAAATCCATGAGAGACTCACGGATTTGCTTACTCACTTATTTTCTTTATGTTTCTCTCCAACCAAGACCCATACTTATTCTTTCTCTGGTAGTTATCTCTAGAGGACCCACCTATGCTATAGTAAGCCTTCTTTCGAGGCCTATGTTTCCTATCAACCTTAACATCTTTTCAAGCTTAGCATTATAAAAATGGGTTGCCTTATCACTAATGAGTGCTCTCAAAGAACGAAGTAAGAAGAATAGAGTCTTAAGGAACCGTTTGACTATCCTAATGTCATTTATAGGCAAGGCTTGAGCTTCTACCCATTTAAACACATAATCGATAACCACTAGGATAAATTTATTCCCATTAGAGTTTGAAAACAAACCTATAAAATCAATACCCATATTTCAAATACTTTACGTATGAAAATTGGGTTTTGAGGCATCTCATCCCTTTTGGATGCTTTACTTGCACTTTAGTACCTATTGTACAACTTTACAAACTTTTGAGCATCCCATAAAAGAGTAAGCTAGTCAAATCCTGATTCATGGACTTTATGTGCAGTCCTATTTACATTAAGGTGTCCTCCAATAGGTCCAAAATGACAATGACCTTATATCTACCAACCCCCTAGATGTAACATGCATCTTCAAATCATCTGGTTTGGATAAATTTTGAATAGATATGGGTCTTCCCAAAAACTATGCTTTACATCAAAGAAGAATTTATTCTTCTGCTAATGAGTTAGCCCTTTTAGAAAGATGTTAGCAACTAGACAATTTGCGATGTTGAAAAACCAAGGAACCTCTAAAGACTTACTTAAGTGAGGGTATAAAGCTACTCTTTTAGAACTTCATCATTTATCTCATGCTTTTCCAAATTCTCCAGTGTTAGATTCTCCAAATGAGATAAGTGATCTGCAACTAAATTCTCCATACCCTTTATATCTCTAATCTCCAAATCAAATTCTTGAAGTAGCATGATCCACCTAATTAACCTTGGCTTGGCATCTATCTTATTTAATAAGTATTAGAGAGTAGATGGTCAATATAAACAATGACTTTAGAAAGAATTAAATATGACCAAAACTTTACAAAAGCAAAAATTGCTACTAGCAATTTCTTATCGGTGGTAGTGTAGTTTTCCTGAGCTTCAGTAAGTGTCTTGCTAGTGTAATAAATGGGTTACAAGTGTTTTTCTTGTCTCTTTCCCAAAACTAACCCCATTATGTAGTCACTTACATTACACATGATCTTAGAAGGTAGGGTCTGTAAACCCCGCGAATTAGGCTTTCTAAGTATAGAAACAAATGTCTAAACTGTAGATGATTTCCCAAACTCAAAAGAGCTAGTAAGATTTAAAACTGATTAAAATCTCAATCCAAAACCTAAAGTGGATACGAAAAACCTTAAATCATCAATTGAACCCCTAACCGCATACGAAGACCCAAAAACCTCAAACTTCATCAAAACCATAAGATGACAATCGAAGATTTAATCGCGTAAGAATATATGAAACCCTAAATGTGTAAAAACATTAGAGATGGTTCCTTAAAGTAATAAGAACCCTAAAACCATAACTTTAAGAATATAAAAGTACTAATTCACCATAATTTACCTTAAAACCCTAAGTGATAATATATCCTCCATATTTTGCCATATCATCGGTAAACGACTGAAGATAACCCTCAATCATGCATAAACATTTAGAATGCTTAAATGATCCCTTAGAAACTAAGATAATGAATCATATATTACATTTATGTCTTAAGTATATGATTAGGATAGTCTCACTTAGAGTTAGGGTTATAGTTGAAGATTAGGTTACATGTAGTGAACTTTAATACTCAAATTAGAACTTTTTACACTTGTTATCCAAAGTAGTTTATCAAATGAGATATATAAGTTATAAAGACCTAAAGTAAGACCTCATCAACTATGTTTGCTAATCAATTCATCAAATACCTCATTTCCTCTCATTTCCTTCATTTTTCCCTTAATTTCCCTTAATCTCTACATTATGTACACAAAATTAAATAAGCTTAAGGAGAGTTGACCAAGTCAACACATGTTGACTAAAGTCAACACTTTGAAAAAGTCAACAAAAGACAATAAGAGATAAGGAAAAATATCTTAACTTCATGATGGTTTTTCTTTTCTTCCTTTTTGATTTTTTTCTCCTCCTTTTCTCTTCAATTGCCGTCCACAATTTCTCCCCTTTAGGTCCCACCATTTGCCTTCTTCCATAATGAAAACAAAACAAAAGAAACAAAACATAAATCCCCCTCCATTGCCATGAGCTTCCATCTTCCATTTCACCTTCAACATCTTCCTTTTTGTCTCCTTAATTTCAACATAAGCAAAGGTATGTATCTAAGTTACTTTATCTTGTTTTATCTTCTTCATTAGTTAATTAATTAGGTAGATTAGATAAGTAATTATGTGTTTAGTGTTGTCTTGAAGAAGAGGAAACAAAGTTCCCATCTTTAAGTGTAGGAATTAGGAATTGTGAAGAAGAAGAAAGGAAGACATGAGTATAAGTCTATAAGTATGTACACATAAGGGAATACTAAAAGAATACATGTA
Organism: Lumnitzera littorea; assembly: GCA_024138015.1. NCBI lineage: Eukaryota > Viridiplantae > Streptophyta > Magnoliopsida > Myrtales > Combretaceae > Lumnitzera > Lumnitzera littorea. The sequence continues at coordinate 74,601,099 of JAMXBB010000012.1, read as the reverse complement.
TGTGAACCTTTGTACATGAGTATTTATCATGTACATAACTTGAATTAAGACCATATCTAGCTACATATGTGTATACTACACTAAATACATACATAAAAATACAAAAGAATGGAATTAGGAAGCTTTTCTTAAGGAAAAGATTAGGCATACGAATTTTTGTATAAAAATATGTATCCAACCGTATTGGTATATGAGTAAGTATACATGTATAAATACGGTATAAGTATAAGTACATGTATAAGTATATGTTTAAGTATACTAGTATACATATAAGTATAGTAAAAGTATATGTATATAGTAGTTTAATTAAAGTATACATAAGACATTAAGACATGACATAAGCATGGGGTGAAGCTTAGATAATTAAATGATGAGGTGAGTGATGAGGTAAGCACATGGTGACATAAGTCATGACATAAGCAAATGATGATGTAAGCATGACATAAGCATAGATTATAAACTAAGAAAAGAAGAAGAGTGTATCATAATTAGGATCCTAAATTAGTAAACCCTAATACACTTTCTAAATTGAATCATACTTAATTAAGTACATAAATTAATAATAGCAAAGTAAAAGCCCCTAAGTGTAAGACTAAATGGCTAATTAAATCATTAACAGCTAAAATGGAACATAAAACTAGCCAATAGGAGTAATTAAACTTCAATAAAATAAAATTTTAATAAATTTAGCCCATATCATAAAACACAGGTCTTAACGTCCAAAACGGACATTACCGTGTGAACATACGTCCGAAAACGATAAAAAACGACTATAAGTTCGCAAATATTAGAATCAGAACAAAAAAATTACAAAATACATAAAGGAAGCCTCATACCTTACTAATATAAGAAAATAGTTACTATTAATCTCATGGAGTATGGTAACCCTATACATACTATACTTGGGTTATATTGGAGGAAACTAGATAAACTACAATAGACTTTTAGTTGACTAAGGAGCCTGAATTCTCAGAACACTTATAAGGTTTACCATTTTGATTTAGGCGTTCGATATCGAGTCTTAGAAACCCTAAAGGCTTGGAGAATGAGCAATAATCCAGGTTAGGGAGTTCTGATGACCTGCTACTTGCTTGTGTGTGTTATTTGTATGATGTTTTGTTGTTTGCTATTGCTTGTATGTTTGAATAACCGTTCTTTTGTATGCCATCATCTGTGTGATCATCTTTTTAAATTGATACATATAAATGTCTGACCCAAATAACTGGTTCTATTCGTCGCATGTCTATGACTTAGTTAAGGTATGAATGGAGAGTGCTAGCCTTGCAAAAATCTTAAGAAAAGTATTTTTGGCAAAAGCTTTTCGATCCTTAAACAAATTTTTGCATGATCGCTGTAAGGGCTTGTGGAGCCATAAATAGTATTTTTAATGTTAAGGCAAAGCTAGCATGGGTTCTCCACTTGATAGCGAAAGGATTCGCTTTATTGTGCCTGAAAGGCCTTGGTTACTTTTGGTTGCGAGAGGACTCGCATGTTTGTGCCCGAGGGGCCTTGGAGGGTGGATAGTCCTAGTTCGAACTCCCCCTATTTGGATTGAAACTCTTTTCTCGGTTAGGGTAATAGTCGAGTTTTGCCTAGTGGGGTGGTGCCCCTAGGTAGCCTCTGCGGGTAAGCTGAGATGCCCTGTGCGGGTAAGTATAGGGGATAATCGAAGTGTGGACGACGTAATTCTACACCTTCCATAGTTCCAGACTCCTATGGATGTGTTGCTTGCAATCATCACGCCTGCATTCATTATGTATGTAGATAGCTTGCTTGCATGTGTGATAATAATGTGTGAAAACTTGCTTAACCGGTAGTGGTGAGGAATGAACTCACTGAGCTGTTTTATGCTCATTCCCCCTTAGTTTTCTTTGCAGGTTTACATACGATGGGATTGGGATATGACTCGAGTGCTGAGTGCGAGATGAAGATATGTACATTAGTATTAGAAGTAGCTGAGTACTTTTTAGATGATACATAGACATCCTTTGTAGAAAATATTTATTTATTAAATCTTACTATAATGCTAGTATATCCTGTCTTATTATTTGGTAGGGGATACCGATTCTCTGCGGTTCTGAGGAATTGTGGGATATCAGATATCCATAGTTATTTATAATTATATATTATGTCATGTTATAATAAATTAATTACTTGAAAATCATTAATCTTAGTGATTTATTATTTAGAGTCTTGCAATCTTTGACTTGCAAGACGGTTTTCATAGCATGGGTGCACACATGTTGTGGAAATTTTAGGAAATCCTACTAGGCCCCCTTTAGGGTCCTGATAGGGTCTAATCTGGTACAACCATCATAAGGGCATATGTCAATTTATCTTTAAGAATGTTGAATGCTTCCAAATATTCTTATGAGAAGAGAAATGGTACATCCTTCTCTAGAAGTTTAGTTAAAGGCCTCATAATTTTTGAAAAGTCCTTAATGAATCTTCTATAGAACCTATGTTCTAGAAAGCATCTCATCGCCTTGACTGAGGTTGGAGGTGGTAACTTTGCAATGGTATCTATTTTGGCATTATCCATCTCAATACCCTTGTAGGGGAATTTATACCCTAAGAATAGCCTTCTTATACCATGAAATGGCACTTTCCTCAATTAAGTACTAGATTAGTCTCCTCATAACTTGCTAGCACCTTTTTTAAATTTTTAAGACATTGATCAAAAGAAACTCCTAGAATCGAAAAATCATCCATGAACACTTCCATTATACTTTAATAAGATCTTCAAAAATTGATATCATGTACCACTAGAATGTTACAAGTGCATCACAGAGAGTAAACAACATCCTCTTATAAGAAAAAGTGCCATAGGGACAAGTGAATGTTGGTTTCTCTTAGTCCTTCAAGGCAATAAGAATTTGGAAATAACCTGATAACCTATCTAGAAAGCAGTAATACATATAGCCGGCTAAACACCACTACATCTGTTCTATGAAAGGAAGGGGAAAATGATCCTTTCATGTGGCATCTTTAAGCTTCTTGTAATGAGTACACATACACCATCCCTTTACTATTTACATAGGTTTCAATCCATTCCTTTCATTCAAAACTACTGTTATCCCTCCTTTTTTCGCTATGACCAGCATAAGACTAACCCATCAGATATTAGATAAATCATACCTACATCAAGAAGCTTTATAACTTTGACCTTTCCTACTTCATTCATGTTTCGATTTAATTGTCTTGAAGGTTGCACCACTAGTTTATAATCTTCTTCTATTAAAATTTTGTGAGTGCAAAAAGATAAACTAATTTCCTCGATGTTAGAGATATTCTATGCAATAGCTCTTTTTTGTTCTCTTAGTACTACCTAAAAGTTTCTCTTTTTGTTTTTCCTTAAACTTAGAAGTGATCATCACTAGAAGTTTTACATCTTTCTCTAAGAAGGAATACTTTGGGTAGTCAAATAGTTCCCTCAATTCTAGCACCTATGGCTCTTCAATAGAGAGTTTTAGCTTTGCCTCCCTTGTCAACTTAATTCTTTTAAATCTTCTCTCTCGTCACTAGGTGGTGTAGCTTCCAGTTGAGTCACAATGTCTACATCAATAGGGTTGTCCACCAATTCCTCATCCCCACCTTACTTTAAATAATAATCTAAAAGATCCACGGTAAGTATTTCCTATAAAACATTAGTCATAGAGGCATTAGCAATATAAAGTATTACCTTGCTCGACACACTTTCTCATTGCCTCTTTGACCCTAAAGACCGTCTCTTCCTTTATTATGCATAAATTAAGCATACATTACTAACTTAATAATGGCTCTAGCTGTAAGTAAGAAAGGTCCTCCTAAAATGAGTGGCACTTAAATATCTTCATATATCTAGAATGACAAAATTTGTAAGAAAAATTGACTTACCTACTTAAACCAAGACATGTTCAATTATGCCTCTAAGGTATGTAACTAACCCATTACTTAGTTGCAAACTCATCCAAGTTAGTTTAGGTTCACCTAGGCCTATCTTTTTAAATAATTTATATCGTATTAAATTTATGCTAGCACCTAAATCAACTAATGCATTTTCAACCAACAATTCACTAAGTAAGCAAGAGATAATAAAACTCCTCAGTTCCTTTAATTTCCTTAGAAGCTTCATTTGGAGGATTGTTGAAAATTTTTTCACTTAATGTGATGGTGGAGAGCTCCCCTAACTTCTTGTTAGCTACCTTTCAAAAATGTTGCATACTTCAACATTCGACAAAGCTTCTAGAAATGGTATATTAATATGTGATTGTTTGAAAAGATCATGGAACTCACCGTACAACTCATTTGAATGGTCCTTCTAAGGTGCAAGGGATATGGTATAAGTTGTCATACTCCTTTACCTTCAAAGGTTCAACCTTCTCCTTCTCCCTTAGTAGTTCTACAGTCTCCCTTTCGTTGTTCTCTAATTCTTTTTCAAACGATTCCTTGCAAGCTTGCTCTTTATCACCTAATTTATTAACTTGCAATTTTTTACCATTTCTAAGAGTTATTACTTCAACCTTCTCTATTGTAGGTGGTTCTTATTACAATTCAAAGGCAATTTTTGTGAATTGCTCAGTTTGCCTTTTATCATGACAACTGGAAGCTTGTTGATTTCTCATAAACATTTCTACATCCATCATCTTAGCATTACTACTCTCCATATACTTATTCAAAATCTCTTCCACTCTTGATTTATCTTCTCTAGGTTGAAAATTTTGCAAACCTTAGGTGTATGAAGTACTTCTACATTGATTCTTAACCCAATTTCCCATTCAAAAATTAAACTAATCCTTACACCTTCCATCAAAGTTATCACAAGGATTTGTTTTGAATCCAAGTTGACTCCCATAATGATCAACTTGTTCCACCTAATATTGTCTAACGAATCCTTCTTGATTGACAACACTTGTCATCATGATATGATATTACGGGGTGATTGAGAAATTATCAATCCTTCCATTGAATGCTTCAACCTTAGCTACTACCATAGTAGTAATATCCACATCATGCATACCTGAAGCTATTTTGTTTACCCCAATATTTTCTTAATGGTAATTGATCATTGCCATCCTTTTAATCAAAGTTTGAGCTTCTTCAAGTGTTTTCATATTCAAAGTAGCTCTTACAACTACATCAATTGTCTATTTAGTGGAAAAATTTAAACCACTGTAAAAAGTTTGAATTTGCATCTAAAGTGGAAGGTAATGATGTGGACATCTTCTAAAAAATTCTTTGAGAAGCTCCTAAGTATCAAAGAGAGTTTTGGATTCGAACTGAGTGAAAGATGAAAATCACTTTAGAGTTTCATGATTTTAGTAGGGGAAAAAGTGATAAAACTTCTTTAAAGAGAGTTTAACCACTACTTCGCCGTACCCTTCAATGAAAAGGAAAAACCCTCAATTGAATTACATCATCACTAGCCCATTAGTTTTACAAGTATGGCATATTTCCATAAAATTGGAAAGATGAGCATGAAGATCTTCCTCTTGTGAGCCATCAAAATGAACAAGTTGCTGCACCATTTAAATTGTTGTTGATGAAATTAAAAAATCATTAGCAACAATTGCCAGTCTTGCTATATTAGAATCGTCTCTATTAAGTGAGGATTTTATGTAGTTGGACATAGTCATTTGCTATTCCCCATTATTATCCATGACTCTAATTTTTCCTCGGATTCAAGAAAGAGATAAGTGTTTTGTTAATCTCTTCATTATATTTTGACAATAATAAAAGATGATAACAAAAAGGATGATATTTGAGATGCTTACACACGTGTTTACCTTCATTAGATATTGCTATATATGTTTACTAGTTTCTTAGGTATGTTAAACAAAGTCTTCTAAGATTTATCAAAAGACTAATCAAAGGACTAATTACAAGGTACGAGAACTAGAAACAAGGAATACACTTAAGATAAAAGAATCATTGATTAAAACTTTAAGAAGACCTAGCATCATTTACTGAATATATTTCAAAAATATGTTCAATACGTTCCACTAAGCACGATTAAAATCCACTGGGATAAAATCAAACTTCTCTTGTTATAAATTTTGTCAAAGATTGGAAAGTTTTGTATATTATTTAAAAGATATTTTGATCAAGTCTTTTAGAATTAAAAAGATTCATATATTGATAGCAAAGTTTACCTTATATGTACATTTGAAGTTCTAAGATAAAGGAAAGGAAATCTCACCACTTTTCAACATGCATATTATGAAAGGGATATCGCATATATGGAAGGTCAACAAGGAGATAAATCATAAGAAATTTTTGAAAAGGAAAAGTTCAAAATAATTTCTCCAAGGACTTACCTTAAATCAAGCCTTTAACCATTGCAAATTCAAGTATATAAATAAGGTAAGATCCTCATATAGAAGGATACAAAAAGGAACAAAAGAATTTATGTTATTATTCTAAAGTGCTACAAACAATCCAATTCTAAGAACAAAAGATCAATCAGAAGCTTACATACTTATTTTCATACTAGTTCTTATTTGTCAAGGAACCTTTTCTTTCATTTTCATCATTGTCTTTTGTAATCTTGATATAAGTATTGTTTTAGAGAGATTTTTAATCTCTATAGTTCTGAGTGTTTGCTTAGGAGTAATGCTATGTAAGTCAAAATAGAGAATATTATTTGTAACCTCTCTAAATTTTTGAGTATTGTAGATACTAGAACTACTTAGAAAAGTAATCCAGGTCCCCTACAGTAAGGCTGGAAGAGTGTAGTAAACACAAGGCCGAAGCACTAAAATTTGTTTACTTGATTTTCTAACTCTTATCTCTTTACTTTCGTCTACTTTATTTATATTTGTTTATCCATTTATCTTCTAGCCAATAATTAATTAATAAAGAGGATAAGTTTTACTTAAGTATCGCATCTTTTTAAAATTTGATTTATAACAAATTCACACCCCCCCCCAGTTACTTAACTGGGACTTACATTTGGTATTAGAGCTTAGCTCTAGTATCATTAGAGTTCAAAGGTCATGGCTGAAGATAATGGAAGCGGTGGTTCTATCATATAACCTAGAAAAGCTCAATTTTTTGATGATACTAACTTTTCTTATTAGAAGTTCAAGATGTAAACATATGTTAAGGCATATGATTATTAAGCACAGTAAATTATTAAAAATGGTGATACAATACTTCCTTAAGAGTATGCCCATTGAAGGCAATATTGCAAAAGCAAAGCTGAATTTTAAAGCCAAAAATCTTTTTTTTTTTTTATCTACAATAGCTCAATTTGAATTTTATTTAATTGCATCTTGTAGACTAGGCAAAAAGATATAGGATATAATAGCATAGACATATGAAGGCATGGATACTATCAAAGATATAAGGATCAACTCTCTAATATAGCAGTACAGAATGTTTCATATACTACCTAGAGAAGATGATGTTACCCTTATTACAAGAAGATTAAACAAGATGATTAAAAGACAAGGAAGGAAAAGATTCTCTAAGCATACCTTATCTAACAAAAGTGATGTAAGTAAGAGATACAAGGAGAGAGATTAGAAAAAAGGACAAAAAGGAGAAGAAAGAAATAGTATACTATGGGTGCAAAAAGCCTAGACATATTGAAAACGAATGTCTTACACTAGCAAAGAAACTGGAAAAATATAAGAAAAAGCACAAGTCATTGTTGGCCACTTAGAGTGACTTAAACGAGTTAGAAAATGAATCAGGAGATAAGTCAAACAATGAGGAGGAAGCTAACCTATGTTTGATGGCACTATCCGAGGTAAGTTCTGATTCCAAAGATAATATGTTAGAAAGTATATGCAAAGAAATAAAAATGCTGCTAAAAGCCTTAGAAAAGGTTAATCTAAAATTGACTAAAACCAATAGAGAGATAGAAGATAGGGATTGGTAGCGAAAAAATGAATACTTAAAAGAAGAAATAGATGTACTTAAGACTAACAAAGAAGAGCTAAAAATTGATCACAAGAATCTTTGTACTAAAAATGGGAATTTAGAAAAAGATAATGGAGAATTAAAAGATGAGATAAGTAATTTCAGATTAGGGATTGATGATTTGTCTAATTCAATAGACTCAACATTTAATAAATTCTATGAAAGTAATGAAAGTTTACAAATGCTTATTACCTCATAAAGATTGGATAAAACTAAGATAGGATTAGGATTTGAATAAGGAGAAAATTCAAAATTAAACATAACAATAGTATCTATTAAAGGAAAGGAAGTTCTAGACTATTCGATAAATAAATTCGAAGAAACACAACAAAATCATTTGATCTAAAATAGAACAGTTAGAGGACCTATTAAAGGTTTCGTTAGAAGATATGATAGAAGATACTTAAACCAAAAGCAACAGATAAATGATAGGTAGAGCAAGTCACGTGGATGTTTCCTTTGCAATAGATTAGGACATATTGAAAAATATTGTCACTTTAAAAATCACAAACTTCGTAATTACTAAGGAAAAACATTAAAAATAACAATCTTGAATTTTGGTAAACCTAAGCTTGTTTGGGTTTCCAAGAAAAATTAATTTATTTCTATGTAATTACAAAAGCATGAAGTTAAACTTAAAGGAACATGGTATTTAGATAATGGATGTTCTCATTACATTACAAGAGACGCTTCACTCTTCACAAACATCAAATGGAAGGAAAGAGTTTTTTTCAAATTTGGAGATAACGGTATAGGATAGATTATTGCTTTTGGTAACATTAGAACTCCTCCATACACAATTGAAAAAGTCTCTCTAGTAAAAGGACTTAAACATAATCTCGTAAGTATAAGTCAACCATGTGACAAAAGTTATAAGTTGACATTGGTCAAAATAAGATAGAAGCCTTTGACTAAAATGGCTTAAAATTGTTTAAAGGTTTTAGGAAAAAAAACATATACTTAATTGAACCAGCTAAAGTAAAGATTGAAAAATACTTTCTTACTACTATTGATAATACATTTCTATTGCATAAGAAGCTAGTACATGTACATTTGGATCAATTGGAAAATTTATCGAAAAATAACTTAATATACAGACTACCTAAGATAAGTATAAAGGAGGATATATGTTGCATAAAGTGTCTTAAGAATAAGTTAACATCAACAACTCATAAATCAAAGCGAGTAATCGTAACTAAATGACTTTTAGAATTATTTCATATGGATCTATTTGGACCCACTCGAACATTAAGTTTAGGAGGTAATAGATATGATATGATAATTGTTGGTGATTATTCTCAATATTGTTGGGCGCTATTTTTGAGGAATAAAAGTTATGCTTTTAATGCCTTTGAAAAGTTTGCTAGACAAGTTCAAAATGAAAAAAGGTATACCATTATCAGTCTTAGAACAGATCATGGTAAAGAGTTCAAGAATGAAAATTTCATTAGATTTTGCAAAGACTAATAAATCACTCACAATTTCTCGACCCTGTATACTCCACAATAGAATGGGATTGTAGAATGTAAAAATAGAACCATATAAGAAATGACAAGAACTCTTCTAAATGAAAGTGGGATTTATTAACTGTCAATTTTCATTTTGGTGCGTAAACACTTGTAAAATGAGAAAACAACTATGGGGGGTGCTAAAGGGTGCTCCGATATGACCTCTCCAATACCTTAGTTAGCCCTCTAGTGATAAGAGTAAAATGTAAGTTATGAAGGGAAATGAGAACAAGTGAAAGAGGGTCCCCTTACTTAAGGATCTTATTTGGTATTTATAACTAGTCAATAGAAGTTGTACCCAGACTATATTATTGGACTGGGCTTAAATATTAGGCCAGCTAACATAAGTCCACAGAATAGTTATAAAAAAAATACTTATCAACACTTATCCCTTACTCCCTTTAGTAACAAGGTCGGCAAAGAGAGTATTTGGGCAGGTTGATTTTGTGGGTTCTCTAAAAAGGCTTGTAATCTAAGGCCTGAAGAGGCTAGAATGCTTAAAGAAGCAAAGGCTTGAAGAGACAAAGGTCGGGAGTGGTTGAAGCACTTATAAAATGCCTAAAGAGGCTAGAGCACCTAAAGTAGTGAAGGCTTAAAAAGGCAAGGTCCTAAAGAGGTCTAAACTCTTGGAGAGGCAAAGGCCTGAAGAGGCCATTGTGTTTGAAATGGCTAAGGAAGTATGCAAGTCATCCAAGATGGGTATGACTGGTGCTAAGTAGAGCCATAAAATAGGCTCATTAGCCTCTAGTCCGTTAAAGTATAGGACTTTGGCTTATCATTTTGTTGTCTATACAAAGTGTCAAATTAAAGTATTTAACCCATCCCCATTTAATGGCTTAGGGTTCTTAAATAGCTCATCATCTATAACTTAGACTTAGGCTTTATGTCTCGTCGTCTAAGTTTTTTTTTCTGGACTTAGAGATTTATAGGTATCCCTCAATGAAATACAAAATAGCAAATGTAAGGCTCATTTCCACACGTGTTGAGTCAATAAGCTCTAACCATTAACTCCTTTCAATAGGAGTAGATCAAAATGCCATTATCCATGCATGCAGTGCTCGGCATGAGACAGCATGAAGTATGCTCTTTATTTTTTTTAAAGTACATGGGGATTAGCAGTTGCTTGGCAATGAAGTAACTTGTTTACTTAACTTGGAAACCAAAGCGTGCAGCTCAATTATTTTGTAATTTGGTGTAGCTATAATGTGATAACTTGGAGTGGTGGAGCCAAAATCAGTACCATATAGGAAAAGTCGGCATTGTGGCTGCCGTTTGATTTGAAAGAAACTCAAAGCTCGGAGCGCACAATCAGGAACATGGTTTCTCAGCTTTTTACTTTGGGTGTAGAGCGCGGCATTCAATGCCTTTACCTAGCTCAGAAAAAGAATGATGAACTCGAATCATGGAGCTTGGAGCTCGACCTCGAAAGAATAAGCTTGGCTTAATTTATTACTGAGCTCGATAGTGAAATATATGGTAGGAGCTCGGTGCGTAGAGAAGCTGGATCAACTGAGGTGTGATATTCCTCACAACAACTTGGCCTTAAAACTGAACTGCTCGACATGAATCATAGTCCAACATGAATGGGAGCTCGACATAACTTGGAGTTCTACTATATTGAGTTAGCAAACAGCTTGGCTGCTCGGAAATGTGGCAATACGACACTCACCTAAGATCCTCAAATATGGTAATTTTTCCCAAACGCACGAAAGATATTAGCTCAGAGACAGCTAGCAACAACAATTCCAGTATATCTGCACAGCGCAACACAATTCAGCCAACTCTACCTTACATTAAGGAGTTTGGTTCAGGAATGGAAGTTGACATCAGGCTGCTATTATCCTTTGAATGCTTGAGATCGCTTGACGAGTGCAGGGAAAATGAGTTAAAGCTTGGAATTTCGTGGACGAGGAGGCCAGACTTCCCCTCTGTTGCTCTACGAAGCATTGTTGTGCTTCGATGTATTGGTAGACCAGCTTGGCTTTGAGCTCTAACTTGGCAAGCGAAGTACGTCGCTGCTATAAGACTTGAATTTCATATGCATTCATTGGCTTGAATCGAGTGCCATAGTTGGGGAAGTAATCGGACTTTTGAAGTAGCAATTTGTATATCTCAATGTCGGCATCTGTCTCTTGAAGCTTATAGAACACATTAGTATAACAAAGTTAAGCTCAGAGCTTTTGTGATCTACTACATTAGGTCTTCATTCTACAAAGAGCACATCTTTAATCGGGAACAAGGGTTGCTCAACTCGGCTAAAGGAGCTTAAAATACCAAGTTGGGCTTTGACTTAACGGGATCAATGCAGGGATTAACTTGGACTCTGACAAGTCAGAATAGCAAGTTGGATTTTATTCATTAAAGCCTAGTTGGAATGTCTAAGCCCTTCGAGTTTATACGGTCGATGTCAAAACCGGTATTATTTGCTTATTAGCAGTGGCTGTTCTTTGATTTTAATTGTTCGGCATTACAACTACTCACTCAGCATTTGAGATGCTAGGGTTAGCAAATAGTGGTGGTGTCCACTCAAGATAACTTGGCCAGTTTAGGGAAAACAAAAGAGAACTCGGCTTCGTTGGAGAGACATCTCAGCACTACTAGTCCCTATCTCGTTGTAACTTCTCGACCATTCGGCATAAGGCTTGGAGTTTTCGTTTGGCAAAGCGAACAGCTCAGCTAAAGCTTCTCAGCAATTCGGCACAAGGCTTGAAATTTCTGTTTGGTGAAGTGAACAGCTCGACCAAAGCTTCTCGGTGTCTTGGGTTACAGCAGCTCGGCACTTCATAGCTTAGTGCATTAGTAAATTTAAAAAGCTCGGATCCACACTAGTTTAACCCAATAGTAGTGGGAGTGTTTGGCCTAAAGTTTGCTCACTGTTTGGATTGGATGATAATAGTTTGGCAAAGGAACTAGAAGATAGCTCGGCACTTTCGATTGGCTTACCACTTTTCACATCATAGGGCTGCTCGGTTGCATCTGCTGCTGCAAACCATGCTCGGAATTTAGGCATTTGGATCAGTTCTTGAAGGAAGCTCCGTATAGAGTGTTTAATTTTCAGTATCGTGAGGGATTGTCCCATGTATAGAGTGTTCATGTAGAGTGTAGCTGGCCCATTCATTGTAGCAGCTGAGCAAATGGAAGCCTGTGTACATCAGCTCTGTCATTGGGATTGTAGATCGGAGTTGTCGCTATTGGTGGAGTAGCTTGCGATGTTGTTTGGTTAGAGGAGACTGAGAGCTCAACATATCCATAAAGAGGTAGGATTTGTTGTCGTGAGTCTAATTGCCATTCGAAACTCAGCATGAAGCGCTATCGATAACCAACAAGGATCGTATTGGCTTATCACTACTGTTAAAATTCAAAAGATAGTTCGACACAAAAAGAATCTTTTTTTATAGTTGTGATCAGTGAGTTATGGTAAAGTACGAAGAACCACTTTGACAGATCCAAATTTATGAAAAGCTAGGGCGAAAATTGATGAATTTCATCGATACCACTCTAATTGGTCTCTAATGTGATTGGACGAAAGTGACTTTGAATGCTGAATGTGTGATGGAGACTCAAAAATTGAGAAGACCTTGATTGACTGAAGGATTTGGATTAGAAATAATTTATCTAGAGAAAGAATTGAGGATTTGGTATGCGGGGAGATCAACTCCTTCGCAATTCAAGCTGCTGTTTAGTATTGTTGTTTAGCAATTAAGCTCGGAGAAGAGCTTATGCTCAACCAGAGCAGACTATTCAACTTGGATTCTACGTGATGAAACACTCTTTGATAGGAGCTCGGAGTGGCTGCTATGCGGTCTCACTGTGAGGCGAACCTTGGATAGGAGCTCCATCTTAGAGCTATTTAGTTTAGCAAGGTTATTTGTGGAGCCATGCAGCTGTTGTGTTTTGAACATGATGCTACTCTTGAGAATTGGTGTTCTATAGTTGAAGGATTTGCTCTCTTGATATAATTTAGATCTGCTATGTTTATTTACCCCCCAAAAACGACAGATCATTCAACAAAATGATGAATCAAAGTAGTAGTTGTTGACATCTTGAAATCGACCATGAGGTTCTCAAACTAGACATCAGGTTATATATTACTTTTATGAGCCTAAAGCACTTGATGTTTGTAGGCTCCAAATTCCTAGGTGAAGCATCTGGAAAAATGTCAGGTTATATAATACTTGCCTTCCACCATTCACCGAAGTATGATGAGGCTATACTTTTTTATTTTCAACCTGCCGCTTTGACGATGTTCTTGTTAGAAAGCAAATTCTTCAATTTCATGGAAACAATAAGATCTATCATTGAGACGCAACTACACCATGCCGGACTGCTCGGTATACTAAGTGTGGTCAGCACGGAGCTGGTAGCTCGAATATTATAGCCCGTGGTTAGGCATGTAGGCAGATCGGAGTTTGGCTCGCAGAGTGTTCAAAGTTGAAATATGGCTCAACTGGACGAATAGTGTTGTAGGATACAAGCTTTGTCACCGTGGAGGATCACCCGATGCATCAAAGAGAAGCACAATTGTTTGGATGTGTTGCGCGTTCTTGCTGGTTCAATGGGACTTAATTGTATGGACTTGATCGGGGCTACCTAGAGGGCTCAACTAGTTGCTTGGCTTAATCAATGTGTTGAAACATCTTATCATTGGCACAAGAGCTTAGATAAATCAACCACGAAAGAGCTCGGCCATATAAAGCTTGGAGTGACTGAAAAAAAGATATTAAGTTGGCTTCGCCACTTGACTTTTCATTAATCAGTTTGGTGCTTAAAGTGTACGCAAAACTCCATCCAGTCGGGTGTTAATTGGAGTTGCACCGTAGTGTTAATTGGAGTTGGGACCATCCAAGGAAAGAATAAACCAAGTGCCTCAGATAGTGTGTAAGCCTTTTTTAGATTCAATGGCCGTTACTAGGAGACGGTTTCACTTTTCACAAGCAGTTATATGTAAATTCAAATGGTGGTGGCGGTTACATTGCAGTTTTCAAATTTCACCATCAAAACAAGTCTTGAAAAACACCAAAAAAGGAAAAGAAATCCATCCACAATAATCAGGAAGAATAACAATATCATCTTCTGGCAGCCTTTATGCATGAATTAAGTAGAAATCACCAAGATACTTGCCCTTTTTCACTGATATGGTAAAAGAAGCAAGTCACGAACAAATTGACATTACCCCTCCAAGTTCAAACAACATGTACCACCTTTATGCTCTCGTCCTAGACCATATCCACAACTTGCGAGGGTCAAATTTGAAATAAAGTGCGGTCACCAATAAAAGGAGTTCTCCTTTACAGATGATAAAAGTGCGTAACTTGGAGGAATTGCCAAAAGTTGTGATGATGTTCAGAAATGCATTCAAGATAATGATTGCATGTAATATGCACTGACTTGATACGTTTTATTAGTAGCCATATATAAATTCATAGTCCCTTGTTAAACTACGAAAAAGTTGGACAACCAACGGAGAAGAAATCAAGACCAAAGATAATCAATGGATTTAGAAAAATTGATAACAGAATGAAGTACTGACAAATTCCAAAACTTCAAGAATCCATTTAAAAATTGATTTCCACAAACGGCATCAATTGTTGATTGTCAATTTCCATTTTGGTGCACAAACAATTGTAAAACGAGAAAACGACTACCAGAGGTGTCAGAGGATGCTTCAATGCAACCACTTTGTTGCTTAAGTCAACCTTTTTATGATGAGAATAAGTTGTAACTTATAAATAGAAATAGTGAAAGAGGATCTCCTTACTTAAGGTTCTTACTTTAACTGGTTAATAAAAGTTGTACCCGAACTAGATTATTGGACTAGGCTTAATTATTAGAGGAGCTAACATAAGTTCATAGAATAGTTATAAAAAAATACCCATCAACAGGACTGCACAGTATTTTTGGGTTGAAGTCCTTTCAACATCTTGTTATATAATTAATAGAATCTACTTGAAACCTTTAACTAAAAAAACCTCATATGAAATATACAAAGGAAGAAAACCCACACTTTCATATTTCCATATTTGTGGCTCAAAGTACTACATTAAGAACCTTAGATAGAATTTGGGCAAATTTGAAGAACGAGTATGTAAACCCCGCAAATTTAGCCTTCAAAGTATAGAAACAAACGTCCAAACTGTAGATGATTTCCTAAACTCAAAAGAGCCAGTAAGATTTAAAACCGATTAAAATCTCAATCCAAAACCTAAAGTAGATACAAAAAACCTTAAATCATCAATTGAACTCCTAACCGCATACGAAGACCCTAAAACCTCGAACCTCATCAAAACACTAAGATAACAATCGAAGATTTAATCGCATAAGAATATATGAAACCCTAAATATGTAAAAACATTAGAGATTGTACCCTAAAGTAATAAAAACCCTAAAACTATAACTTTAAGAATATAAAAGCACTAATTCACCATGATATACCTTGAAACTCTAATTGATAATATAATGCTTATATTTTGCCAAATCATTAGTAAAAGCATTAGTAAAAGCTTAGAGATGACCCTCATTCATGCTTATATGATTCGAATCCTCAAGTAATCCATTAGAAACTAAGATAATGAGTCATAGAATATATTTATCCCCTTAAGTATGTGATTAGGATAGTCTCACTTAGAGTTAGGGTTATAGTTGAAGATTAGGTTACATGTAATGAACTTTAATTCTCAAATTAGTACTTTTTGCATTTGTTATCCAAAGTAGTTTATCAAATGAGATATATGAGCTATAAAGACCTAAAGTAAGACCTCATCAACTATGTTTACTAATCAATTCATCAAACACCTCATTTCCTTCATTTTCCTCTTAATTTCCCTTAATCTCTACATTATGTACACAAATTTACATATGCTTAAGGAGAGTTGACCAAGTCAACACATGTTGACCAAAGTCAAAGGGTTGACAAAGTCAACACTTTGAAAAGTCAACAAAAGACATTAAGAGATAAGTAAAAATATCTTAACTTCATGATGGCTTTTCTTTTCTTTCTTTTTGATTTTTTTTTCTTCTCCTTTTCTTCTCAATTGCCGTCCATATTTTCTCCTTCTAGGCCCTACCATTTGCCTTCTTCCATAATCAACACAAAACAAAAGAAACAAAACAAAAACAACCCCCCATTGCCATAAGCTTCTTCTCCCCATTTCACTCACATCACTCCTCCTTTTGCCTTCTTAATTCCAACACAATTAAAGGTATGTCTTTAAGTTGTTTTATGTTGCTTTATATTATTCATTAGTTAGTTAATTAGGTAGATTAGATAAGTAGTTATGTGTTTAGTGTTGTCTTGAAGAAAAGAGCACAAAGTTTTCCTCTTTAAGTGTAGAAATCTAGGAATCATGAAGAAGAAGAAGGATATGCATGTGCATATGTCCTTAAGTATATGTATAAAAGGATATGCTAGAAGAATACATGTATAAATACCTTTGTACATAAGTAGACAATATGTACATAACCTAAAATAAGATATATACTAACTATACATACATATATCATGTCAAATATACCCTTAAAATACAAAAAGAATGAAATTGTGAAGCTTTCTTAAGGGGGTAGATAAGGCATACGAAAATACGTATAAAAATACGTATGCCACTGTATGTGTATATAGGTATATGTATTAGTATACGTATAAGTACATAAGTATACATATTAGTATGTTATGAGAGTAGGTAGGTATATAACATATGTATATGTATAAGTACTTAATGACATATATATTTACATGTAATAAATAGATTAAAAAAGCCATGACATTATCTAAACATTACATAAGCCATGACATCATCAATTGTTTACATAAGTGATGATGTAAGCGTAGATTTATAATAGAAGATATAATAAGATTACATAAGCACATAACATAGATATATACGTGTATTTAGAAGTCGAAAATCCCTTAAACCTTAATACACTTCCTAAATTGAATTAAATTTAATCTAGTATGTGGATTAGTAGCACTAATGTAAAATTTCCTAAGTGTAAGAATCAAATAGCTAATTCAATCATTAAATCCTAAACTAGGGCATAAACATAAGCAATAAGAATAATTAAACTTCAATAAGATAAAATTTCAATAAATTTAGCCCATATCATAAAACACGGGTCATAACGTCCAAAACGGACAATACCGTATGAATGTACGTCTGAAAACGATGAAAAACGACTATAAATTCGTAAATATTGAAAATAAAATGAAAAAGTTACGTACGATTAGCAATTAGGTTTAATCGAATAAGGGCTAATAATAATCTAAGTAGAATTAGGTAGGTAGATGTCTAAAACCATTAATTAAGTCAACTACTTATTATCCTTATTATCTCGTAATGATCAGGTGGTCCCGACGAGGGCGAGGATCTCCCGATCGGTTATTACGACTAAAGCGAGTCGTCATAATCAAGTGAGTACTCCCGATGACTCTATACTTGTTTGTGCTTGTAGTTAGTGTACTTAAATTGAAAATCAATAACTTGATGCATGAGGCTTTGGGATATGTGTGTGCTTGATATTGATTGATTATAGTAAGAAATATTGTTAAATACGATAATTGATGATTTGATGGTATGATTGATTTTTATATGATTTGGATGGTTTATTGATATTGATTGATCGCCTCATAATCTGACCTAATTATATTTGGCTTATTTTGAATCAAAAGGGTCATGCATTATCTATGCATCGCATTACTTATTCTGGCCGTCACTTCACGCGGTTGGTAATGAAGGGCCTTGGAGGGATGAATTCCCACATGATTTGATTAGTACCGTACAGGAGCATGGGTACAACAAGACCCTACCCTTGGCTCGCGGGTTCTATTGGCGCTAGAGACGCTAACCGTGGGTAGTTGGGGGTCGCGTCTAGAGACCACCGCTGTAGGGTGTGAGTGTGGACTGCGGGGGCCACTTCACCGC
>JAMXBB010000012.1:74487640-74562771 GCA_024138015.1 Lumnitzera littorea | reverse complement strand
TGTGAGGACAGAGAGTACTTTTGGCTAAATGTAGAGTTGAAAATATAATTTTTATATTGTTCTGACTTTAGATATGTTTCAAACGCTATATCTGTAAACTTTTATACACTTAAATTATGTGTTATGTTTTCTATATTATTATTTGTCATGAAATGCTATTGCTTAAGCTTGCGCACTCTTGGTAATTAGTAGTAGTTGTAGCCTTATGTATCGTATAAAAGGATCGTCGATTGTAAGGGAACTCAATCTACAATTCTTTGTACGGTATACGGCGACTGCCACGGCTAGCCCCCTCGGGTCGCGACAAAGCTCTTGTAGCTTATTCCCCAATAGTTTTTCTTTTGCAGGTTTACATACAATGGGATTGGGATAAGTCTCGAGTGCTGAGGGCGAAATGAAGATATGTACATTAGTGTTAGGATTAGTTGAGATTTTTATAGGTGATACATAAACACTCTTTGTAGAAAATATTCACATGTTAGAATTTAATATAATTTAATTCTTCCTGCAGTTTTATAATGTTGGTAATCCTGTCTTATTATTTAGTAGGGGATACCGATTCTCTACGGTTCTGAGGAACTGTGGGATATCGAATATCCATAATTATTTATAATTATATATTATGTCATGTACAATAAATTAATTACTTGAAAATCATTAATCTTAGTGATTTATTATTTAGAGTCTTGCAATCTCTAACTTGTAAGACGGTTTTCATATCATGAGTGCACACATGTTATGAAAATTTTAGATAATCCTACTAGGCCCCCTTTAGGGTCCTGACAAAGTAGATGGAGGAATCTTGTTAGGATATTCCTTACAAAGCAAAACTTTTCGGGTATATAACAAAGCTACTTAAACAATTGTGGAATCAATTAATGTAAAATTCATTAATGAAGCCAAGATTGAAGAGTCAGATGATGAATCAAATGACACAAGTAAGAATTATTTCTCTCATAAGAATGTAACTGAGAAGAAAGAAACTAAGAAAACAAGAATTACTGAGGAAGCTTAACTAGAGAATCCATTAGAAGCTAAATCGGAAGGTACATCAAAAAGTGTGTTAGAAACCATCCAACTATGTTTTGAACCTCAAAAGACTTGAAGATATAAATCATACCATCTACTAGAATAGTTTATTAGAGATATACATTCTAGAGTTAAAACCAGAGTGAGATTATAAAATATTGAAAATCACTTTGCTTTAATATTCAAAATAAAGCCAATGAGAATGTATATCTCACTTTTCAATATTCAAAATAAAATTGTGTAAGCTCTAAAATCACTTTTCAATATTTCTAATAAACTATTCTAGAGTGTTAAGAATAAAGTTTGGCTCATAGATGATTAAGCCTTTACATCAATGAGAAACACAAGAAGAACAAATTACCAATATCTCTATTTGAGGGGGAGATTTTAGATGAGGAATTAGAAAGTGAATTAAAGGATGATGAAGAGGAAGAGTTTAAAAGTATTGAGGATATTCTAAGGAAAGTTAAGGGCAAAAAAGCAGTTAAGCCTAAGGAAAAGATAGGTAAAGTATTTGATTTGAAAACTTAAGGAAAATTCCCAATCAATGAAGGCAAGAAAAGGAAGAGAATACCTAAATCAAATAGTTTTGATAGTTGGCATAACAAAGGAAAGAATTTTGAGGTTGGTTCTAGAAATAGAATCTCTAAGCAAGAGGTTGAAGATATGACGGACAAGAAATTTGTAGATTTCATGAATCTGATGAAAACTCAATTTGATGAGCTGACTCAACCACCAACCACAAAGGATTCTTTGGCTCCACGTTCATCACCTTCCTTACTACAACAACCTCAAGAAGAACAAGAACCTATTTAACCAACTTTATCACCATCCTCTCCATCCAACACTATTCAGGCCACAAAATCCCCTAAACAATTTCCTGATCCTCAACTAGATACTTAACAGCCTCTAATTTGAGCTACTCCACCATTTGCACAAGCATCCAATCCATCTCTTGAATCAACTCCTACTTCAAATGTTCCTATTACTAATGAATCTTCTAAAGAAGTTTTTGCTTTGCTACAAACCCATATAGGACAAATTTTATATTTGCCTTGGAAGTCTAATTAACCATTAACTCCTAGAAAGATTAAGAAGTCCTATCTTAAGAAGAAACCCTAAATTTTCTACTATTCTTTGAAGCCTTGTTATGATAGTAGCTTTTACATTCACTTGTTATTGTTTCCTTCTATTTGGACTATGTTTTATGTTTCTAGTTGATTTTGTGTCTTGTTTTGACTATTAGAAGTTTATAATCACTTATGACATATCTTATCTTATGATCTCATCTATGCTTTTGAGAAATGACATAGTCCTTTGTTATTGTTTTATGGTGTTATGTTTTGAGGATATTTTGCTTAAGTTTTGTTATCATCAAAAAGGGAGAGAATGTTAATCTCTGCATTTTGTTTTGATGATGACAAAAGATGATAACAAAAAGGGATCATATTTGAGATGTTTACATGCATGTTTACCTTGATTAGATATTACTATATGTGTTTATCAATTTCTCAGGTTTGTTAAATAAAGTCTTCTAAGATTTATTAGAAGATCAATTAGAGGACTAACCAGAAGGTAGGAGAACTAGAAATAGGGAATACACTTAAGATATAAGAATCACCAATTAAGACTTTAAGAAGACTTAGCTTCATTTACTAAATATATTTGGGAAATATGTTTGATACGTTCCACTAAGTAGGATTAAAATCTATAAGGATAAAATCAAACTTCTCTTGTTATAAATTTTGTCAAAGATTGAAATGTTTTGTATTTTATTTAAAAGAGATTTTGATCAAGTCATCCAGATTTAAAAAGATTCATATATTGACATTAAAGTTTACCTTATATGTACATTTGAAGTTCTCAGACAAAGGAAAGGAAATCTCACCACTGTTGTAGCATGCGTATTATTGAAATGATTTCACATATATGGGAGGTCAACAAAGAGATAAATCACAAGGAATTTTTGCCAACCAAAAGTTCAAAATAATTTCTCTAAGGACTTACCATAAATCAAGCCACTAGCAGTTGCAATTTGAAGTATATAAGAGAGGTAAGATCATCATATAAAAGGACACGAAAAGGAACGAAAGAATTTCTATTATTATTCTAAAGTGTTGCAAACAATCCAATTCTAAGAACAGAAGACCGATTAGAAGCTTACATACTTATCTTCATACATGTTCTTATTTGTTGAGAAACCGTTTCTTTTATTTTCCTTATTGTCTTTTGTAATCTTGATATAATTATTGTTTTAGAGAGATTTTTAATCTTTGTAGTTTTGAGTGTTATCTTAGGAGTAAGACTAAGTGAGTCAAAGCATAGAATATTATTTGTAACCTCTCTAATTGTTTAAGTATTTTGGATAGTGGAACGACTCAGAAAAGTGATCCAAGTCCCTAACAGTGAGGTTAAAAGAGTATAGTAGACATAAGGCCGAAGCACTATAATTCATTTGCTTGATTTTTTAACTCTCATCTCTTTACTTTTGTGCACTTCTTTTATATTTGCTTATCCATTCATCTTCTAGCTGATAATTTAAGTAATCAAGGGGATAAGTTTCACTCAAGTAACAAATTTGTTTAAAATTTAGTTTATAACCAATTTAAAACCAAACCCCTTACCCCTTTGATTACTTAACTGGGACCTACATGATAGAAATAATTAAGAATAATCAGAAAGAAAGAAATAGTAAGAAGGAAAATGGTTGGAATAATAAAGTGATAAACATTTTCAATATCATAATCCTTAGCAATGGCACCTAAAACATGATTGTAGGCAAGCTTAGCTATCGATTTAATAATAACAATAATTAAAAAAATAGAACTAATAACATAATTAGTTAATGTTAAGAAGAAGCATAATCCTTATTAAATCTTATGTTTTTTGAAACCTAGTTCTATGTGACTTTTCAATCTCAATGCAATATTGGACCATAGATATTCTTATTATGGACTAATTAGACTCATCTCTCTAATTAATCCTTAATCCAAAGTATACTCTACCTAAATCACTTTTGCAATAAAGTATCTTAGGATTGCATTATTACTTGAAACCCGTAATTAGGTTGCCTTAATTCAAAGACACCAAACATCTAAACATTTTAGTCAATCAGTTTCTTCTAATCATAACAATTAGTCATTATATAGGACCTCATAAACTCTATAGCAAATTCATACACTAATTCAATCACTAGTAAAATTGAATTAAAGAGCAATACAAATCAGTATAATTAGATCACAAAAATGCAAAATCATGGATTGAA
Organism: Lumnitzera littorea; assembly: GCA_024138015.1. Taxonomy (NCBI): domain Eukaryota; kingdom Viridiplantae; phylum Streptophyta; class Magnoliopsida; order Myrtales; family Combretaceae; genus Lumnitzera; species Lumnitzera littorea. The sequence continues at coordinate 74,558,477 of JAMXBB010000012.1, read as the reverse complement.
AGAAATAAGCACTAATATAAAAAATATCAATAAACACCTTGAAATCTAGGATTCAATAACGATTTACTAAAAACAATTAAAATCACAACATAATCAAAAAGAAGAAAAGAAAAATAGAGAAACCCCTATATATTTTAACTTACTGACTCTTTTCCAACGGAGGTCTCTTTGCAATCTAAGCTTAGATATTTATTTATATGGGCTATAACTAGATTTACAATGAAAACTTATAAAAAAAAAAAAGATCTACAAATTATAGGATCACTACACCCTAAGATCATGGTCGTGGAGTGTAGGTGTAGTCTTGCACTTCCAATAAAAATGTTCAAATTTGTTGGAAATTGAGGATGAGAGGCCTACCACCAAGATTACAGTCGTAGGGTCTACACATGATCCTCTCTAGACTTCAATTCTTAGATTAAATTTCTTCACTTCAATTCCTTGATCAATGCATATTTAACTAAGCTCTAAAACTCCACCAAAATCTCTAGAAATTCATCAAACACTTCCAAAATCCTTACATATGAAATATTAATGAATTAAACTTCAAATTGCTATAAAATTAACTTGATTGATATAGAAATTCTCTCTTTGCTCCTCCTTGGCAAATGGTTCTATACTCATCAAGTATCGAACAAGTAAGGCTAGTTTGTCTAAGTCTTCGACAAACACATCTTCTTCAACTAGTTCATCCTCTTGAGTGGTTTCCCTCTCGAGAACAACCTCTTCCTTGGGTTTCTCACTAGTGCTATCCACTTCGAGCTTAAGGACATCTCCTTTGATTATCATAGTTCGTTGGTTTGAACATTGAATAGCCATGTGCCTAAAACCTTAGCATATGAAGCACTTAATCTAGCTCATCTTGCTTCCAAATCCTTATCCCTTCTCATATATTCTCATCAGTACGTCATTATCAAGTTAACCCTTCTATTCGACTCTAACATCTACCTTTTTAGTTAGCTTGATACTTAATTGAGCTTAGTAACTTCCCTAAATAGGTCAACTTGATTAACCAAGTCGGCACATCGAGGGTTAAGTCAACCTATTTCTTCTCTGTCTCTCCACTCGCTGGGCTAGTCTTGTAGCCTCATCCAATGGGTAAATTATTGAAGCTCTACAGCATCCTATAGGTTACTCCTTAATCCAATGAGAAACCTAGACATTATTCTAGCTAATGGCTCATCCACTTCACAGCAAATCATAAGTATTTTGAATTCTTGAACATAATCATCAATAGTTTGGCCTCCTTGTCTCAACTCTTAAAGCTAAGCAAAATTATCTTACAAATAAGTATCCGACACGAATCTGTTTCTAAGGATCCTCTCCATCTCAAGCTATGTAGTTACCTTTCTATATCTTTATCATCTTTTCATGACTTAAAAATTCTTCCACTGTATCATGGCATATCTTGAGAACTCAATAGCAATAGCCCTTACCTTCTCTTAATCCTTCTACTGGTAATAATAAAAAACATGCTTAACCTTCTCTTCCCAATACAAATAATCATCTGTACTCCCAAAACCATTGAAGCTTAGAAGCTGAAGCTTCACATGGTCAGCAGCTTAGAGTGCTCGAGCTTGCTCTTCTTCCTTATTATACTCTTCTTCTTCATCATCATCCATATCTCTTAAGTCAATCCTTCTTCACACTTGCACTCCTACTTTTCCACCTCAAACTTATCAAGACGGATTCTATCCTCTAACGAGTCAAGCAATTTGTGGAGTGTTCTACATAAACTTAGTAAGTTGATAGGCCATTACATGAATAGCTCTAGTCAAGTCGACTATGAGGTTAGCTACCTCATCTAGTTGTTCATCTTAACTTCTAGGGGTGCCCTAGGCTTATCAACTATGGTGGATAATACCACTATTGTCATCCCCAATACTAGCATTAACACTCAAGTTTGTTATTTTCTCAAAGAAAAAACTTAGTAACAAAACTCAGAATCTAAGAAACAATAGATGTGGTTCTTTGCCCTAAGCAACACAAACATACATTCAAAAACTTCTTCATGTGATAGTTTAATTTATCACAAACACAATGGCTACTTCCAAGAACAACAACCCAACTAAAACCTGCTTTATTTTTGTATATTCGAAACAAGGAAAAATAAAGTATACACAATAGAAAACTACTACACTCTTTTACTTACTCGAACACTTTAGTGGATCTTTACACAACTTCAACATACTACCACAGCAAACACTACTTCACAAAAGCTTAAGTATAACTTACCAAAATGAAACCTCTACTCTGATACAAAAGATGATACACTACGCCAAAAGCTGATAAGGGCAAATGTATCAAGATGGGTTTAAGTTGGCAAAAAGTTCAAAGAAGAGATGGGAATGGTGTAAAAACAAGGAAAGTAAAACAAGCAACCCACAAATAGCTCTAAGGATAAGATGCACTAAGGAACTTCTGAAGACTCACATAACAACTTGATATGACACACGAGATGGTCCAGTAAGGGTACTCGCCACCTAACTTTGCTTAAGAGTAAGGTAAATAAGCTAATGAGAGCAATGTTCACAAAAGAAGAGAGTATATTCAATAATTAGTGATATGCTCTATTGTGGCTACATGTACCGTAGGTATTTATATTTGAAAAACTAGGGAAAACTACCTAAAATGTAAATGACTAAAAGGGTAATGTTCAAAAGAAATAATGTACAAGGAATAATAAAGGATACAAATGAAAATTCAAGGAAAGTATTGATTAGTATAGCAAGATATTTTCACGTAGGCCTGGACACTTGACAACGGCTAGTTAGAGATGCTTTTAGCTAAAATAGACAAAAGAGTATGGTCAGAGTAGAGGCTACCAAGTAGAGGTGCTGAGTAGAGGTAGGTCTATCCGAGGAGAAATGGCTTCGGATGTGCACTAGATCTCTCGGATTCTTGACATTAATGTTACCAAGCTAGAGTTCAGCTCGATAATTTCCGAGTAAACATGTTACGGTTCGAACTGTTACTAGAACATCCGTCTAGTCAACACTTGATTATCGAGAGACATATAGTTACTTAGCTCGGAAAAAGGAGTTGTTCAATAGTGAGGATTAGCTCAGCCTCGATAGGTAATAGGAATTAACCCCTTGAACCAATCACGTGTAGTCGAGCTAGAGGACTCTAAGGACTCACTCTAAGGATACTAGCTCTAGGCCATAGCTGAGACAGGGATTCTTATTTAAGCTGGTCTCTACTGACCAGACTATGAAATCCTTACTTATGTTACATTAGCCCATGTTCAATAGCGATGCTTTATCCTAAAAGATAGCCCAAGAATGGTCAAGGTGAGCTCCTGATCCGACCATAGATGTCCAACCCCAAATCAAGATTATTTCTCTTCAAAAGAACTAATTGGTCCCTGGCCTAATCTAAATCAGGTCAGCCATTAACTGCTTATACGTTCTATTTCGCCTACTTTGTATCATAGTCCTAACTCCCATCTACCACGTAACACATGTCTTCTAGCATGATCTTTCCAAAAGGATTCTTCACTTTTTTGCACTGAATATTCTTTATATCTTTTACCATTTTTAGTATGTTTCATATAACTTAATTGTAGAATACCCTTTTATCTTTTAATACATGTAAGGTAACCATAGTGGATTAGTATATAAATCCCCACGTTCTTATACATAGAAAATTAACTAATCGATATAGAATTATTCACGTTAAGCAACCGTATTGTTTTCATTATCACTCAACTCTTATCTATTCCCTTTGGTAAGGAGTAGTGGTAAGTGACTTGTCAGTTTAGATTGGTGTGTCATATCTGATAGATTATAGGTTGAGTAGGATCAAATGGTGTGTCATATCTATTCAATAGCTATAGATGCCTAATATTTGCACACCCCTTCGGCCTTTTTTAGATTAGGTTATAGAGTCCTATATTAGAAAAAATTCAAAAATATAGGAAATTAAAGAAAACATAAAAAAATTAAGAAATTTAGAAAAAATAAGAATTATAGAAAAATACAAAAATAAGAAAAAGCACAAAAAATAATAAATTTTGAAGAAAAGTACCAACAAAAATAAGAAGTGTAGAAAGAAACCTTAAACAATAAAAAATTAGAAAATAAATTTTAAAGATTCAAATAACTGAAAAATTTAAAAAAAATTAGAAAAGTTGAAAAAAATAAAAGAGTTTAGAAAGTAACATGTTATTATGATGGATTTTTAATTTTAATTTTAATTTTAGTTTAGAGGTTGGGCCATTGAACTTAGACTTAAATTTAAATCTAGCTTAGGTTGACTAAGTCCATATATGCAATTTAATTGCACATATGAACATGGCATAGGCCGATAGCCTAATGGTTAAGCATATGGACATAGCAATGGGTATTGAGCATGAGGTCTTAGGTTTGAGTCTTGGAGAGAGCATACAAAGTTTTTTTATATTTTCATCATATTAGAGACTACCACGTGTTAGGACCATATGTCAGGATCTGATTACATCACATGTCCTAACACGTGGTAGGTCGGGATTGAACGACATGCTGATGTAACATTATATGGCATACCATGGTAGCTACCACATGTCACATGGTGACACGTAGCAGGTTAGGGTTGTTCAAGTTGGTTGACATGGCGCCACATTAGCACTTTCCTTCTCTTTCTCTCCATTTTCCCTCCATTTCCCTTAATTTCCTCCACTTTTTCCAGCTAAGAACAGACTCGACCCCCTTACCTTAACCCTTGATTTCGCACATTTTCCTTACTGCAACACACCAATTAATGGTGTGATTTCATTCCTTACCTGACCTATTGTGAATTAATACTAAGTACGTATCTAGATTCGGTCAAATAAAAAATTAGAAAAAAGTTGTTTTTTTGGCCATCCTCATTAACTTTGATTCGAGCTTTCCTTGTTTTTAGGATCAATTTGTGTATAAAAGGGTGTTGGGGGAGCACATACAAGGATACAATCACTCACAACTAGCAGAATCATCACAAAACCTTCTCTCTCTCATTTTCTCTCTCTAACTGTAGCTTCCTCCCTCTCTCTCTTTGAGTCTTTCTCCTTCTAAGCTCTCTACCATTAGCCATTACCTTAGCTAGCTCCACCACTGCACCAGCTACCTAACCCAACTATACTTTTCCTCCACCGTGGCTTGTAGCATTATCTACGGACAACCACCACCGAAACCCTAACCCCATGGTTAACCCCTCTCGAACCACCACCTTTAACCATCTTCAGCCTAAAATAACCCTACGATCGAACTTAATGCCCCCCCAAAACCACCAACCCAACATCTCTCTTACACCTAACAACTCTAAATGCTAAGACCCGATCACCACCATTGGCCACCACTTTGAATCACCTTCCAAACCACCTCCAAACACTATGGCAACTTCCCTAACACTATTATCCCTAATAAAAAACACACAAAACATACCTTATTACCTCGCTTTGGCCACTAGAACTGCCCGAATCATTCTCTACCGCCATTACTGCTATTGAAGGCATTATAAGCCAACTTGGATCTGAAGTACGACCCAAATACCAAACCTAAGACCCGCGCGCCCTATTTGCTGTCCGGTCTGATCTTTTTCCATTCGACTTTTGTTTTTTGTTTCTTTTCTCTTTCTTTCTTTTTATTTTGTTTATTTATGTATATTGTAATGTAAAAAAAAAAAAGAAAAGAAAAAAAGAAGAAGGAAAAGTAAAAAAAAAAAAAAGGAGTAAAAAGAACAAGAAGAAAAAAAAAGTATTTTTTTTAGTTTAATAAAAAAGTAAAAATAGATCGAATAAGTAAAATAATAAATAGAATAAAATAAATAAATGAAAGTGAAAATAAATAAGTAAATAGAAAGAATAAAGATTATTATTTCTTTTTGTCACTTAGAAAATTGATTTTTCAAAAATAAAATAAAAAATAAATCAACCATTTTTCAAATTAGGATCATTTAGAATTTCCAAAAATAAAAACCAATTTAGGGCTCTTTAAGAAATTTTCTTAAAAAAATTAAAATGGGTAAAAATGTAAACCTAGCTATTTTAAAAACTAAAATTAACTCAACCTACTAAAGTTTTTCATTAAGAGAACTACGTACGTCTGATCTCGAATAACGAGTACATAGGTACTTATGGGGCAACGATAAAAATGAAAAAACCTAATTTTCCTTTTTTAGTTTAGATTACTTCATTTATCCATTTAGAGTAACTAATAACCAAGTTCTTTTTTTTTTTAATTAAAATGTTATTTTTAAGTTTAATTCTAATTTTGGAAAGTCAATGGTACCCGTAATGGTTTAAAATTCTTAATCCTTAGACCTATGATCTCTAATTTCAAAAACCTTTTTACAAAATTGGTTTTTCTCATTAGACTAGTGGCTATGTTACAACTAATCCACCTAATTGGTTATAACTTAACTGTTTTTCCTAACTCCAGTTGGGTGGTGACTCCAAAGTTGTTTTAAAAATAAAAGGACTGGTTTTCTTTAAACTATAGTCAAGGATTGGTATTAAACTGGTAGAGTTTAGTAGTGATCGGTTTAGAGAAGAGCTAATTTTATAAAAAATCGAGAGGGTAAAAAACTAGGCTCGATAGCTTGGTGACTCTAGTAGAGACATCAAGAGAGTTAACCATTCAACTTTCCAAAATTAAAATTAATCCCTAAAAGCTACCTTTATGTAATTTATTTACTTATTTGTCCTTTGTTTGTACCATAGTTGTACTAAAATTTTCTTTGTAGGTTTAGTTTTATTTATTTAATTTAAAAGAGGATTTATTTTATGTATTATAAATGCATGATAGATATGGTTGAACTCGAACCATCTTAGGACCTTAGGACGGGGAGCTATTATATAAGTTTCGGGCGTAGTGGGGCACCTACCATTTAGGGCCGATTAAGCTACCCTACTTAAACTTCGATGTGATTAAGGAACCGTTTTTTCATAAACATGTGAGGTAATAAAGTTTAAGGACCTTTAGAACCTACTCTTCTTACATACATTCTTCAGGGTTTTGCAAATAGCTAATAAGGCTGCATTGTTACAAAATGGAAAAAGAAAAGACAAACTTAAAACCTCTTTCCTAAAGTTCACTCTCAGCTTTTGTTTATCTGTCTTGCATATCACTCGCATAGGGATATGGGGGATCATTTGTTGCATCAAAGATGTATGGTAGATACAATCAAACCTAAGCCGTCTTAGAACCCTAAGAGAGAGGCCATTATGTAGGCTCTGTATGTTGTGGTGTAACTATAGCTTGGGGTTGACTAGGCTACCTCACTTAAGCTCAATGTGACTAATGAAAGTATTTTTTAACAAATGAGATCACAAAACTTAAGGACCTTTTCAAGACTTACCTTAATTGCATATAATCCTTCCCAAGCTTGAGTTAATACATTACCCTTAAGAAGTTGCAACCCTTCTGATCATTTAAGATTTTTAATGCAATCAAGTTCTTAAAAATAACAGTAAGGTTGCAACTTAAGGGGGTAATGTATTAACCCAAACAATCCCAACACCTGCATATTTCCATGTGCTTTCTTTTATACATTAATGATTGATTGTTGTCCATGAAATATGTAGACCTAAGAATGGCGAGTAACCAACAAGAGAACAATCAAAGACTGTTAGTTGCCTTAGGAATCCATAACCAGCTGCTACAAGCTAAAGCTACCTACTGGAAGTAAAGGGCTAGGCATACTGAGGCCTCTAATAGGGCCTTATTAGCTCAAGTTGAAAAAAAGTAAGAGAATCATGAATTGGGCTTTAGAAATGTTGAACAAGATTAAGGCCCAATTGCAAGAGTTAGATTAGAAACTCTAAATAGAGTTGAAGGACTTTGAATAAATTTTAAGTTTCATTGTTAGTTTCCCTTTTGCTTTGTTTCATGTACTCTAATCTTTCCAAAATAATTTTTGTTTTTCTCTTTAGTCATTCTTTGTTCTTTCCTTCTTTGTAGACAATCTTTCAATAGAACTTTTCATTCTCCCTTACTCGAGGAAGTAAAAGAAAAAAAGCTAAAAAAATATAAAAAATCCATCATTTCTTTCCAGTTTCTATAAAATAAAGTTTTGTCTTTCTCTCTTTATAAAAAAAAAAAGAAAAGAAAAGAAAAGAAAAGTTGCTAACTAGTAAAGAAATTCTTCTAACCAGGTTCACATGACTGATGACAAACTCGTCTCCCTAGAAAGGACAATGCATCAAATGACCTAACAATGGTAAGTTTTTTTCCTAATAATCACCACTCTCTAGATATCCCAAAATTCAAACTTGGAAAGGAGATTCTCAAATTTGGAAGAGAAAATAGCCATGTCACAAAACATCACCACAAATCTAGAAATGGCAATGGGCCCTATGCTTAGAAGATTTCAACACTCAACGTTTAAGACTAATCAAACGTAAGTAAGCCCAAGTGATAAAGGAGGCCCAAGTAGAAAGAAGCTGAGGAGAAGTGAGAAAGAACAAACCTAAGGGACTCGGAGGAGACAATTCACTCAACTGAAGATATCAATCACCTAACTCTTTTATCATTTGAAAGCAGCAAGGGTTGTAACTTGTAAAGCCCCTAATCTAAATTACAAACCACACATCTTTGACCTAGAAGCAAGATGTGGCTATCATTTGTGTTAGAAGGGACACTCTATTGAAAAATGCTGGAGATTGAAAAATAAGATTCAAGACTTGATTGATGCAAAAGTCATTCAGTTAGAGCTACAACAAGATGTTCCTTCTTCAAGTCATGAGGATAGTTCAACTAAGTCACCGAGAGCTCCATTTCTTTTGAGCTTGCTTATGCCTTCTAATAAGCTCACGGGTTGTTTTAGTAGATTAGACACTTGTTAAGATAGAGGCGGAAAAAAAGAAAGTTGTTTTCAATAAAGTCTATAATAGATGGAATAATACAATTGCCTTTTTCAATGGAATGATTGTACTACTTTTAGAGCAAAGAATTTTTCCTTAAGGAATTGGTACCTCACTTTTATAAGGTTTAGAATGAAAAGAGGCAAACTATTTTCTACACACTAACCCAAAACACTTTGAGAGTTGAGCAACATAAAAGGTGAGGACACTTTGGACTCATTCCTTAAAGGGGGTTTACTTTGAATGTGATATACAGATTAAAATGAAATTAGGCATTCATTTCTCAAATCCTAAACACAATCATCCTTTGTTCACCCTGTTAGACCTATTTGAAGAATTTTCAAACTAAATCCTATCGAGAACCACCCCATAATGGGGTAATTTAGAGGTTAAGGCCATTAATAAGGAGAGAAGGATTAAAATTGGTTTTTACTTGCTTCAATAATGTTAAATTCAAAAGCAAATTTTATTCCTGATAAGTTATGTTTTTTGAAATAAGGAGGAGCCACATCCTTTTTTAAACACCTCAAGCTTTTACTTACCTCACTTGAGCCCATACAATAGAAAATGAATTTAGGACCCTAAATTGCTCAAGAGGTAAAAACTTGGCAATGGAGACTTAGGCCTAAAAGAAAAAGAAAGAACAACAAAAGAATAGTACGGTAAAGTAATAACAAAATAGAAAAAGGAAAAGATGAGGAAAAGAGGTTGGAAAATTGGGCTTAAGTGTAAGTTAAGAGCTAAGTGAAAGTCATATCATATCCTAATAAGGGCAATCAAATCAAAAGTCAAAGCCTAAATAGCCCTAAAGACACAAAACCCTACATCCAATTTGAAGCCTCTCTCACACTTGGCCTTCCTACCTATAATACCATCCTTACACAAGTAAAAGCTCTTCCGATCTTTAAAGATAATTTATCTTTAATAAAATTTGTTTTTGAAACTGGGGTAAGTATATTTGTAATTGTTCCTAAGGTTCTTAACTTGTACGCTTGGGATTAATATTTATTTTAAAATAGGCTTCTTTGTTAGTTCCTTTATAAACCCTTGTATCAAAAGCCTAAATTCATATTGATAAATCGTAAAAGACCTAATGGATTGATGAAGGTGTATCACATCTAAAATAGACTATAATTTTGGAATTGTAGTCAAGAGTATAATATGGGCCAACAGTTTGTAAGGAAGTCTTATTCGACAAAACTAGTCATGAGTTACCTTTTAAGGATGTTTGAAATCATAAGGCCCCACCAAAAGGTTGGCATCCAAGTTAGGGGGAACATAAGAGGCCCTATGTGATTATTAAGGAAGAGTTATTTACCTATTAGCAAATTCAAAAAAACAGAAAAGAAAAAAGGTAATAAAAATAAAAAATAATAAAAAGAAGAAGAAAAGGAAAAAGAGAGAGAAAGTATCTTTATTTCAAGTCCATGTCAGCCCAAGTGGCTAAGTTTTCATTCCATTCTAAAAGAAAAAAAGGTTAAGAGTTCGGGTTTTTTTTATTCTTCCTAAAATAAAGGAAATTATACCTAATGTCTCTTTCAACATAAATGGTTTACACCAAAAGGGTTTTTTCTATTTTTAAATAGTTTCCCCAAAAATTGAGTCGTGTTTTTAGACAAGTTTTTATCTTAACTAGCTCTCGAATGGGCTATCCATCTTACATCTATTCAACTCACTTCAAGGTCTTTAGCAAACCTATAAGGTGCCTCTGTTCTTCAATTACCTTTAGCGTGCCCATAGGGCCTTTCAGTTCACCATGTTCTTTTAACAAGCTCATAAAGCACTTCTTTTTTGCAAAAATCTTGTAGTAAGCTCATAAGATGCTCAATTTTTTTAGGCAAGCCCATTGGGCCTCTCTATTCATGAAGTTTTTCTTAACAATCTCATGAGGCATTCACTAAGCTTCTCTTAAGTGTGCTTATAGGGCCCTTCAGTTCATTGAGTTCTTTTAATAAGCCCATAGGGCGCTTCTTTTTGCAAAGATCTTATAGTGAGTTCATAGGACGCTTGATTTCTTTAAGCATGCCCATTGGGCCCCTCTGTTCACGAAGTTTCTCTTAATGAATCCGAATGGCACTTCTCTTCATTGTCTCATCAATCCAGCCTATAAGACACTTACCTTCTACATCCAAGTGATTAGCCAGTCTTTGAAGATGCGATCTTAACTCAATCTCTCTTCTAAATTCTTTAAGTAAGCCCATGAGACATTTATGTTTCAAGCAAGCCCATAAGGTACTTCCACTCTGCTTAAGTGTTCCGAGATGGATGATGAAAGGGGCTTCTTCAACTTCAACTAAAGAATATGGCTTTCTCCCACGCTATGCTTTTAGCTCATTTGATCAAGCCCAGCTACTAACCACATTCTCTCCCGATCATAAGAGAAGAAAGCTCTATCAAAGGCCTATCCACACCACAATCATCGTCTGCTTGCCAGAAAGAAAGGAACTCTTTCCATGGGAGGCGATGGAAGCGGTTCCAGCTCTTCGAAGGAACCCTTTCTTCCCAATTTAAATAAGGCCCCGACTGAAGAGGGAGGATCTACGCGAAAAAAAAAAGAGAGAGATCCATCTTAAAAAAAAAAAAAAGAAAGACAGGCTAAAAAAGAGTATTTAGCATAAGTAATACGCCCTCTGATCGAGAAAGAGGAAAACAAACGTCTGTCACTAAAAAAGCCCTCCTTCCCCGGGGGACATGGTAGAGAAACTTATCAGCCACATTAGGGGCAAGTGCGCCCAGGCAGCAAACGAGCCCAATGCGGCGCAATCCTATTTTCCATAAAAAAAAAAATGGTTAACCCTAGCCCGTAAGGACGCGGAGGAAGATGGGAAGGGTCGTTTAGGGCATTTCCACTTTGTTCACCAAATTTTTCTCAAGTAGGTCCATAGGGCACTTCCTTTCGCCAAGTATTCTCTTAACAAATCCATAGGGCACTACCTATCACCAAGTTTCTCTCAAGTAAGCCCATAGGGCACTTTCGCTTTGTTCACCAAATTTCTCTCAAGCAAGCCTATCATGACCCTAAAGGGGGCCTAGTAGGACTACTTAAAATTTTCATATCATGTGTGCACTCATGATTTGAAAATCATCTTGCAAGTCAGTAAAGTTTTTATTTATTTAACTTACGACCACATATATGTGAATATGGATATCCGATAAGCCACAGTCCAACAGAATCGCAGAGAATTGGTATCCCCTACCAAACAATAAGATTAGGTAGTAAAGTTCTAAAACTCAAACTTACTAAAGTCACAAAATTTAAATGTAGTATTAATAATTATATATATAACAATTCAAATGAACTATATAGTCTATCCTTAGAGTCTAATTTCTATGCATCTCGATGTTGGCACTCAACTCTCAATTCTTAACCTATGCCCAATCATTTAGTAACCTGTAAAAGAAAACTATTGGGGAGTAAGCTACAAGAGCTTAGTGAGTTATCCCTCGTACTATACCAACAAACAAGTTATCAAACAGTTTATTATCAAACATATGAATGCATGAACAAGCAGTATACCAAATAGTATATATGCAGTTGACCAGTACTACATATAACATCAGATTTAACGCCCTCCAAAGTAAGGGTTGGAGATACATCGGCACCAATCACAATCGTGCTCTAGCACTTGGGTTTTTAACCTTATATCATTATATATATATATATATATATATATATTCCTTGATTCACTAAACAGGTTTCTACTTCCATCATTCAATAGTATACAAATATTCAGGTCTAGCGGTGAGCAGGCTCCTGCAATCTACGGTCACACNTATATATATATATATATATATATAGTTTACGCTACAATTATGTATATACATACTATAGTTATTTAATGAAAATACTAAATACTACTTATATGTATTCCTAAAAAAAATACATAATACATACTCTTTCCATATAATATACTTATGTTCATACATGTATATATACCTAGCCTTATACATATATAAAATTAAATCTAAATATTTATGCACATAGACATGTATTAGTAATGTTATATGTAGAAAAATAAATACTATATTTATACATGTATATATTACATATTATATATCTATATTACTAAAATAATTACTTACCTATTTATTTAATTTCTCTTCTTCTTTTCTTCTTCCTTTCTTTCTTCTTTTCCTTCTTTCTTTTTCTTTCTCTCCCTTACGGTTTGCTTCCCAGATTTTTGTGTTTGTGTAGAATTTTTTTTTTCCAGATTTATATTTTCTTCCCTTGCTCATGTGATTGGTAGCTTAAAATTTAAGCTAAGAGTTTATCTAATCTTTTGCATTAATGAGGAAAAAAACAAAAGTAATCATTTCAATTTTTTTTTTCTTTTAGTTTACACTCAACACGTGGCAATTTTTTTTCCTCACGTGGGCTGCCCTTTGATTCTTTTGTTTCTTGTTTTGCATAACATGGAAATGGAAAAAGAAAGGAAAGGAAGAAAAGATATAAATTGAAAAAAAAATGAGAAGGAAAATAAAAATTAATTATAAATATATGTAATTTTTCGAAATATATAAATTATAACAATTCTCATTGTAAATTAATTTTTAAATTTTTGTGAAATTTTATAAATTTAATTGATACCCAGTACAATTAAAATTTTTACGAGTTATTATAGCGATTTTGTTATAATTTCACACGAATAAGCGATTTAGTTGAAAATTGTAATTGACTATAATTTTATTACTATTGAGTAATATTTTACTATTTTATAGGTTTATATTTATAATTTTAGGGTTTCGATCAAATTCGGGTTCAATTTTAGTTAATGGTGTGTAAGTCGGTTTTAGAGTTTTAGTATGCGATTTAGGGTTTTGGTCAATTTTTCTATAGTTTTTATTACTTATAATATATTGAAATTTATAATTTATTAAATTTTTATCTTACTCGACTTTACTGACTTATCAAGTCATCTACAGTATTAGGGTTCAATTCTACTCTTAAATAGCTAAATTTACGGGGTTTACATTGTCCATAGGGCACTTCCACTTTGTTCACCAAATTTTTCTGAAGCAAGTCCATAGGGCACTTCCTTTCACCAAGTATTCTCTTAATAAATACATTGAGTACTTCCCTTCACTAAGTTTCTCTTAGCAAGCTTATAGGGTAATTCCCTTCATCACATTCTTCTTAGCGAGCTTATAGGGTATTTTCCCTTTGTTCACCAAGTCCCGTAGGGCACTTCTCCTCATCAGTTCCTTTTCTAACCTCAAGTTTAGAGTTACTAGTCTTTGAGAGACGTTACTACCTAGGTTAGTGAGCCTTAGCACAACTAGGTTTTAGATCAATCTTACATTAGGGTTACTAGTCCTTGAGAGATGTTCTAGCCTAGGTCAATGAGCCTAATGAGGTACGACCAGGTTTAAGATCGATCCTAATTTAGGGTTACTAGTCTTCGAGAGACCATCTTACCTAGGTTAGTGAGCCTTGTGAGGCATGACTGAGTTTTAGATCGATTACAAGTTAGGGTTGCTAGTTTTCGAAAGATGCTCCCACTTAGATTAATGAGCTTAATGAGGAATAACTAGGTTTTAGATCAATCCCATTTTAGGGTTACTAATTCTCGAGAGATGCACTTGCTTAGGTTAGTGAACCTAGTAAGACACAACCAAGTTTTAGATCAATCCCACATTAGGGTTACTAGTCCCTGAGAGACGCTTTTGCCTAAGTTAATGAGCCAAGTGAGGCATGACCAGGTTTTAAATTGATTCTACATTAGGGTTGCTAGTCCCCGAGAGACGCTTTTGCCTAGGTTATTGTGCCTTGTGAGGCACAACAAGGTTTTAGATCAATCCCACATTAGGGTTGCTATTCCTCGAGAGATGCTCCTACCTAAGTTAGTGAGCCTAGTGAGGCATGATCAAGTTTTAGATCGATACCAATTTAGGGGTGCTAGTCATTGAGAGATGCTCCAACCTAGGTTAGTGAGCTTAGTGAGGTACAACCAGGTTTTAGATCGATCCTACATTAGAGTTTCTAGTCTTCGAGAGACGCTCCTACTTAGGTTAATGAGTCTAGTGAAGTACAACTAGGTTTTAGATTGATCTTATTTTAAAGTAGCTAGTCTCCAAGTGACACTCCTACCTAGGTTAGTAAGCCTTGTGTAGCACGACAAGGTTTTAGATTGATCCTAGTTTAGGGTTGCTAGTCCTCAAGAGACACTCCCACTTAGGTTAATGAGCTTTGTGAGGCACGGCTAGGTTTTAGATCAATCCCAATTTAGGGTTGCTAGTCCTTAAGAGACCCTTCTACTTAGGTTAGTGAGTCTTGTGAGGCATGACTAGGTTTTAGATCAATCCTATTTTAGAGTTACTAATCCTCAAGAGATGCTCCCGCCTAGGCTAGTGAGCTTAGGGAGGCACAACCTAGTTTTAGATCAATTCCAACATAAGATTGTTTGTCCCTTAGAGACACTCCAACCTAGGTTAGTGATCTTAGAGAGGCATGACCAGGTTTCTTTTTCTTCATTCAAATCAATTTTAGGATAGTTATAGTTGTTCCTCTTGAGGCTAAAAATAGTGTCTGTTTTATCTTTGTGACAATGTTTTGCGCAAACTTTACCACAAAGAGGAACAGCTATAAATATCTAATTTTTGCCTCCTATTTTTAGATTAGGTTATAGGGTCTTAAATTAGAAAAAATTAAAAAAAAAATAGGAAATTAAAGAAAACCCAAAAAAATTAAGAAATTTAGAAAAAATAAGAATTATAGAAAAATACAATAAATAATAAATTTTAAAGAAAAGTACCAAAAATAAGAAGTGTAGAAAGAAACCCTAAAAAATAAAAAGTGCAAAAAATAAATTTTAAAAATTCAAAAAATTGAAAAATTACAAAAAAAAAATTAGAAAAGTCGAAAAAAATAAGAGTTTAGAAAGTAACATCTTCTTAAGATAGATTTTTAATTTCAATTTTGGTTTAAAAGTTGAGCCATTGAACCTAGGCTTAGATTTAAATTTAACCCAAGTTAACCAAGTCCATATGTACAATTTAACTATACATATGGACAAGGCATAAGCCAATAGCCTAACGATTAAACATATGAACATAGCTATGGTTATTGAGCATGAGGTCTTAGGTTCAATTCTTGGAGGGAGCATACAAAGTTTTTTATTTATTCATCACATCAGAGAGTGCCATATGTCAGGATCTGATTATGCCACTTGTCCTGACAAGTAGTACGTCGGGACTAGATGACATGCTAATATGGCGCTACGTGTCAGCTACATAGCAGGTTAGGGTTGGTTGACATGGCGCCACATCAGTACCATGTCAGCACCACGTCAGCACTTTCCTTCTCTTTCTCTCCATTTTCCCTCCCTTTCCCTTGATTTCCTCCACTTTCCCTAGCCAATAGTAGACCCAACCCCCTCACTTTAGCCCTTGATTTAGCACATTTTCCTTGTTGCAACACACTAATTAACGATGCGATTTAATTCCCCATATGGCCTACTATGAATTAATACCAAGAAGGTGTCCACATTTGGTCAAATACCTATTCAAATCAAGCTTCAAAAATTAGAAAAAAAACTACTTTTTCAGCCATCCCCAATAACATTGATTCGAGCTTTCCTTTGTTTTCGAGATCAATTCGTGTGTAAAAGGGTATTGAGGGAGCACACACAAGGATACAATCACTCACAACCAGTAGAATCATCACAAAACTGTCTCTCTCTTGTTTTCTCTCTCTAGCCGAAGCTCCCTCCCTCTTTCTCTTCAAATCTCCCTCCTACTAAGCTCTCCACCACTAGCCACTACCTTAGCTAGCTCTACCATTGCACAAGCTACCTAACCTAGCCACTCTCGACCTTCACCGTAGCCTGTAGCATTAGCCATGGACAACCACCACCAAAACCTTAACCCCCATGGCTACCCTCTCTTGAATTACCACCTCTGACCACCTTTGGCCGAAAATAACCCCATCATTGAACGTAGTGCCCTCCCCCAAACCACCAACCAAACATCTCTCTTACACTTAGCAACTCCAAACACCAAGACCTGAACACCACCACCAGCCACCACTTCAGATCACCCTCCAAACCACCTCCAAACATTGTGGCAAATTCCCTACCCCTATTATTCCCAATAAAAAACACACAAAACACTCCTTACCCCCTCACTTTAGCCACTAAAACTACCTAAATTGCCCTCTATAACCGTTACTGCTATTGAAGGCATTGAAGCCCAACCTAAATCTAAAGTTCGACCCGAGATTTGACTAGAATACTGAACCTAAGACCTACATACCCTATTTGCTATCTAGTCTAATCCTTTTCCATTTGACTTTTGTTTTTTGTTTCTTTTCTCTTTCCTTTTTTTTAATCTTGTTTATCTATGTGCATTGTAATGTAAAAAAAAAAAAAGGAAAGAAAAAGAAGAAGGAAAAGTAAAAAAAAAAAAGAAGGAGTAAAAAGAAAAAGAAGAAAAAAAAATATATTTTTTTTGGTTTAGTAAAAAAGTAAATATAGATCAAATAAGTAAAATAATAAATAGAATAAAATAAATAAAAATAAAAATAAATAAGTAAATAGAAAGAATAAAGATTATTATTTCTTTCTATCACTTAGAAAATTGATTTTTCAAAAATAAAATAAAAAATAAATCAACTATTTTTCAAATTAGGATCATTTAGAATTTCCAAAAATAAAAACCAATTTAGGGCTATTTAGGAAATTTTCTTAAATAAATCATAATGAGTAAAAATATAAACCTAGCTATTTTAAAAACTAAAATCAACTCAACCCACTAAAGTTTTTCATTAAAACAACTACATACGTCTAATCCTAAATAGTAGATATGTAGGCATCTACGGGGCAACGATAAAAATAAAAAAACCTAATTTTCCTTTTTTAGTTTAGATTTCTTCATTTATCCAATTAGAGTAACTAATAACCAAGTTCTTTTTTTTTTTTAATTAAAAGATGATTTTTAAGTTTAATTCTAATTTTAGAAAGTTAATGGTGCTCATAAGAGTTTAAAATTCCTAACCTTCAAATCCATGATCTTTGGTTTCAAAAACAGTTTTACAAAATTGGTTTTTCTCATTAAACTAGTAGATAAGTTATAACCAATTTACCCAATTGGTTATAACTTAAATATTTTTCCCGACTTTGGTTGGGTGGTGACTCCAAAGTTATTTTCAAAATAAAAGGACCGATTTTCCTTAAACCCTAGTCGAGGATCGGTATTAAACAGGTAAGGTTTAGTATTGATCTGTATAGAGAAGACCTAATTTTATAAAAAATTGAGAGGATGAGAAACCAGACTCGATAGTAACTACTCGGACTTTGCTAACTTTTTCCTTATTTATTTATTTTTTGTTTGCTTCGTTGTAGTGCTTCTCTATGTATTCAACCCTTAAGACACATCAATAGGAGTTGGTTAGAATAGGAGAATTCGCCTTGTTAGTCCTTCTAGGCTTCAAGCTCAGCTGTGGGTTAAAGGTCTAGTAGTTTGATTCCTATCAAAGTATCTCATAGTCAATCTTGCAAAACTTATCAATCCATAAAGAGTCAAATAATTAACAAAAGAAAAGCAATGATAAATAGCTAATAATTATAGTCATCCAAATTAAAATGAAAAACAAATGGAGTATTTGAAAAGAAAATGAAAAGAAAAGGAGATCAATAATCATCTTCCTCCATTTCTTCACTATCATCCTCCTTAATGATCTCCTTGGTTTCTTCTTCGAAATCTAGAGTTGATGGTGGTGGTGGTAGGATCCTATGGTATGTCAAGAGCACGACAACCTACACTTAGTTATACTGGACCTTATACACTAGTGTCCTTTACCTCTTCAACAACTTGCCAACTGTTCTCTTAATTTTTCCTAAAATTGAAAACGATCTAGGTGGCTATTAGGATGAAGTAGATGTCACATCCTTAGTAGAGTAAGGAGTGAACCTTGGGTAGAGTAGGGAGTTTCATAGCATTGATGGATTCAAAGCTTATGGGGGTTAGGGGCTCAATTGTCTACATAGGTAGGAGGTCATGGAATTCTGTGATATTCTTCACAAGCCGTGTGACAAAGGGGCTTATAAAGATATGCTCAACTTGACCTTCAATGGCTTATCTTTTCAATAAAATGCCATGTGAATGCCCAAATTTATTTAGTGCCTCTCCGCTATGCTATGTAAATACAATATATCTGTCTCATTCACTACCATAGTGTTATATTTTCTTCTCGCAATGCTCCTAGCAAGTATATAATGAATGATACTAAAAGTAGGATCTCTCATATTTGAAGCCTTCATAAACCAAACCACTAATACTCAATCTCACCTATGCTTGGGCATTACGCATTCCTCTAAGCAACATATACGGAAAATTCCTGTACTCTTTGGTATGCATAAAAGTTTTAGGGTATATCCTTAGTGTATCTGGTATCCAATCAAAATACATATTAATGGTAGCTACATTATACTTGAAATACATGGTATTTTCCATACCATTTTCCATAGCATTAGATGCTAATGTAAGGGTGCTGAGGAACTTTGGGGTGAGTGCTGCATCTCTGAGGTCGTATATATAGAGAAGCACCATAATGGATAAAGGGAAAGAAAGAACAAAAGGGTTTGGGAAAACCCAACCAACTACCAGTTAGATAGGATACACCAACCAATCCTACCTAACCTAACCTTCACTTGATATGACACGCAAGTGAGGATAAGAGTCACTCACCATTACTCCTTACTAAAGGGAATAAATAAGAGTTAAGGAAGAGAAGACACGGTAAGAACTCTCAAAAGGGGAATGTTTATTATAGTAATGTGAGAAGTGATGTTAGTGCTATAAGTAAGTGAGGCATATATGTAACCTCCTTAGGGTTACCTTTCAAAGAAAAGACAAAAGTGGGCAAATTACATATTAGTTATAAAGATTCCTAAGATAAATGCTAAAAAGGGTAAAAACCTCACTATATGGTACAATATATATAGAGGGGAATCATTCTACAACATTGTGCCAAATGGTACGTATCAAACTATGGTTGGTGAGCCTAATATTGTGTGTGTTGGGTTCTCCCTTCTCGTGCCTAAAAGTACATCCATCAAATGGTTTCTCTATACGTTGCACTCAAGCTAACTTGTCCCCATTCGCTCTACTAGCCCCAGCCAAAGTAGTAGCAAGTTGCTATACTACATCCATTACTTATATAAGTGGAGCTTGATTTAGTTAAGGTTGTTTTTCCTCCTTAATTTGTCTCCTAGGAGCAACTAATGAACCAGGGTCCCCACTTGCACGTGTTTGCACCATTTTTTGGATAGTAGTAAACATAATAGATACAATCAGTTTTCTTATATTGGTTGCTACTAACAAAGTTAAGTTTATATAGTACTTAGCTACCCCGTACACTTCATACGCGTTTAGTACTATGGTCCCTAATTCATGCTTTGATACCACCTAAAGGATGTCACATCTTAGCATAGCACAGGATGTATCATCACATAGGAATACCTATTTATACTCAAGAAAAGTTCTATCTATAACAAAGGAGTATTACAATAGAGTTCAGCTTTATACCTGTTTATACAAAAAGTACATCCATCAAACTTATCAAAACCTAAAATATAGTGTATATATATATATATATTTCATATGTACATATCCTTTATAGAAATAAGAACAAAATACTACAAGACTACTTCAAAAGCAGCTGACTTCATCTTAAGTACTCTAAGAAGATTGATTCCTTCAACCGATGTTGCCCTATCAATTCTCTTCATAACCTGAGGATCCAAAAGTATCCCCTCAGCTCTCTGTGAGCGAAGTGAGAGTAGATAAAACAAAACACAAAATAAGTAAAATACATATTTACTTAGATCACTACTATAAGATATTCAATTTCATAATCTAAGTTATCAATATAAACTTTTTATGCAGGAAATTCGTGCTATGCTCATGCACATGTTATGCATCAATACTGATATCTTATACTTTTCTAATTCTTCATCTGGTTAGTTGACATACCTGAGCATCTGGATACTACGTCCAAGAACCTAAGGCAACAAGGAGCTACCTAGGAGTAGGACCCCCAACAAAACCACCCACAATGGTTTGAAAATCCAACACATAGTCGGTGACACATCTTGGCTAGAATAAGTTGAGAGATGCAGTTTTATATACTCAAAAGCCAACTCAACAATGTTTAAGCTTTCAGAAACTTAACCCATAGGTCTTTTCGTGCCATGCCATGAATATAGTATATGGTACAATAACCCAATATCAGGCATGAATCTTAAGTTCCACATTATAAACAATTCAACTATCTCAATTCTAGCTTTGTTTCTCAACTTCATATTACATTCTTTCATATAGGGTTCACTTGGGTGAACACCTTAAAGAATAATTCAATTTCCAAGTTTTCCAAATAGAAACACATATTGATGAATCAGTCATACACAAGGAAACATTTCACTTAGTCAACACACATTCAACAGAATCGAGTATCTAATTAATCCAGAATGTCATTACAATTCACAGCACAACTGATTCTATGTCAAGTAGACATAGGTCTACTTGCATGAAAACAAAAATATCTACTTACCCAAGCTTGATAGTTGCATAAAATCCTAAGCTTCAGGATGTGGTTCTTTCTCACCTATCACACCTAGGAAAATTCACACAGACCCCAACTCTACTACCAGTTGATACTAAGTTCTTATGCGATTTCAATATTATGTTTTCAAACTTAATTCGATTGTATCTTATTCATTTCTTACTTGATTTTAATAAACTTTATATGGTCACGATCATTATTTCAAGTACTATTGATATATCATAAGAATAAAAACTAATCAATATTTTCAAAAATCCAAAAATACCCTTTTCTCACTATGACTCGATCGTTTGTTGCCGTAACTCCATAATTGACCCAAATAAGCTTTAGCATTGAAACAAAAACCTAAAAATTTATACTTTTCAAACTTGTATAGCAATCCTTAATATACCCTAAAGTGTTCATTTGGCATAGATTTAATAAATATTTTAATATTACTAATTGTTATATTACATATAAAGCAAATATATAGGTTTATGCTAGGAAAATACACAATAAACAGTACACAAGCCCAATTAATTTCATGAAAAATCCTATAGAGTCATAAAAATGTGTAGTTTAATTATTGATCATGAATTACACTAAATTGGTTATTATCTATTTTTATGAAAATAGAGGTTTTAGCTCGAAATAATGAAAAATTAGGGAAAATAAACAAATTTATGTGTGAGATAAGAATTAAATATTCCAAATATCATTATAAACATCTAAAAGTCTAAACATATAGGGCTTATTCATTGATTTCATCAAAAACTAATTATTTCAATAACTTGGTAAAATTGATAGTTTTATTCAAAATAATTATAAAAAATAGTAAACATGGAGATCTTCAAAAATTCTTGTTACTGCAATTTAATACATTATATAAGTGTGTTATAAAAAAATTTTCAAGCCAAAGTAACATTATTTAATATTTTGAAAACTTTATTTAAAATTCATCTAAACAAGGTATGTTCTTAATCAAGTACCCTAAACCAATGTTATTTTAGGAAAATAAAATTACCAAATGAAAGTACATGTAAAATAACTTAAGGAAACCAAATTTCATAATTTTATGGGCTAATTTGATATTTTTAGTAAATTAATAAAAGTCAAGTAGTAAAATTTGACTTATTGGCACATAGTGCTCCCGTTGCCCTCCGGCCACCACCCTATGTCGGCCCACTTTCTCTCTCTACCACAAATTTAAGTCCCAAGTGGGTCCTTGTCAGGTTGCCTATAGCCTTAGAAACTGTAATTCACTATATTTTCCCAATATTTTCTTTTCTTTTTTCTGAATTTTTTTCTAAATTATATTCTTGTATTTTTAGAGTGCTAAAATGTTGTAAATGAGGGTTTAGGACCTATTTATATTTTTTGAACTTTGCATAATTAAGTAAAATTTGGACATGTGTATGATACATGTTAATTTTCCATTTTTCTAAATGACATGTATTATCTCCTCATCAATCAAGTATTGATTCATCAATTCCAATTAATACTAGGTTGACACATCATTTGGTGACTCATCCATATAAATTTTTTTATTAATTTTCTATTATTTTACCTAATTTTAATAATTTATTATTATTATATGTATATATTTAATACATATAATGTATATAACATGTAAATACATGTATATTATGTAAAATTCAACTTCCTTTGTTATTTTTATAAGTTAAAATAACTTATTTCTAATATCTCGCTATATATAAATGCTAGAATTTCACGTTTTCGATATTTATAGATTTTAGCGATAAATTGACATTTTCTTAAATTAATATTTTTATATAGCTTATTTTGAGAAATTGACTTTACTTGAATTAATTTGTTTAACTTTTCTAACTTTACTGTGAAGTTTGAAATAAAACGAATAATATAGCCCGACGCCCTAAATTTAGTGGTTCGAATCCTAAGGCTATCGTATGGGCTCAAAACCTTGAAATATTATAGATTGGAGTCCAAGATCCACAAGTAACATGATAAGTTTATATCTATCGTGTTAGAGGAAGAATTAAATTTTTTGGGCCTAATAGACTGAACTAATCCATACTAATGACATTGAATTGATGCCAAATGATGCTACCACAACAAAGAAGATCTAAGAGAAAAGAAACAACAAGATGTTT
Organism: Lumnitzera littorea; assembly: GCA_024138015.1. Classification (NCBI taxonomy): domain Eukaryota; kingdom Viridiplantae; phylum Streptophyta; class Magnoliopsida; order Myrtales; family Combretaceae; genus Lumnitzera; species Lumnitzera littorea. Next base: position 74,534,986 of record JAMXBB010000012.1, on the reverse strand, counting down.
TTCTAGGATGTCAAAAGGATAATATAGTAATATGAGAACAAAGAGCCAATTTTTTTTTTAGAAGGAAGGTATACTACTGAGTAATCACCATATTAAGTATAGCTATAAGAGGAAAGCCATTCTTGTGAGTTAGGGGAGGAATTGTTGCCTTTGAGCCTTGTTGGGCATGGAGAATATAAGTTCTTTCTAGTTCCTCGCTTTAGTATTAATGCATCTACTTTGTTTTGTAGATATAGGCATTGCTAAAGTCAACCCTACTATATTGTTAGCCTAAGCAAAGGCTAAGAAATCAAAAGCCAATAAACGTGCAGCCTCTAGTAGAGAAGCGACAAGGGAGTGAGAAAACTGGGACTATCATGGCTAAGCTAGTTGAAGTAATGGCAACTCAAGAAAACATTCCATGGGCTAAACAACCGAGTGAATAAAGTCAAGCAATTAGTAGTGGCAATGAAAACGAAGTAATTCTAGAAATTACCGAAGGATCGTTGGTTTAAGTGAATATCGCATCGAGTCCCCACAAGAGAAGTGGTAAGGATCTTATTAGCTAACCTCTTAAGAAGCCTAAAATGTTAGATAAAAGGACAAAGGAAGAGATGAGGAACAAAGCTTTCGGCATTAGTAGCGCCGAATTCGTCCCAAATAATGAGGTAGGTGAGTATTTTATTCTATTCTAGGGCCATAACATCCTTCATATTGACTTGGCATTAGGCAACAGGACCAAATCCCTCACTCTAATGGAAGGTGTCATCCTTCCTAAGGATAGGGAAATTGCAAAGAAGGATGTTGATAGAGTCGGTGGTAGTAATAAGGTACACATCATGGCCAAACTGTATGATGTAAGTATTAATTGAATCCTTCCAACTGTTTGGTATGTTTAATTGTTGACAATCATGTTTGTTTGTAAATCAACAGCTACATTTTGATGGCCTAGGATAAAGCCAACAAAGAAATGAAAAAGGTAATAATAATAATTTATGTATTTTGTCAAGTGATCTAGAGTATTCATCACTCTATATTGACTTATTGCAAAAAGTTGAGGATGTGTACAACTCCTTGAAAGGTTAAACTGTAGTTGCTAAGAATGCTAAAATAAGAGTTGAGATGGAGGCCAAGAAATGTTAAGGTGAACTTGCTACCAAGAAATTGGCACACTCTTTGGCTGCCGATGAAGTCTCAAGCCTCAAGGCTATAATAGAAGAGCAATATAAGGAAGCTAAAGGCCTAAAGGAAGAGCTTCGTAAGAAAAAAAAGAGGAATGCTAAGGTTTGGGTTGAACACTCAACTAATGATGAAGAAGATAGGCTCAAGATAAAGATAAAGGAACTAAAGACCAACAACTCCAGATTACAAAGCCGTATCATCAAGTTAGAAGAGGTAGCAAAGAAAGGGCCCTTTGTTGAAGAGGCACCTAAAATCATGACTCCAAGTTGGCAATATGAAAGACTATTGAGAAAAAATTTGTTGGAGGGGATTCAAGTGGTAAGAGAAGAGATCCTTAAGTTTCATCTTGACTACAATCTCTTGTGCTTGGACTTTGCCAACATTGACAATAAAGTCAGCAGTTGTGACAAGGAAGACGCTAAGGATTCAGGTGCTAAGATTAATATGTCAGGTGATAATGAGGGTCATGCTGAGGAACCTAGAGATGAAGATCGTATGTCCAAGGAAATCCCCTATGAGCGCATAGAGAAATCCACTTGTTCTCAAACCTCAAGCATTGAAAAAGAGATAAGCTCTAAGGTTATAGCTTTTGATAAAGGAAATACCTCAGTGCAATAAAAAAATTTGTCATCTTAGGACTATATTCTATAAGGGAGTTTCGGCCAAGTGTTTGAACATATCATTCTATATCAATATCATTTTTTAGTGTTGTGCTTATAGCATTTTCAATTCATGCATTCTAAAGCTTTTTGGCATGTTTTATTTCACATACAATAACTTCTCGGCATGTTTTATTTTACACATGATATTTAAGCATCTTTTGAGACATTATCCATTAGTTGTTTTAGAGGTGGACTAGCCATTTTACTTAAACTTAGTATAAAGTTTGTTATTTAGCTTTTCGATTGATGTATTAAGTTCATTAACCGTGATAGGCTTGAACTTTATACTACTTCATTCATCATGCAGTTTGAACTTACTAACTCATTAATCATAAAAAGATCAAGAAACAAATCAAAGCTTTAACTTCAAATATAATTGTCTTCCAAAAACAAGTAGGTTGTTACCTTACAAAACAAAAGGAAATGCATATCATCGAAGTAATTAATTAAAATAAAGTTTCAAGTTCTCAGCATTTCATGCATGAGGGATAATTACACCATCTAACCTTTCTAATTGATAGGCCCCTTCACCAACAACTTCCCAAACCTTAACAAGATCTTCCCAATTTACGCTGAACGTCCCCTATTTTTCTCGTAGGCCAGTCGCCTCCAGTTTTTGACAAACCAAATCTATAAGCTGAAAAACCTTATACTTCACTTTCTGATTATAATATCTAGCTAACTTATGATGATATGCCATAACCCTTGCTCTTGCAACATTTTTTATTTCTACAATTATATCTAAACATGTCGTTAAACCAACATGATTTGTCATCACGTCAAAATTCTATATGCGTAGATTTTATCACATCCCAGCATAGCATAGGATGTACCATCATACAATAATACTTATTTATACTCAACAAAAGTTCTATTTATAATAAAGGAGTATTACAATGGAGTTCAACTTTATACTTGTTTACATAGAAAGTACATCCATCAAACTTATCCAAACTTAAAATACAGTATTTTTTTTTTCTTTTTCATATGTACAGATCCTTTATAGAAATAGGAACAAAAAACTACGAAACTTCTTCAAAAGTGGCTAATACCGTCTTAAGCGATCTCACAAGACTTTTTCCCCCAACTAATGTTGCCCTGTTAATTCTCTTCATAACTTAAAGATATATAAATATCCCTTCAACTCTCTATGAGCTAAGTAAGATTGGATAAAACAAAATACAGAACAAGTACAATACATATTTACTTAGATCACTACTATAAGATATTCAATTTCACAATCCAAGTTACTAATATAAATTGTTTATGCAAAAAATTCATGCCATGCTCATGCACATGATATGCATCGGTACCGATATCCTATACTTTTCGAATTCTTCATCCTGGTAGTCAATATACTCAGACATTTGGATACTACGTCCAGGAACCTAGGGCAATAAGGAGCTGCTTGTGAATAGGACCCCCAAAAAAGCTAGCTACTGTGGTTTGAAAAACCACCACTTAGTCAGTCACACATCTTGGCTAGAACAAGTCGAGAGATGCAGTTCTATATGCTCAAAAGACAACTCAACAGTATTTAAGCTTTCAGAAACTCGACCGATAGGTCCTTTCGATCCATGCCATGAATGTACTATATAGTACGATAACCTAGTATCAGGTACTAATCTCAAGTTCCACATTATAAACAATTCAACTATCTCAATTCTAGCTTTGTTTCCCAACTTCATATTACATTCTTTCATATAAGGTTCACTTGGGTGAATACCTTAAAGAACAGTTCAATTACCAAGTTTTCTAAATAGAAACACATATTGATGAACCAGTCATACATAAGGAAACATTTCACTTAGTCAACACACATTCAATAGAATCGGGTATTCAATTAATCTAGCATATCATTACAATTCACAATATAGCTGATTCTAAGTCAAATAGACATAGGTGTACTTGCACGAAAACAAAAATATCCACTTACCAAAGCTTGATAGTTGCATAAAATCCTAAGCTTCACGATGTTGTCCTTTCTCACCTATCACACCTAAGAAAATACACACAAACCCCAAGTCAACTACGTGTTACTACTAAGTTCTTTTGCAATTTCAATATTGTATTTCCAAACTTAATTTGATTGTATCTTACTAATTTCTTATCCGATTTTAATAAGCTTTATATCATTACGATTGTTATTTTAAGTATTATTAAGATATCTTAAGAATTAAGACTAATCAATATTGTCAAATGTCGAATAATACCTTTTTGTATTAGCAATTCGACTATATGTTATTTTAATTTTGTAATTAACCTAAATAAACCCTAAATCTAAATTAAAAATCTTAAAATTGCTCATTCCCTAAGCTGGTCAACATTCATTATGTACTAAAAAATACTAATTCTTTACATATTTAACAAATTTCACATTAGTATTAATTACTATATCATATACCAAGCTATTATATAGGTTCATATTCTGAAAATACGTAATAAATAGTATATGAGACCGAATAATTCTATGAAAAATTCTATAGACTCAGAAAAATATGTAGTTTAATTATTGACCACAAATTATAGTAAACTAGCTATTATGTATTTTTATGAAAATAGCGATTTTAACTCAAAATTAGCGAAAATTAAGCAAATAAGTGAATTTAGTCACAATAAAAAATTGAAGTATCCTAAACATTATTATGAACTTCCAGAAATCATAATACTAGGGATCATACTTTGATTTTGTTAAAAACTAATTAATTTAATAAAATAATGAAATTACTAGTTTTATCCAAAATAATTACAGTAAATAGTAAACATGATTATTTTCAAAAATTATTTTTACTACAATTAAATAAATATATTCAATATGTTACGTGCAAATTTTCAGCTTGAAAGGACATTATTTAATATTTCTAAAATTTAATTAAATAGTAAATACATATATTTAATTTACATTATTTTAATAATAATAATAATTTATTATATATATGTATTTAATACCTATAATGCATAGTCTATGTTAATACATGTATATTACATATAATTCAACTTCATTTATTATTTTTTATAAGTTAAATAACTTATCTTTAATATCTTGTTATATTTAAATGCTCAAATTTTATGTTTTCTATATTTATCAATTTTAGCAATAAATAAACATTTTCTTAAATTAATATTTTTATATAACTTATTTTAATAAATTGACTTTACTTAAATTACTTTGTCTAATTTTCCTAACATTATTATGAAGTTTGAAATTAAATAAATATCGTAGCCCAACACCGTAAATTTAGGGGCTTCAATCCTAAGATAATCGTATGGGCTCGAAACCCTAAGGTATTACTGATTTGGCAGGTCCAACTTAATCAGCAAAATTGCTTCCATACTATATGCTAACTTGAAGGGTGTTTTCTCTATTGTGGTTCTATGGGTTATCTAATATCTCCATAAGACACTTAGCAATTCGTTAACCTATTTTCCTTTAGCTTGATTAACCTTCCTCCTTAAGCCATTCAAGATGATATTGTTAACAGCTTCAACTTGATCGTTAGTTTGATGGTGGGTTATGGATGTATAGTTTTGAAAAATGTTGTATTTCTCATAAAATGCTCGGAATTTATTGTTGTCAAATTGTGGTCTATTATCTATGATTATCATAAATGGGACTTCAAACCTTGATATTATGGATTTGAAAACAAAGGATTTGACCTTCTATTCTGTTATCCTTGCCAATACTTCAACCTCTACTCAAGTCATGAAATAATCCACAGCAATAATGATGAATTGTTGCTGGGCGGTTGACTTTGGAAATGGTTTAAGTATGTCTAATCTCTATTGGGCAAAAGGCCAAGGACTGGACAAGCAACATAATTCAGTAGAAGATGCATGACTCAATGGCTCATGCTTTTAGCATTGTGAACAATGTCGAACAACTGTTCTTGCATCATCTTTCATCGTTGGCTAATAATAGCTAAGTCACAGCATACAGATATATAACATTTGTGCTTTCACGTGGTTGTTGCATATGCTGCCATGTAGTTTAGATAACATGTGTTAAGCATCTCTTAGAGGAAAGCATCGAAGATAAGGTTGGGATATACCGCATTTGTATAGCTAATCATCTTTCAGTGTGTAATTTGTAGCTTGGTAAACCAATCTTCGAGCCTCTTTCCTATCATTAGGGAAGATACCATCCCTTAAATAATCTATGAGGGGATCCATCCAAGACTTCTCTTTCAGATAAGGAGCTAATTCACACCTCTATAGGACAATGAATAAGCTCTTGTATGGGAGAAACTCAAAAAAGAGTTTATAACTCAAATCAGGAAATGCCATACTAGCCAACTTTAACAGTTTGTCGGCAGCAATATTCTTACTCGTTAGCACTTTGTGGATTGAAAAAGATTGAAATTGTTCTATAAGCATTCGTATAATCAACAAGTGCTTGCTCTTTTATTCTTTCCTCACAACATAGCTTCTTATGACTTGAGTCACCACCAGTTTTGAATCAAAGAAAACTTAAAGTTTCTTGGCACCAATTTCTTTTGCCAATTTAAGTTTGGCTATTAAAGCTTCATATTCCACTTTGTTATTACTAACTGGAAATCCGAATTTCAAGGCATAATTTTGACATTATAGGGTCCTTGCAGAGTAAGGCCCATACCACTTCCTTTTCTAGTGAAGGAACCATCCGCATAAAGATACCATATAGGTTTCTCAATAATCTCTACACTGTCTTCCTCACCAGTGAACTTAGCTAGAAAACTTACCAACCCTTGAGCTTTTAATGCTGTTTTGAGTTTATACTGTACACCATAGGCACTTAGCTCCAAGACATATTTCACCATTCTTGTGAAAGAGTTTAGGCATTGTAATGCCTGCCGCAAAGTTTAATTAGCAACAACTACAATTTAATGAGCCTTAAAATGTGATTTTAACTTCCTTGCCAAGAGAACTTATAAACCTTACAAATTTAGCTATTTAAAAGTAGAATTAAACCCTAATATTATAGATGACTTCATGAGTCATTAAATTCGAGTAAGATAAAAATTTAATAAATTATAAATTTGAATATATTGTAAGTAGTAAAAACTATAGAAAATTGATCGAAACCTAAATCGCATGCAAAAACCCTAAATCCGATATATGTAAAAATACTCGAAATCAAACTCGAACTTGATTGAAACTCTAAAACTATAATTTTAAGCTTATAAAATGAATAAATATCACTTAATAGTGATATAATCATTGTCGATCATAATTATAGACTAAATCGCGTAATTGCATAAAACTTTTAATGAAAATGTTAAAATAACTCGTAAAAATTATAATCGCAACTGGTACCAATTAAATTGATAAATTTTTATAAAATCCCAAAATTAATTTATAAATGCTATTTTTATTATTTTTATGATTAGAAAAATTACATATATTTATATTTTTCTTTTTTCTTCCCTCTTCTTTCTTTTTCTTCTTCCTATTTTTCTCCTTTGTTCTACTTGATTTTCTAGCTGCAATGTGCAACATCCCATGTGCTAAATTAAGTTATCCAAGTGTGACCAAATTATGTAATAAAGGATAAATTAATTAAAGTAAATGTCTTGTCTTAGTTAATACTTAATTCAAGTAGATTTTCTTCTTATTTCCATTTGCATTTGTTTCATTCTCCTCCACGTTTGAATGCTAGAAGCAAACAAAACCAAAAAAAAAAAAAAGAAAAGAAAAAGAAAGCAAACCAAAAACCAAAACAAAGAAAAGAAGAAGGGAAACCAAGCAAAACTAAGAAGAAGAAGAGGAAAAACAAAAAAAGATTTAGGTAGGTTAATTAATTATTTTTTATATATATGTATTCTATACTATGTATATACTAAGTATTTTATTGATCTATTTATTTACATGTACATATATATATATATATATATATATATGCATGAATAGATATATACATATGTATTATGTATGTTACTTATTTGTATATATACATATGTATTAGGTATGTAACTTTATTTATGTATATACATATGTATTTAGGAGTGGGTATATACAGTATATGTATATAAGTATAAATAGTAGTACATATACTATGTGTTTTTTTTCTTTATACATGTGTCTGTGTATGTATTATATATATATGGATGATTGGTATTTTATATATGACATATGTAGGAATACTCGTATAGTATATGTATGTATACCAAATATTTCCTTTATATACATGTATATATATTTAGTATTTTACGCAATTAATTATGTATATAATATGTATATACATGTATTATACAATTCCATATATATATGTGTACATATGTATATATATATATATCTATTTTGTATTATATATATATGTGTATGTGTGTAATAATATGTATATATACTTAATAATTTCCAAGTATACGAAATTTTTATATAATTATGTTGCTAACGTATAGATATATATATACATATTATTAATAATATTTGTATCTTAGTATATATATACATATATAGTATGATCGCATATGTACATAAGTATGTAAAGTATAAATAAGTGTATAATATACTTCTACATAATGTATAAATAAGGATAGAATAATTTAATATATAATGTATCATATACATATAAATATAAGTATATGAATAGTGACATATACGTAAAAATACGAGAATAATTAAATAGTGTATACAGAATACTATAATAACAATTTAATAAATAAAGTAAGATAATATATATATATATATAATAAAATGGAAAATAATGGAAAAATCTAGAAAAATATGCAAACTAGACACGTAGCACTAAAGTAGAAAAAAAAAATGGAATTAATAATTCTATAATCATAAAAATAGGTAAAAAAAAAGTAATTATAGTAAAATAAGCTTAAAATAAGAAAATTATCAATTATATGATTTAAATAATTATTAAGTCGTAAATATATTCAGAAAAAGCTTAAATTAATATTTTATAATTTTTTAATAAATTTTTTGATATTTTTATATTACAGTCCAAACTACGAGTTACAAAATCAAAACTATAGATTACAACGTCTAAAATGGATCTCACTATGAGAAAGTACGCTAAAAAATGATCGAAATGGAGTATAAGTTCATAAAGATCCGAGCTAAATTGAAAAAGTTATACGTAATTCAATAAAAAGCTTGAAACAATGATTTTACACAAATCAATAGTTAAGTTAAATAAACAATATGACTTAGCATTCTAGTTTAGTTATTTCAATCCTAAACTTATTAGTTTTCATATTCCCTAAATGTTAAGTGATCTCGATATGGATACTGACTTACTAAGTAGACTATTACGATCGTTGATGAACTCAATGACCAAGTGAGTACTACTGATGACTCAATCTTTGTTTTTTGCTCGTAATTAGTTCACCTAAAGTAAACATTAATAATTTGATGCATCGAGTTATGGGTTATGCATGTGTTCGAATGCTAGTTGTGTATTGTGTAAAAGACGGTGAAATATAATAGCTAAAAATTGATTGCTTGATTTATTACTGCATAATTGAATGATTTGTTGATATTTGTTGATCACCTCATAAGCTGACTTAATCATATTCAACTTAACTAAAATTAAATGGATCATGCATAAAACATGAACATTGCATATAATGTTCCGATCGTTACCTCACGTGGTTGGTAATGAAGGGCCTTGTAAGGATGGATTCTTACATGATTTAACTAGTATAGTATAGGAGCATTAGTACAACAAGACCTTACCCTTGGTACGCAGGTTTACTTGGTGCTGAAGATGCTAATCATAGGTGACTGAAGGTCATGTTCAGAGACCATCGCTGTAGGGTGTGAGCATGGACTGTGGGGGCCACCTCACCACTAGACCTGGATATTTGTATACTATTAACTGTTGGAAATAGAAACCTATTTTGTGAAATAAAGAATTTCTATATATATTTATATATGGTTAAAAACCCAGGTGTTAGAGCCCGGTTGTGATTAGTGCCGATTTATCTTCAATCCTTACTTCGAAGGGCATTAAATATGATGTTATATGCAACACCGGTCAATTGCATATATATTGTTTGGTAGACTGCTTGTTCATGCATTCATATGTTTGGTAATAAACTGTTTGATAACTTGTTTGTTGGTATAGTATGATAGATAACTCACTAAGCTCTTGTAACTTACTCCCCAATAGTTTTCTCTTGTAGGTTGCTAAATGATCGGGCATGGGCTAAGAGCCGAATGTTAAGTATCAGTGTCGAGGTGCTTAAAAGTTAGAATATGAGGATATACTGTATAAATGGTTTGAAATATTATATATAATTATTAATATTATAGTCAAATTTTGTGACTTTCATAAGTTTGAGTTTTAGATCTTTACTACCTAATCTTAGCATTTGGTAGGGGATACCGATTCTCTATGGTATTAATGGACTGTGGCTTATTTGATATCTATAGTCACATATAAGTTGTAGTAAGTTAATTAAATTAAGAATTGAAACTTTAGTGATTAATTGTTTAGAGTCTTACAATCTTTAACTTGCAATGCGATTTTTAGATCATGGGTGTACATATGATATGAAAATTTTATGCAATCCTACTAAGCCCCCCTTTAAGGTCATGACAAAACTACTGCTAATGCAAACTTCTCAATTTTCACGTATCGATGCTTTGACCCTTACAAGACATAACTCATGCAATAAACTAGTAGATGCTCCTTGTCATCAATTCGAACAAATACCGAAGAAAGCGCTTAGTAGCTGACTGATAAGTATAAATATAAATTCTCTCCTAAGATAGGTATCGAGAGTATTAGGGATACCGCAAGAAATTCTTTATGTTCATTAAATGCTCTCTTGCAATCATCTACCAATTTGAAGTCTCTTAGATTTTTTAAAACTTTAAAGAACTTTATGCAACTATCTATGCTTCTCAACACAAACCAATTAAGGGTAGCTGTTCTCCTAGTGAGTTCCTATATCTCCTTAACAGTATGAGGAGATTTCATGTTTCTTATCACATCAATCTTTCTTGGGTTGGCTTCAATACCACAATGAGTGATCATATACCCTAAAAACTTGCCCAATGTAGTGCTAAAGATGCACTTTTGGAAATTGTTCTTCATGTTATATCTCCTCAAGGTCAACAAGATGTCGATCCTCTATTAAGCTTTTCACAATCATGTCATCGACATATACTTCAACATTTCAATGGATTTAGGGTTTGAACATCATAGTGACAAGCCCTTGGTAGGTTGCACCGGTGTTTTTCAACCCAAAGGACATCACCGTATAACAATATGTTCCAAAATTAGTGACAAATGATGTGTAAACTTCATCTTCCTTGTCCATTTTGATCTAGTTGTAGCCGGAAAAAGCATCCATAAAAGAAAGCAATGCATGCTTGGCAGTTAAATCGACCATCTAATCAATTTTTAGCGGTGAAAAGAAATCCTAGGGATAAGCTTGTTAAGATCCATAAACTCTATGCACATGCGACATTTGCCACTAGATTTCTTAGCTAAAATACAGTTGGCTAGTCAAGTTAGATAAGGTTTTTCCTAAATGAATCTCACCTTTAAGAGTTTCTAAACTTCTTCTTCTATAGTCACTTGCCTCTTGGGGGCAAAATTCCTTTTCTTTTATTGGATCACTCTTGTGGTTAGATCTATCTAATGCTTATATACCATAACATCTCTAGGGATACTCGGCATGTCTGAAGGGGACCATGTAAACATGTCAACATTTTCCTGTAAGAAGTTGATTAAACTTTAATGGATGTATGCCAGCAAGGGTTTTCCTATCTTGGTCATTTTTCTAGGGTCACTTCCTAATGAAATTTTCTCTATTTCATTATTGGAATTATCTATGCCAATCGACTTTTCTTTTGGATATGTTTCTACTTGAAAAATTTCTTCATGCCTTAAAGCCGTCATATATAAAGACCTTACCAACTGTTGATCCCCTTTACATACACCGACACACTTAGGAGTGGGGAATTTAGCTTTGAGATGAGCAATGGAAGGGAAGATGCCAAATAAGTGTTGACATGGCCATCCCATGATCATATTGTATGAGCACTAACATTTGACAACAAGGAAGTCTACTTTATCTTTTGCAACATGCTTGTCATCTCTAATCGGGATTGGTAAAGAGATTACTCCAATTACTTGGAGATCTCCGCTGTGCTTTGATCTTTGGTCTCATCTAATCAAAAGCGTACTAAAAAATAAGATTTGCTGAACTTCTAGTGCCAAGAAGAATTTTCTTGACCTCGAAGTTGGCAATTCTCACACTAACCAAAAGTGCGTCATCATGTAGCCTTTGTATGCCTTCAAAATCTTCTTCTATGAAAGAAATCATATTATCGATTTTGACTTTCTTGCCTTAGATAATGCAAACATAATTTATGGCATTAGTCAGACTTGAGGAGCTTACTCGGCCTATAGTAAAAGGTTCGCTGACAATTGTGTTGGTTATCCCATTAGGTGCTCTATTGGTATTCCTGTCTCTTGCATCTTTTCTGGCAATAGCTGGTTGAGTAACATTCTCTTGGTCTTCACGTCTACTCTAAGAAGGTCGCTTTATATTCTCGGCATCATGTGCTAGAAACTTGCGTAACTGCCCTCATTAAATTGTATCCTGAATCGCGTTCTTGAGTTAGATGCATTCGTCTATGTTATGGCCTTTGTCATAATGGAAATCATAGTATTTGTTAGAATTTTTCCTTAAGGGGTTTCCCTTCATCCTCTTTAGCTATTACAAAACACCTCTTTACCTATGTACCTCCATTAATATGTCTGAAATTAGATGATAAACTGGCATGTAGGACGAATATGTCAAAATTTGAGGTCCCTTTCTCACGACAATAAGACTTTGATCGTCGTCCGTCTTTAGTCGATCTTTTGCACTTCTCCTCTTGTCGCTTTTCCTGTCTAATCTATTTTGATTGGCCTCTTATCAAGCCTTTAGATTGTCCTCTTGTTGGATATAGGATGTGGCTTTGGCTTTGAACTAGGCAAAAGTTCTTAGCTTATTCTTGATAAGAGACTTGAAAAAGTTTTCGTGAGGTTTCGCTCCATCAATAACAGCATTGAGGGCTACATTCATGTCTAACTCTAGAATTTGGACCATCTTGGCCATAAACCTAGCCAGATAATCTCTAATAAACTCATCTAACCTCTACTTTATTGTATCAACGATTGAAAAATCCTTAACAAGAAGCTTACTTGCAAGAAAGTGCTGAAAGAACACTTCTGTTACTTCTTTGAATCATGAAATAATGTTTGGCTTTAGGTGTTTGAACCATGTACTTGCCACATTCCTTAATGTCAAAGGAAAGCTTCGACATCACTCAAGCTGTACAACTTAGCCAAAGTGCAATAATACTTTAAACGATCTTTAGGATCTTTCGTCCCATCATAGGTTTCGAATTATGATAACTTGATGTGTCGTAGTATAACTTCCTCCAAAATCTCGAGAATAAAAGGGCTCTTCTTAATTTATAACCATTTACTTGTAGCAGTAAAGATGCTAACATACAAGGGACTAGTATGGTATACCTACTGCAGTTGCTTACCCTTATCAATTTTCTTGAGCATAAGAGTCGAAGGTCCCATTGTGACTTCGACTTGCCTTTTTGGTAATTTGGGTAAATAGTTTGAGTCGTCGCTATTCTCAGTATTGTTATTGCCATACTCTTTGTTTTGATTTAGGTAGATATTACTATGGAGGAGATTAAGAATATCTTCATACTTTTTGTTTAACTCTTGATTTTCTTTGGTTAAGTTGAGGCAAAGCTGTTCAAATTAGCTAGACGTTGCTTGTTAGTGTACTTACTTCCCCCCTTAAGGTGGTGAGACGAAGTATTAGCACCTCTAATTTTAGTTAATCTAGTTCTTGCCATGTAGGTGAGTTAAGAAAAAATAGATGGCACCAAATGTTGTTAAGTGATTTTGGGTTTGAACTTTTATCCTGCAAAGAAAGAAAAAGCTTCTGGTACTAAGGCCAGTTCGATGTGGCTACTTTGATGCCTAAGTGGGTAAGTAAATGTTTGAAAAGATTCAGTAAGTTTTGGGGAGTTATATGATCCCTATTATAGTGTTTCTTCCTTGTATTTATAGACAAATGATGTGTCTAAAGTAGCAATTAACAGAACAATTATTGGGATATGTAGAGGCCTCTTGATTAAGCACATTCTTGAAATGTAGGGATAACGGGCAGTTATGTAATATAACTGTACCAATTGATAACTATTTGCGCCACTCTCCTTGAATTCAAATAAGATATGAATCTATGTTACTTGGTGTTGGTTGATAATGGGATCAGGTCGGATATGCTGAAGGTAGAACAAACACCATAGTCTTCGAGTAGCTCAATTTGGTAGTTGTTGCGATTGATTTTCTTTAATACCTTGAAGGGAACATCACCATTAGGTGATAGTTTGCACTTCCTCAGGTGTGAACACCTCTCTCTATCATAACCCAACAGTATCGTTGTCATAGTAGATTGTTGTGTACTGTATAAAGGTCTACTATAAACCCCCTTGCTGATCGTAGGCCCTTCATACGGTGACACATAAGGCTCCTCCTACTATACGTTACCATTAAGCCCATAGATAAGTAATATAGAGCAATTTACTAAAATTAACTTCTAAGACATAAATTAATCAAGTAAACATATGGACTCATCATATTTCACACTAAAAGAATATTACAAACAGATGCAATTCATAATGGAAACTGCATCATATACTTCAAACTATATTATAAACAAAAATAAAGGTAAATAGTTATCTATAAAAGCTATTACAAAATCTTCTCTTCACTCCCTGATCGCTCCAACCCATCTCTACATGAGACCCACCTCAGGCATACCTTGGCCCAAATGAATGAATAGGTTTCCCTACAACAAAAGAAATTTATTAGAGGGTAAGCTTACACTTAGTGAAATAAATACCCTCGTCAATACCGCATGGCAAAAATTTATTAGATACACAATCATATGAATGCCTGAACAATCAGTATGCCAAAAAATAATGTAGTAGCCTAAGAACTACATCTAACTTAGAATTACACCCTCTTTAGTTGGGGTTTGGAGATAATTAACCGACCTAAACAAAAATCCAGGTTCTATACCTTGAGTTTTATATCATTTGCACTATTGTGCTTTAGCCAAAATAAAACTATAATTATAAATATACTTTCTTTACTAAATAACAAATCATATTTTCAAAATCTCAAGTCTAGCGGTGTGGTGACCTCTACAATCCACAAACATACACCCTAAGTAGAAGCCACAAGATACGGCCCCTCGCTAACAGTTGGCATCTCCTGGCGCCTAGTAAGCCCATCAACTTAGGGCTTAGACTCAATAAAATGATGACATAGCTAATGCCCAATCCTACAGGAGGCCCTCCTCCTGTAAGTCCCTTCCCATCTTCTACATGAAGCAGCAATCGGTGTTATTTGAATGCAATTATGGGGAATGCATGATCCATTTAATTTCTTAATCATATAAGTGGTTAATCCAATTTTTCATGGTGATTAGATAATTTCATTCCATACAATCGCACATTTAAATTATCACCAACAATTTCCATTGTTATATGACTAACAAGCCATAGCATTCAATCACAAATTCATGTACATGCATTTCCCATATCCCACAAGCATCTAATTTATATATATATATAAGTTTAGGTGCATCTATTCTACAAGTAAAATCAAGTAAAGAGTCATTAGGAATTCACTTACTTAGCCATGCAGGTCAATAGAAGTAGTTTGGAGATAAGTCATCTTCGAACGTTGGGTCCCCCAGACATCGTAATCATAATACTATAAGGATTTGAAATAAGACTTAGAAAACTAAGCTAAAACCCTTTAAGTTATACTTTTAATTAGTTTTCACATTTTTCCTAGTTTCTTACTTAAAGTTCAATCACATATAACTTTCTCATTTTAAATATGATTTTTATGATCTTATAGTCAATCTTCATCATTTTCGAGTTTACTTTAACATGGTGAGGTTAGATTTTTGAGATGAGACATGTAAACCTGCCCAATGGTCAGAATAGTAGCGGTCCTCATGATTTAAAGCGCTTTTGGGCTTTGTTTGGTTAATGGGCTTTTTGGTAACTTAGGGAATCCTTTGAGCTTGGGCTTAAGATCTCATTCTAGGTTCAAAATACTCCTTAAGATCATATTCACAACTTTGATTTATATTCCTAAGGCTAACAACCACTTCTTGGGCTCTTAAGTGAACTTAAGTTGTCAAATGGGCTTGTTTTTTATCCAAATCAAAGCTAGTCACTTTTTTGGGCTTAGGAAGTGTCTTGTGGGCTTCTTGAGAGTCTCAAAACAGCTTTCATTGTAGAGTCAAGTTGCTGGTCAAAAACTTAAGGGTGGTTCAACTTGACATTTGAAGTTTGATTTGGAAGTTGTAAGCTTGGTTTTGAGTTTTAGGCTTAACACACTAATCATACTTGCCTTGATTGGTCTTTTCACTTTATTTACTTACTTTTATCATATTTTTAAGTATCTTTTAGGAAGGTTCCAGATCTGGTCGGTTTGAGTATGAGGGCTTCCAACTTGGTTTTCCAACTTGTTTCATAATTTCCTTAAGTTTAGGTGTTAAAACATAAACTTAAGCTACTTGTATTCAAATCTTAACATGACTTCTTTTCCATGAGATGATTATTTGACTCATAATTTACATGAAAATAGAGGATCTCACACTTATCATAACTCCCATATCATTGTTCATGTCTTACAAAGTTGGTTTCCTCATAAAACATCATGTGATAGATTTTTCCTTTACCAAAGTCTAGATTTGAGCATGTTTAACTTAATAGAAGTGAAAACAACATCCAAATGACTCCTAAAACCTCACATCCAGCATGCTTCCCTTTCCTTCAAGTTCCAATTTCAAGATTTTCTCAACTTAAAATTTTCCATTCAAAGTGCTAAACAAGTATCACTATAAAATATCAACTTTGCATGCTCATACTTCAACTTTCATGTAAGGTTTTCATGAGTTTGTTTCTTAGGGTAGTCTTAGATATTTCATCAACATGTGATCATACTTATATCTTCAAGATATCATGGTCTCCTAACATGTAACACTAGGCTACTATCATAAAGAAATACTTACTTATCTACAAAGCAAAAATATGGTGATTGCGTATTAAGGTTCCACTTATACTCTTTGTCTTACTTCCTCCTTTCTTGCACTCTTTTCGAAAACTTGAGTTGTGGTCCTTTGAAGTGGGGTTTAAGGAGTGTTCTAAGGATCCTAAAGGAGCTTTGAATGTTGGCAAAAGCAAGACAAGAAGAAGTTGAAAGTACCATGTGTGTGTGCTTAGAATGTGGCGGCAAGTGAAGGATTTTGTAGGGTCTAGTTGTTTCTTCTTTTGTGTTGTTTTCAAAGTGAGAGAAAAGAAAGTGAAAATAAAATTGAAAGTGAGAGAAAATGGGAAAATAGTGGCCAGTTGGAATGAGGGTAGAAATGTGTTTAAGAAGTTTGATTTTGTTGTTTTGTAGCATGTATAAAAGTCAACAATTTCAACTTTTGATGATGTAAGCAATAAGGGGTAAATAGTGGAGTGTAAGGTAAAGTGATTCATGGATGAAAAACAAGAGTATGGACCCCCTTATAGCCATGTAAGAACCAGCCATTAGGTGTCCTTTTGGGTATGGAAATGTCTTGTCTTCTTTATTAAAGTGAAGCATGTGAAATCTTGTAATAATTTGTCTATATATAGTATAAGTGAAGTGGTGATAAGGAAAGTCTCTTATCATTAGATTTTGATAAGTTATCAATTGATAAATATCTCCAACTTTCAATTGATAAGTCATTTAGGGTGATTAGTTGGTCTACTTATTCATGTGTAAGGCTTAGGCATGAAGATAAGGGAATTGTCTTATAAGAAATTGTTTTAGGATTTACTTCTTAAATTGTTTTGTAAATGATGATTCAATTCTTATAAAATTATGAAATTTTCTAGAGTTGAATAAAATTATTCAAATTAAATTATCGATTAGTCACCTAAGGTTAAAAGTCCTTAATTGTTTTTGGATTTAGGGTTTTAGGTGACTTTAGAGTTTGTAGTTTTTCAAGTTCGGGTTTATCGATAATAGGCTTTCGAATTGGAAAAGTAAGTTCATTTTCAATTGTAAACTTGAGTTCTTAGTTTAGTTGATCCTTAGGATCATTGAGGAAGTATTCTTAGTCAAATCACAGGCCCACTAAAAGTAGGGTTTACACTCTTGGTTGAGGTAGATCCATATAAGGTCACTTGGATTGAAAGACATAGTTCGATGGCCATGACCACCTATCTCTTATTGTCATTTGTTGAACTTGGCAATTTTCATGGTTACATGCTAATGTAGTTCTTGTAATCCTTGAACTTGTTCAACTCTAGTTTAGCTCTCTCCATAGGTTGTAAGGGTATCAGTCATGTTAAGTAGGATTGTAAGGTTAAGGCCATAAAAGACCTCAAAGGGGGTCTTGTTAGTAGTATCATGGAAAATTCAAATGTAGGTGAACTCTACAATAGGTAAGCATAAATCTTAATCTTTCAAGTTATTTCTCATAACAGCTCAAATTAGGGGACCTAATGTTCTATTCACCACTATAGTTTGGCCAGTTGTTTGGGGGTAACTACCTGAATTGAATACAGGTTTAGTGCCAAGTCTCCTCCATAAGGTCTTCCAAAGGTAGCTCAAGAACTTGGTATCTCAATCTGAAATAATGGATTCCGGGACTCCATGTAGGCAAATAATTTCTTGTAAAAACAAATCAGCAATATACATAGCATTTTTAGCTCAATGGCATGAGATGAAATATGCCATTTTACTAAATCGATCCATAACCACATGGCCCGATTCTCTTCTTCGAGATATCTTAGGCAACCTTAAGACAAAGTCTATACTAAGGTTAGCCTAAAGTAAGGTTAGTGTAAGCAAGGACATGTCCTCTCCATGCGGTTTTTTCCTTCCCTTAACCCTCTTGCACTAGTTACAACTTCTAACGACCTTGTAGACATCCTTAGCTAAACTAAGCCAATAGTTCTCATTCAATGGTTTAGTGGTTTTGGTTTCTCCAAAATGTTCAGATAAGCCACTGCTATGAGCTTTCCTAACTAACAACTCGCACATAGAACATTTAGGTATGTAAAACATCCTTTCTTTGAATATGTACCCATCTTTCAAGTAATATCCTCCAACAACATGCCAATGTGAAAGAGCATCAACGTCCACATCAATGGTACCTTTCTTATGCTTGGTCATATATGGAAAACCTTCCATAAACTCTAATCACTTGACTTGCCTCTTCAAAAGTTTGTTCTAGCTTCTAAGGTGTTTTAAGGACTCATGGCTATATCGATCATAAACATTCGAGGTAATAAATAATGTTGCAACACATTAAGAGCTCAAAAAAGAGAGTATAGCTCTTTTACAAATACAGAGTAATTCAGGGTGTCAGTACTAAGCTTCTCACTATAGTAAGAAATAGGGTGGTGTTCTTGCATTAGGACTACACCAATGCTAATACTAGAAGCATCACACTTCATCTCGAAAGGCTTATTAAAATCTAGCAAAACCAAGATAGGTGTTATGGTAAGCCTCTCCTTAATTTCCTTAAAGCTCTTCTTAGCTTGGTTAATCTAATGGAACCCTTCTTTGTCAATTTAGTCAAGTAGGCTACAATAGTACTGAAGTTCTTAATGAATCTTCTGTAGAAAGAAGCAAGACTATGAAAACTATGTACTTTAGTGATACTCTTTGGTGTAGGCTACTTTGAGATAGCTTAGACCTTTTCCTCATCAACTCAGGTCTCTTCTCTAGACATTATATACCTAAGAAAGACCACTTCTTGCTTACCAAATGTACACTTCTTCAGATTTTCGAACAATCCCTCAACATGAAGCATGTCAAAAATAGCTTAAAGATGCTCTAGGAAATTGGTTAGGTTGGCATTGTACACTAGTATGTCATCAAAGTACATGACTAAACATCTCATGATCAAAGGGCGCATTAATTGGTTCATGAGCCTCATAAAACTGCTCATGTGATGGTAAGATTAAATGGCATAACCAACCATTCATAGAGACTGTGTATACTCTTCAATGTAGTCTTCCACTCATCTCTTGGTCTCATGAAATCTTCGCAAATCAACCTTTGAAAACATTCAAGCGCCATGAAGCTCGTCCAACATGTCATTGGGCATCAACGTGGGATTTCTATACTTAATAGTAATTCGATTAATTGCTCGAATATTGATGCACATGCACCAAGAACCATCTTTCTTTAGGACAAGTAAGGCTAACACAGCATAAAGGCTCATGCTCTCCTTCACATATCCTCACTCTATGAGCTCATCAACTTATTGCTTCATCTCGATAATTTGCTCAAGATTTGATGCTTTGCCAACCTTTAGACTTCTCATTTACGCCAACCTCAGAGGCTTAGAATCTCTCACAAGGAGGATCTTGTCTTCTCAACCTATCGAAGATAAGCTCTAGTATATGGAAGAGCTATGGATGAACTCTCTAAAGCCTTGGCTCAGACATAATCTGCACTACTCGGACTCCTTCCTAGTTGTTAACTTGCCAAATGTTGACCTAACGAATGCTAAGGTCCTTGAGTCTTACCAACAAGACCTACCCTATCGAACTAAAGAACCTTTTACTACAAACCTATCATAGCACCAAACCAACTCGGTTACAACACCCAAGGGTCCAGAATATGAATGTAATAGCCACATGACACCTGTCCTTCACTTTTCCTAACATTACACTACATTCTCTTTATCGTAATTGTCTCATTTACTCTTTTTAGCAATGTACTAGGTTATTATTCTTGTATTACCTTTTATTGTAATTGCACATATTTCTTTGTTGCCCTAGGGACTTACTATAAATAGTCCCTTGTCTTTTATGGCCAAAATCATCATACACATCATTGTTAATGAATATTCTTATTCTTGTGAGACACCATTCTTCGAGTACCTCATTTTCACACTCTTATCTAATCTTGCCTTATAGCTCGAGATCAGTAGCGAGTGAACCTTAGTATTAGCTTATGCGTCATATTGAGTGAAATACTAAGTTATGTAGTGTTCTTCGATGATTCATATTCGGAGAACAGCTTCATAGAAGCTATTGTATTTGCTAACCCACTTCCTCTTTCTTTGATATCTCTAAGGATCCACCTGGTTACTATCTCCTACGGTAAGCTCTAGCAATCAACAGAGCTCCTAGGCACATTATATCATCCTAGTATCAGAACTTAAGGTAACAACCAAAAGCTAAGTGTTATAGTAGCTATTTCTTGAAGTTATTTTTGTACTAGATTATGCTTTATTTATTTATTTTTTAAAATAGAGCAAGTTATTGAAGTGTTGTGTTGCATATTGTTTAGTAGTGTAAGTAGGTTGTTGTATTGATGGAAGCACCTGTTAAGCTTTACTATAAGAATGTTGAACCCCAATGTTTAATGAGAGATTAATGATGTTAAGAGTGATACTCATGGTCATGATCATACTACTTAATAGAGTTTATGAACTGCTAACGAGCAATTGCAAGACCTTACGGCTATTGTAGCCAACCTGGCTATATTTATGCTAAGGGTAGTAAGGGCTAGGCCTTAAGAGAGAGTTGAAGAACGAGATCGACATGTGAGAGATAGGTTGAAAAGGCAAGTGATAGAACTTAGAGCATTAGAAGCTTTTAATGCAAACCCCGCTTTACCCCAACATGCTATGGGATTTGTGAGGAGGAGGCTTGAGTTAGGCAAAGTTGAGGATAAGGAAGACGTTAGAGATGAGGATGAACATTTCCTTAAGTTTGATGAGTGTCAACTCCGCATGCCAAGAGGAACTGAACATCTCAAAGTGTAGATCCTAAGCTTTAATGGTTTTGGTGGTGCTGATGACTACCTAAACTAAGAGGAGAAGAATGAGAAGATATTTTACTTCTACGATTATGAAGACTCAATGCATATTCAAGTAGCTACTTTAGAATTTTCTAGGTATGTAGCAATGTGGTGGAAGAAATTGCAAAATGTATATTAACGAGCCTAACGTGAAATTTTAACGTGGAATGAGATGAAGAGAGTTCTAAGGAGTAGATTTGTGCTAGAGCATTATGAGCAAGACACCTCCGACGTCTTCAAGAACTTAAGCAAGGTAGCCGATCTGTAGATGAGTATGTTTGAGAGTTCTAGCTATTGATGATCTGTTGTGATTTGATGAGTCAAAAGTACGAACTGTAGCTAGGTTCATTTCTGGACTAAGATCTGAGATTGGTAATGTAGTAGAGGTTTAAAGACTTAGAAATTTGGATGAGACCATTTGAGTGGCATAAATGGTTGAAAAGCAAAGGCAAAATTAACTTAATTGAGCACATATCAGTCAACCTGGCTTGCCAAGCAAAACTAGTATGCTAAGCCGACCTAGACATGACTGAGCTCAATATAAGTCCGAAGTTAACCACCAAGGTTACATGCCGAGTAGACTTGATGATGGCTGAAGAAAAACTAAAGCTAAGGAGCCTAAGGCTAGAAAGAATCAAGGTCAAAGCTGATATGGCAGCGGGTTTCAAAAGGAAGAATGGGTATTTAGGGTTAGATTAGGTATGAATAATAGGGAGTAAAACAAGGGTTTTGAGTGTGAATGTGTATGGATATCACATACCAAGGCATAAACACATTCAAGGTTTGAGCATGAAATAGAGTTCGATATGACTCATAAACACTAAATGTTGCTCAAGTTTCAAATGAGAGGTTAGACGTGGCTCACCAACTTGCTTAAATGAAGGGTTCACCATAATCTTAAGGCCAAGATTGACAAGAACGCAGGAAAGATTAAAGAGTTTAATCAATACTCAATAATTTGGTAAAAAGCAAACTCTAAGAGCTTAAGAGTATCCATTGCTTAAAGAAGGAATGTTCTCTATATGAATATTCTTAACAAAAAAAAAAAAAAAACTGTTTGCTACTTACAAATGTTGCTGTTTATAGCGAGTCTTAAACCTTAGTTGCAAAAATGAAAATAATGTGCAAGTTCTTAAACCATAAAGAATTGGGCCCACAAATAAAATAAAGAAAAACATGTGCAACAATACAAAATTGCTTGTTTAGTAGAAGAAGTCAGTGTGCAGTCACTTGGCCAGGATCTGAACTAGAAGGGTCAATAGTTGGATGTTAGGGTCCGAGGAGGAGTCCTTAGGGTCTCGCAGTGTTTAGCTAGGATATCCAAAATGATACAAGCTCATAGATGAACATGCGGACCTAATATCATGCATAACCAAAGGGGGTGGGTCCAAGTTGCAAGATGGCTCGAAAAGTAAATGATAGTTGAGGGGTAAGTAGGGGTTCTCGTGCACCGATAATGGATATGATATACCAATGCCTCATACGAGCTCGGGTTACACTTGATATGACTCAAAAGTATGGCCTAAGATCACTCGCCACTAGTCTACGTTCGAATGGGCTAGATAAAAGTAGCTTAAGAGTAAGCAAAAAGGATACTTAACATAAGACAGAGTAAAGAGTTCAATGTATTCTTTTGTGTATTGATTATGCGGCTAATACATTATGAGAGTATTTATAGTACCTTGTTAGGGTAAGTCTTAAGTTATAGAAATTACAAAGAATGGATCCTTATTTGCTAAACAAAAAGGAGAATAATTTATAAGGAAATGAAATCATGTAAAAGAATGTCCTCTATCAAAAAGGATAGTACGGGTGTCCAAAAAGGACAGTATGCATGTGTTCTACTTAGTTTGCGATTTCGACAATATGGTGAGCTAAGTAGGGGTGGTCCTTTGATCAGCTTTATTCGGCATCAACAGTTTGATACCTTAATAGTTAGGGCTAGACAAGGGTTAGATCAAGGGTAACTCACATTCAGGTCAACCTTAACTAGTCGACTCTTCACATTCATCAAATCGGCCTCGGCCCTGTAGAGATGGGTATTTTCTTGATTTAGTACTTGGACTATGGTGCTAGGGAGGGGTTAGCTCCATATGTGGGCTAATCACCTCGGCAACTTCCTAGATGGTGTAGAGAGTGAAGTAGCTTAGCAGATCGAACTAGGGAAAACACTGCTCTTAGGCACTTAACTCTCCTCGGATAGCTCGGTGGACCATGTGAGAAAGCCCTCGGGCTTAGGAACGAATGATCGGTCCTTGATCCATATCATGAAAGGTTAGCCCACAATTGCCGAGTACTAGAATTAGTTGGCACTAGTCTTTCCATGCCGTGCTAAGTGGTTCTTTGGTCTCAAGTCCTTGGCTATGTGGTCTCTTGGCTTCTCGGTAAATGATAGACTTGATGCCGAGTGGCTCCTTTCTTCCCCTCGGTCTTCTGTTATTAACTTGGCCTCAGCAAAAGCTGTTCAGCCTCGGCTTTGAACAATTTAGCCTTAGATTAAAACAGGTCGGCTTTAGCTTCTGGCGGGTCAACCTTAGCTTAGAGATAGTCATAGGCTTATTCTTATCATTACCGTAGGGTTAAAAAGAAGTTGTCCTTGATGCTAAACAATGAGTACGGGCCGGGATGCTTAACAAACTTCTCTTCCTTTTTATCTTTACCATGAGTAACGAGTTGCTCTAGATTTCCTCAATACTCATAAGGGTCAAGCAATAACACTTCCCATCTTTCCGAACTGTGTAAGTGTTAAGGAAGCCCTCATAGATCACCTTTCGGTCATACTCCCATGGTCAGCAAAGAAGTAAATTCATGGCATTCATAGGGACCACATCGAATTTAATATCATCCTCATACTGCCCTACTATGAATGTTATTCAAGCTCTTTTATGCACATGGACCATACCCTTGTCATTAAACCACTTCAATACATAAGGTTGGGAATGTGGGTAGGTCGGTAATCTCATCTTCTCTACTAACTCGGTAGAGACGATGTTGGTGCAACTTCCTCCATCAACAACTAGGGAGCAGGTCTTCCCATTCACTAAACATCAAAAATGAAATAAATTTTCCCTTTGTTCGGGGTCTGCCTTCAGGTCGGTTTGTCGCATTGTCATGGCTAAGAGTTCATCCAAATTTTTAGCATAGACATCTTCTTTTATCAACTCGTCTTCTAAACTCTTGTAGCTTTGACTCTCTACTTAAGCATCCAGTCTTCCTCCTTTTAAGACCATGACCCTCTTATTCGGGTATTGGAATGCAATAGTAACCTATGCATTTAAAGCACTTCACATCCCGAGCCTTGTTGCAAAGTGCCTTTTCTTTCTCAACATGAATTGGTTGACTAAGCTCTTCTTTCTCCATCTTCTTCTCTAGCCCTTTTCTCTCAGCATACCTCTCAGGCTCAAGGTTGCCTTATTGAGGTCGGCTAATCAACCTCTAATGCCTTCTTCTCCTCTATCTCTCTACCCTTAATGCTAAATTGATCAGCTCATCCAATGAATTGAATGGTTGGAGTTCAACTATTTCGATAATGTTGTCTTGGACCCCACTCAAGAACCTAGCAATGGTGCGATCTTGTGGCTTCGAAATCTCACATCTTGTCATCAAGGTCTCAAACTCGTACAAGTATTCTTCAATAATGTTTTAACCTTACCTTAGGTGTTGGAAGGCATGGAGCATCTCTTGCTTAAAGTAAGTCGGCACAAAGTGTTGATTCATTGGACATTTCATAAGCCTCCAAGTCATAACTGGCTCTTCTCCTTCAATATCTCACTTAGTAACCAACTTATCCCACCAAAGGCTTGCATAATCAACAAGGGATAATGAAGCCAACTTAACCTTTGTTCGATCATCACACTCGTAGCACTCAAACAAAATTTCAACTCGAGGAATCTAATCAAGGAACTATTCAAGTTAGCAACTTCTACTGAAGGTCGACAACTTAAGCTTTATATTATCAAGTCCTCAGGTAGGTGCTTAGGGTTCATCCCTTGCATTCCAAGCTAGTTGGTTTACCTTGGATCAACCACTTTTATTGGAGCTATGCTTAACCATCTCCCTTCTTGGCCTCAACTCTCTTCTTCAGGCTTCTTGATTCACTTCGGAGTTAATACTCCTTTCATTTCTTCTTCTCATCATAGGTTGGTTTTCTCTTCTTCTCAACTCAGTAGCTTTACTCGGTTGTCACTCATCATTGTCAAGTTCATTGGAAGCACTACTACTGGTGGGTGTTCATTCCCTTCTTTCTTCTCGACTATCACATCTATGGCCTCTAACTAAACCAATGAGTTCATGGATAAAGTTAGTGAGATTTTGAAGCTGGTATTCTATGTTATCAACATGTCTCCTCAAGCTTCCACAAGGACTATCACTACTGTTGTTGATACTATCTTTAGACATTTTCGTTCATATTGCAATTTCTAGAGAAAATTGAACAAACAACAAAACACAATCATAGTAACCCAGAAACAACTACTACTCAACTTCTTGTAGCTACCACTACTGACAAACACTCGAATCAACTACCGGAATGAATGTTACTAGACTTAATTATGGCATAATACTACTATTACTAAAACACGAACAATACACTACGCCATAGAACAATAACTAATAGATGTTCAAATTATGAATCAACCTTAAAGAACACTAACATACGTATCTCCCCAAAGGTACACTAACATGCATGTCTCCCCAAAGCTTTGATACTAAGATGATATAGTAGTAGGTCTCGAAAGGAAGAATAGGTATTCAGGGTTCTACTGGGTATAAATAATAGGGAGTAAAACAGGGGTTTTGAGTGTGAATGTGTATGGATATTATGCACTAAGGCATAAACACATTTAGGGATTTGAGCTCAAAAGAGAGTTCAATGTAACTTACGAACACTAAATGTTGCTCGAGCTTCAAATGAGAGGTTAAATGTGACTCACCAACTCATCAAATGAAGGGATCACCACAATCTTAAGGCCAAGATTCATAAGAACATAGGAAAGATTAAAGAGTTTAATCAACACTCAATAATCTAGCAAAAAGCAAGCTTTAAGAGCTCAAGAGTATCCTTCACTTGAAGAAGGAATGTTCTTTATATGAATATTCAACAACAAAAAAAAAAAAACTATCTACTACTTACAAATGTTACCATTTATAGCAAATCTTAAACCCCAGTGGCAAAAATGTAAATAATGTACAAGACCTTAAACCTTAAAGAATTGGGCCTATAAATAAAATAAAGAAAAACATATACAACAATACAAAATTGTGCATTTAGTAGAAGAAGTTGGGCAGTCATTTGGCCAATCTTAGAAGGACCAGGATCTAAATTGGATAAGATCAATAGTTGGATGTCTAGGTTCAAGGAAGAGTCCTTAGGGTCTTGTAGTGCTTAGCCAGGATACCTGAAAGGTTAGCCCACAATTGTCGAGTACTAGAATTAGTCAACACTAGTTTATCCATACCGTATCAAGTGGTTCTTTGATCTCAAGTCCTCAACTGTATAGTCTCTCGGCTTCTTGGCAAACTACAAACTTGATACCGAGTGGCTCCTTTTCTTCCCCTGAATCTTCTATTATTAGCTCAACGTCAGCAAAAGCTGTTCGACCTTATCTTTAAACAATTTGGCCTCATATTAAAATAGGTAAGCTTTAACTTTCGGTAGGTCGGCCTTGGCTTAAAGATAATCATAGGCTGATTCTTATTGAAAGCTCCAGTAAGAAGACCAAAGAGATAGAGTGTTTTGAGTGCCTTCGTTTTAGACACATGGCTAGCCAATGTCTAAATAGGCATATCATGACCATTAATGGAGAAAAGCCATAATTCAAAGTGGAAAGTGCTAGTAAAGGAGAGGAAGAAGAGACGAATGTTAGTCATCTATTCGAAGAGTTTTAGAAAGATTCTAAAGCCTAGATTCGACCTAAACTAGGAGAATATTGCATGGTTGTACAATGGTCACTTAGTACCTTTACTACTGATGGGAATGAATAGAGAGAGAATCTCTTTCATACGAACTATTAAGTAAATGGCAACCTATGTACTATGATCATCAATGGGGGGAGTTGTACCAATATGATAACACATGGCATAGTGAAGGCTTTGAAGTTGCCAACCTGTTCTTATCCTAGATAGTACAAGATTCACTAATTTAATGAGAAGGGAAGACTACCTGTTACTGAACAAGTCAAAGTGCTAATCACTATTATCGACAGATATAAGGATAAGGTGTTATACGACATCCTACCTATGTATGCTTCACACATACTGTTGGACTGACCATGGCTCTTTGATCTTAAGGTACTTCATGATGACTGTAGGAGCATTTGTATATTCTAAAAGGATGGGAGGAGGGCCATACTGAGCCCCCACAAAGAGGTCTAAGAGTCACAGGAGAAGATTTCTAGATCTTTATAGAGGAATTCCTTGGTGATTTTCTAAGCCCAATTTTCCAAGAATGTTAAAAGGGAATAATTTGTATTTCAGTTGATTAGGAGACTATTGCAACTGAAAGAGAATATGACCTATCGAGGTGTAGACCTTGCTCCATGATTATGCCAATTTGTTTCCTGACGAGCTGCCAAGAGGTTTACCCCTTGTTAGATGAATAGAGCATTCAATTGACCTATAACTAGGAGTCGCTCTACCTAATCAACCTACCTATAGGCTCTATCCTAAGTAAGCAACTAAGCTGAAGAAATAAGTTAATGAGTTGATCGAGTGTGGATATGTCAAAGAGAGCATGAGCCCTTGTGTTGTACCAATTGTCCTAATGCCAAAGAAGGATGGGTCATGAAGAATGTACATTGATAATCTAGTTATCAACAAGATCACCATTAAGTACCAATATATGATCCCACTATTGGATTATATGCTCGATGAATTACATGGAGCATAGATATTTTTAAAAGGTTAATCTAAAGAATGGTTACCACCAAATCCGAATGAGGGTTGGAGATGAATGGAAAATTGTTTTCAAGACAAAGGATGGTCTATTTAAGTGGTTGGTGATGCCATTTGGACATATAATTACGCCAAGCACCTTTATGCAATTTACGAATCATGTTTTGAGGATTTTGATAAGAAAGTGTATTGTAGTCTAGTTTGATAACATTTTAGTGTATAGTGTCAACCTCAATTCTTATGTCAAGCACTTGAAGCAATATTCGATATCCACTAAGTTGAACGGCTGTTTAGCAATTTAAAGAAATGAGTGTTCTGTTAAGGTGAGGTAGCATTCTTCATATATGTTGTCTCTAGAAGAGGAATCATGGTTGATGAAGACAAGGTCCAAGCTATTCTCAAATAGCCGATACCGACCAGTGCTATTGAAGTTAAGAATTTTCATGGTCTAGCTTCATTTTATCGAAGATTCAATTGGAACTTTAGTTCCATAGCTACCCTATTGATTGAGTTGACTAGGAAGAACTTTGAATTCAAATGGTCCAAGAAAGGTCAAAAGAGTTTTGAAGAAATCAAGTCCACATTGACTTATACCCCAGTGCTAGTATTGCCTAACTTTAACAAGGTTTTTTAGCTAAAATGTAACGTATCCGAAGAAGCCATTGGAGCTATTATCATGCAAGAGCACTAATTAGTTGCATACTTCATTAAGAAGCTTAAAGGTGCCACCTTCAATTATTCGGCATAGGATAAGAAGTTCTATGCTCTTGTCCGAGCACTTTAAAACCAGCAACATTACTTACTATCGAATGAGTTAATTATTTATACAGACCATAAATCTCTCTGAAATCTCAAAGGATAACGAAAAGTCTCCCGACAACATGCTAAATGGGTAGAATTTTTGGAAATCTTTTGCTATGTTATCAAATACAAGAGGAGAAGTACAAACAATTTAGGTGTAAGGACCCTATAGGGAGCCTAGTAGGATTGCCTATAATTTTTACATCATGTATGCACCCATGATACGAATATCACCTTGCAAGTCAAAGATTTGCAAAACTCTAAATAACTTATCACTCGGGTTTCTAAATTGTTAATCAATTAACATACTATAAAATATAAATAATTATGTATATCCAATATTCTATAGTTCCTCAGAACCACAAAGAATCGATAACCCCTACCAAATGATAAGATCACGTAGTATAAATTTAAAATTCAAACTTATTGAAGTTACTAAATCTAAATATATAGGTAGTAGTTACATTTAAAGTCTCAAATGAGCTATACAATCTTTCTCTAATTCTAACCTCTAAAACATGCTAATATTTGCACTCAATACTCGACTCTTAACCTATGTTTAATTATCTATTAACCTACAAAAGAAAAACTATTGGAGAGTAAGCTATAACCGTTTAGTGAGTTATCCTTCATATTATATTGGCAAGCAAGTTATCAAATAAATTATTACAACCATATGAATGTATGTACATGCAGTATGTACATGCAGTATGCCAAACAATATATAAAGTTAACCAGTACTACATATAACATCGAATTTTTAATGCCCTCTAATGTAAGGGTTGGAGATAGAGATACATCAACACTAATCATAACCGGCCTCTAACACCTATGTTGTCAACCTTAAATTTAAATTTTGTATTTCATGAAATACATTTCCCTTTTTAAGAAATCTAATAATACACAAATTCCTAAGTCTAGCAGTAAGGTAGCTCTCGCAATCCACACTTACACCCTACAGCAGAGGTTTCTAGACTCAACTTTTAGCTAGACAGTTAATGTCTCCGGCGCCTAGTAAGCCCATGGGCTAAGGTAATGTCATTTTGTACTAGTGCACCGTACTAAACACTTTAATTCAATGTATAGAAATAACACCCGCATGACCTCTCTTTACCTCCGCATGAAGTGATGGCTGAAATAAGAAATGCAATGCATGGTTGATGCATGACCTTTTTTTAATTTAAGATAAGCCAAATATAATTAAGTCAAATTATGTGACAATCAATCAATATCAACAAACCATTAAAATCATGTCATAATCAATCATACAACTAAATTTTCAATTTTGTGTTTGATAATATTTTGCACAGTAATCAACCAATATCAAGCACATGCATATCCCAAACCCTCATGCATCAAGTTATCAATATTTAATTTATGTACACTGACTACAAGCACAAAACAAGTATAGAGTCATCAGGAGTACTCACTTAGCCTTGACATTTCTCATGATAATTTTAATAATCTATCAAAAGATTCAAACCCTCGTCAAGATCACCTGATCATTACAAGATAAAGACGATAATAAGTAACTAAGTTAACTAATGATTCTAAGTATTTATTTACTTAATTCTAATTAGGTTTCTATTAGTATTCCATCGATTGTGCCTTATAGTTAGTCATACATAACTTCTTTGTTTTATTTTCAATATTTATGAGCTTATAGTCATTTTTCATTGTTTTCAAATATATATTCACACTGTAGGGTCTGTTTTGGATGTTAAGGCCCATGTTTTATTATATGGGTTTAAATTATTATAATTCTAATTATTGTAACTCGAATATTCTTATTTGCTAATTTCATATCTTATTTTATTACTTTATGATTTAATTATTCATTTATTTCTTATGTTTTTATAATTTTGCATTGTTATTACTATTATGTGTACTTATTTAAGGTTAATATAAGTTGGTATATATATTATAGGCCCATTGTAGTTTTAGCCCATACATATACAAATATATACATCATATATTATTACTTTATTATATTATATTATAGTATATTAAATAATTACGTTATAATTTACATATGTACTAACTTTATACTTATGTACTTATATACTCTATACATATGTTATGTGTATGTATACTTCTAACATACTTGTATATATACTTGTACATGTACCCATATATACATATGGTTATATATGTATTTTTATACATATTTTCGTATGTCTCTAATACACCTTTAAGAAATCTTCATATAATTCATATCTTTACATGTTATAGGTTCAATTAGTAAGCTATATGCATGTACACTTAGTATTTTCTTTATTTTTGGTTATATACATAAAGAATACCTATATATAGGGATGTCCATGCATATGGATAGGTACATATACTTTATGTCTTCACTAGAATTCTCACGTACAACTTTTCTACATATACTTGTGTTCTCTTAGTTTTGTCTATGTATATGTATTTTTATACTGTGTATACTACTAAGGTTTATACATACACACTTTATGTGTATTCATAAGCCATATGGACATAGGTATTTTACTCATATGTATAAGTATTTCTACACTTATATGTATGTATATAAGAGTTCCTATTTGCATTAACATATAGGTATATATTACACAAAGATTCTAAAGCTAATACAACACAAACAACTAATTACTTATTAAAATAGAAGATCACATGAAAATATATCTCTTTCTCCTTTGTAATATGAAAAGGAAAGTAAGTATATAGTATAGTAGTTTGTGGCGAGTAGTTGAAGTTATGAAAGTGAAATTGAAAAGTGTAGAAAAAAAGGAAGAAGAGGAGAGTTACAGTTGTGGATGGGAAGAGGAAAGAGGGTTTTGTTGTGTCTTAATTTGTGTTTTATAAAAGAAGAAAGCAGGGTCTAGAATGGAGTGAAGTGGACGGCAAGAAGAGATAAAGATGGAAAAAAAATTTATGTGACAAAAAATGAAGAATTCCATAGAAAGTAATAGAAATTTCTAGGTAAAAAGGACATGTATTGACTTAGTCAACATTTTGACATTGATCAAATATTGACTTGATCAACTCTTAGAAATTCACATGTAATTAGTCTACATAATAATGGAATTAAGGATAATTAGGAGAAAAATTAAGGAAATGGAAGGAAATATGGAATTAAATGAAATAATTAGTAAAAACAATTATTGGAACCTTTCTTTAAGTATTTATATCCCTATATAAGTTTAGTATCGTACTTAATATAATTAGCATGAAAAGCATAATTTATAATACTAACATTGACTATATGTAGTTTAAACATTAGCTAAACACTTAAATTTAAATAATACTAACTTAGTTATATAATTAAGAGATTAATATGATCTATAACGCACTATCATAATGTCGAATAAATTAACTTAGTATTGTATACATTTATGAACGATTGGAAGTTTTCTTTAATCATTGGTTAATGATTTTATATAATTTAGCATATTATTAAGCATTGATATTCAATTAGGGTTTTAATGTCTTCATAGCAAATTGGTACATCTATAACCTTAAAGTTTTGGTTTTAGGGTTTTAATCAGGTTCAAGTTCGATTTTTCATATGTATATACAAATAGAATTTAGGGTTTTTATATGTGATTAGGGTTTTTATGTAGCTCAAGGTCAATCTCTTACAATTACATATATTTAGGGCTTAAGGTTTTCGTATACAATTAGAGTTTCTATCAATAAGTTAAGGTTTTTCATATTTGTTTTAAGTTTCACATTTAAAATTTTACTCAATTTTAAACTTATAAACTTAGTAGCTCTATTAAATTAGGGAAATTATCTACAATACACGAGTTTAATTCTATACTCAAAAGGATAAATTTGCAGGGTTTACAGTAGGCAATGCTCGACTTGTCCTTATTACATCATTACAGGCTAGAGTACATGGATTTAGTACCCTACCTGATCAATATAAGCATGACCCATACTTTTGACCCTTAATTGCCAAGTATAATATTAGAGTAGGGAATGAGTTTTACTTTAGCTAAGGATTCTTGATGAAGGGCTAACGAGTGCATTTGTTGAGTAGCTCGACCAAAGAATTACTTATTCAAGAAGCTTACGTTGAAGGATTAGCTAGCCATTTTGATGAAAAGAAGACAGCTGAGCTACTAAGAGAGCATTTCTATTAGCTAGGAATGATGAAAGATGTATGCAAGATGAGCCTAACAGAAGAAAGGAACGTTATGGGGACTATATACCTCTAACTATAGAAGATCGGCCTTGGACCAACCTTAGCACAGATTTCATGCTTGGCCTACCCCAAACACCCTAAAAGAATGACTTAATCATGGTAATGGTCGATTGGTTTGGCAAGACGAGCCACTTCATTCCCTACAATAAAACTAATGATACTTTACATATTGCTAACCTTTTCTTGCAAGAGATCATGTGACTGCTTAAGATTCCAAGAAGTGTTGTATCTGATCGTGACCCAAAGTTTATGAGCTTCTTTTAGCAAGCTCTATGGAAGAAGTTTGGCATTAAGTTACCATTCAACACTTCTTGCTATCCTCAAATTGATGGTTAAACTGAAGTAGTGAACAAAATAGTTGAAAGTTTACTTCAAGCTACAGTTGGGACGAATCTTCATGATTAGGATTTATGTTTACCTATCATTGAATTTGCTTACAATCACTTGACCTACAACTTTACAAGCAAATCTCCCGTTGAGATTATCTATGGCATCAACCTTAGCTTACCATTAGACAAAGTCAACAACTCAACCCTTAAAGGAGACAATCAGACTGGCTTCTAACGCACCAAGGAATTTTAAAAGCTACACAAGAAGGTTACCGAGCAATTAGCTAAGACAGTAGCCCGACAAAGAGAACAAGGAAGCCAAGGAAGAAGGTGAATTATTTACAAACTAAGAGGCCTTGTTTGGATTTACCTCAACAAGGAGTGATTCCCAAGGAAGAGATCAGACAAGTTTTCCCTCAAGTCGAATGCCCCTTTCAAGATTCTTCAATACATCATTGACAACATCTATTACCTAAAGCTACTCGAAGGATACAGTATGTCTCTAACTTTGAATGTCACAGACTTAGTGCCTTATGTACCTTAGGAGGAAGCAGACTAAGATTTGAGGACAAATCTTCAATACCCCTAAGGAGCTAATAGATGGTCAATCTTCAAACCTCTCACTCGCACTCACATTCGAGGCCTACAATCTCTCACAAGGAGGATCCTATCATCTCAACCAATTGAAGATGAGTTCTAGTACATGGAAGAGCTGTGGATGAACTCTCTAAAACCCTAACTCAAATACCCTCTTCTCTACTCGAACTCTTGCCTAGTTGATAACCTGCTAAGTATCAAAGCTGAGGTCCTTAACTCGTGCCAACAAGACCCACCCTATTGAACTGAAGAACCTTCTACTACAAACTTATCATAGCACCAGACTAGTTTAGTTACAGCACCTAAGGCTCTAGAACATGAATACAATAGCTACATGATACCTGTCCTTTACTTTTCCTAACATTTTACTATCTTCTCTTTATAGTAATTGTCTCATTTACCCTTTTTAGCAATATACTAGGTTATTATTCTTATATCACTCTTTATTGTAATTGTACATATTTCCTTGTTGCCCTAAGGACTTACTTTAAATTGTCCCTTGTCTTTTGTCACTAAAATCATCTTACACATCATTGTTAATTAATATTCTTGTTTTTATGAGACAACATTCTTCGAGTACATCCTTTTCACACTCTTATCTAATCTTGTTCTATAGCTCAAGATTAGTGGCAAGTGAACCTTAGTATCAACTTATGCGTCGTATTGAGTGAAATACTAAGCTATGTAGTGTTCCTTGATGAGTCATATTTGGAGAGCAACTTCATAGAAGCTACTGTATTTACCAACCCCCTTCCTTTTTCTTCGTTATCTCAAGGGATCCACTTGGTTATTACCTCCTATGGTAAGCCCTAGTGATTAATGGAGCTCCTAGGTACATCATATCAGGATCCATTTTGTAAGCATGTCTATTCAATAGAGTAGTGCCCAGCTATAAATCAATACAGTATTCAATACCTCAATCTAGTGATAATCCTTTAGGTAACTCATTTGGTAATAGGTCGAAAAACTTGTCTATCGACTTTCGAATCTCTTCAGACATGTCATCCAGGTTTCTTAACTCTAACAATCTTCTAATCAACAAAAACATAGGCTCATCAACCTCTTCAATAGCTTGAAGTTCTCATCACTTAACACTTAAGCCTTCTTCTTATAAGCTTAGGTGAGTTGGTTATGAGTTTCATTCACTTTGCTTAGGGTCATAGGTTACAGCACTATCTTCTTACCAACCATAATGAAAGTATAGGAGTTCTTATACTCATTGTGTATGATAGGTCAATCAAACAACCAATCTTCCTAATAGAAAATGTGAAGCTCTCATGGGGACAACATTACAAACCACCTCATCTCTATAAACATTGCCAACACACAATGGTACAACTACTTGTTCGGTTACATGCAGAGCATCCTTATCATGCAACCAATGTAGCTTATATGATCGACAGTGTTTGGAGGTCAGCAGACCTAATCTCTACATAAGGGTCTGGGTGACAATATTAGTGCAACTCCATTCATCCACCATAATCATGCATAGTTGACCCTTGAAGGCATGCTTTGTATGGGACAGGTTCTCTCCTTATTCTTCCTTATAACTCAGCATTGAGCTTAGTACTCGCCTCAATACCAGCATCATTACTTTACCCTAGTTAGCATAAATACAAGTCTCTTCCTCCTCCTCTACTTCAATTCATCCAACATCTTTCTCTTCCTTTTCAGGTTTACTGTCATCGGTAGTGTCTACTTCATTACCTCAAAAGACCATAACACATCAATTAGGACACTCAGCAGCTATGTGTCTGTAACCAAAGCACTTAAAGTATTTTATGTCACTCATCTTGTGACTTGAGGATTGTCCTTTTTCAAATGCCTTCAAAGGGGGCCTTTGTCATCAACTCAACTCTTTAGGCTAGCTCAGTTGTCATCAGATTGGTCAATCTTTTCTTCTACTTGGTTTACCCTTTGTGGTTTAAGGTGACCAGTTCAACATGAAATAGTAGTCCATAAAGAACTGGAAGTTGGCTTGATTAAGGCATTCCTTTTTTGCTTTCTAACCCTCTATGCTATCTTAATAGCTTCTTATAAAGTGTAAAGCCTTTATACATCCTGTAGACACTTAATTTTTACCTCTTTTTTATTATTTTTCTTTCTTTTCTCAATAGGCCCTAAATTAAGAAAAATACAAAAAAAAAAAGGAAATTAAAGAAAACCCAAAAAATTAAGAAATTTAGAAAAAGTACAAAAAAATTCAAAAATAAGAAAAAGCACAAAAAATAATAAATTTTAAAGAAAAGTAGCAAAAAATAAGAAGTGTAGAAAGAAACCCTAAAAAATAAAAATTTTAGAAAATAACATTTTATTAGGGTAGATTTTTTTATTTTTAATTTAGATTTAGAATTTAGGCCATTGAACTAAGGCTTAGATTTAAATCTAGCCCAAGCTAACCGTGTCCATATGTTCCATATGTGCAAATACACATATGGATAAGGCATAAGTCAACAGCTTA
The DNA here is from genome assembly GCA_024138015.1 of Lumnitzera littorea. NCBI lineage: Eukaryota > Viridiplantae > Streptophyta > Magnoliopsida > Myrtales > Combretaceae > Lumnitzera > Lumnitzera littorea. The sequence continues at coordinate 74,498,061 of JAMXBB010000012.1, read as the reverse complement.
ATGGTTAAGCATATAGACTTAGTTTGGGTATTGAGTGTGAGATCTTAGGTTCGAATCTTGGTAAAGGCAAGGAGGCCTTTTTTATTTTTTGTTAACTAACATGTTGCCACATATCAGGGTCTCATTGTGCTATGTATCTTGACATGTAGCATCGTTGAATTGGACGACCTTGCTGACATGATGCCACGTAGCATCTACGTGGCATTCCACATCAACCACTACTAGTCACGTATTGATACATAGCATACTGTAGTAGGTCAAGTAAGCAGACGTGGTGCCACATCAACGCTGTATCAGCCGATTTTCTCTCCCTTTCATTTTCTTTCTCCCCTCTTTCCCTCAATTTCCTCTAATTTCCTTAAGATTTCTCTCATTTTCCTTTCCAAACAGGGCACTTTGTAGATAGATTTGATCCTTTTGTCATTGCAATTTCATCAAATTAGTGATGAAATCATAGAATACACATAGCCTAGTGTTAATAGTGATCAAGAATAGATCTAGATTCATACATTAACACAATCAAACCAAGCTCCAAAAAGTGGAAAAAAATTGAAAATCTGGAATTTTCATTCAAATTCAATTCAAGCTTTCCTTAGTTTTAGGGTTAGTTACGAGTATAAAAAGGTGTTGGGGGATCACATACGAGCATACACAACCTTAGACAACTGCTTGAAACACCCTCTCTCTCACTTTCGCAAACTTTCTCTCTTTAACTCGCTCTCTCTTGCTTTGAACCCCTTTCCCCAACACTCCCAAGCTAAGCTACCACTACAACTAAGCCCCCCATGGCTTAAGCTCTCTAACCTAATGTCTCTCAACCGTTGCCATACCTCTAGTAGCCTCAAAGCTAAACCTTCACTGCCACCACCACGCCCCATTCGAACCACCACTAAACACCACCTTAAGCATCAATTAACCATACGGCTAAGCTCCTAACAACCCTAAACCCCTAACCCAATCATTCAATCACACCTAGCAACCCCCTATACAGCTAAACCACCACCAATACCCACAACCAAACTTCCAAAACACCTTTAAACCACTCCTAAACACTGTGCCATCAAGTCTACCCCCCTTATCTCTAATCTAATACACACAAATCTATCCTCACCCCTAAAGAATTTAGCTTGAATCATCCTGAACCACTCTTGTTCGACACTGCTAAAGTAGAATTGCAGACGAACCGACCCAATTTGCCAACCCAACCCGCAACCTGTGACTGACCCGACCATTTTGACCCAACCTACGCTTTCCTCCTTGATCCAAACCTCTGCAAGATTTTTCTTATTTGTTTATTTACTTTTTTTTTGTTTTATTTATGTATTCCCTATAAATGTAATCAATTCAAAAAAGAAGAAAAAGAAAAAGAAAAAGAAAAAAAGAAGAAAGAAAAGAAAAATAAAAACGAGAAAGAAAAAAGGAAGAAAAATAAAAGAATAGTTTATTTCTTTTTTTAGTTTAGTAAAAAATAAAGAAAACAAAAATAAATAAGATAATTTAAAAAATAATAAAAAATAAGCAAAGAAGTTAATAAATAAAAATTGTTCTTAACACTTAGAAAAAATGGATTTTCCAATGTAAATAAAAAATAATTGGATTTTTTTTCAAATTAAGGTACTTTAGAATTTTTCAAATAAGAGTTCCAATTTAGGGCCTTTTGGGAAATTTCATCGAATAAGTAAAAAATGAGTAAAAATGTAAACTCGACAATTTTTCAAAATTTAAAATTAATCAACTCGCTATATTTTTAGAAAAAGAACTGCATATGTCTGATCTTGAATAGCGGGCACACAAGCACTAATGAGACAACGATAAAAATAAAAAAAAAACCTAATTTTCCTTTTTTAGTTTATATTACTTCATTTATCCAATTAGAGTAATTAATAACTAAGTTCTATTTGTTAAAATTGAAAGGTAATTTTTTAAGTTTTATTTTAATTTTGGAAAGTCATTGGTATCTATAAGGGTTTAAAATTCCTAACTACCAAACCTAAATCTCTAGTTTTCAAAAAACCGTTTTTACAAAATTGGTTTTAATCGTTAGACTAGCAGCTAAATTACAACCAATCCACTCAATAGATTGTAACTTAACTATTTTTCTCGACACCAATCAAGTGGCAACTCCAAAGTTGTTTTCAAAATAAAAAGAAACAATTTTCTTTAAACCATAGTCAAAGATTGGTATTAAATGGATAGGGTTTTGATACTGATAGGTTTAAAGAAGCCTTAATTTTATAAAAGAACCAAGAGGGTAAAAAACCAGGCTCAACACTTCCACAAAGTTATGAATCTCATACTTGAGTTTAGATATGAACCTCGATATAGTTTAGGCTTCAAGCTCATTCGCGTTAGCTCGGATCATCAACATCTAAAATTACCTAACATTGTCATCTATAATTTGCTTTCCTTAGGGAAGCTCTTGCAATTTGGCAAAGGTGTCTTGCAAGTATGTCTCAAGTATAAATCTTCCTCTTAGCAACATTTTCATTTCTTCCCAAGTTCATACACCCCTTCATCCATCGCTTTCTATGGCTACATTTAAGTTTTCTACCACTTGGCTACAAATCTAGAGAACTCAAGAGTAACACATCAGACTTTCACACCCTTAGTATATCTATAACAATCAAACACTTTCTTGACCATCTCCATTCATTTGCATGTCTACTACTTGTTAAGGTCGAAATCTAAACTTTGACATTGTTAAGTCCTTATGAAGCTTAGAATCTTCATTCTTTCATTTCGTAGTACTCTTCTACCTCTCCATCAAGCTCTTCTTCTACTTCCCTATTTGCTTCTTAGATTTTTTTCATTTTTTTCATCTCTAAACTCTTTTGTGTAGGGTAGCTTACTAGTCCTCAAGTCCTATGAGGTCATACTTAACGATTAGCATGAGCTGTGTGCCAAATCTTAGCTCTTGCTCGCATTCTTCTTTGCCATGATTTGGTGCACCTTACAATTGTTGTCTTACACCTTGCATAGCTATGACTAGACTCTAAATAAGTATAGTAAGTTTATTGAGCTTATTATCAACTGACCCTAGTGTCTAACATCTTTGTTGGCCATGGCTAGCTTAAGCGCCACTTTCTTAGTCTCCAATAACTCCATAAACACTAAAATTTAACAACATGCAATACATTTTGTCACTACTTCCTTCAACAAGAACAAATATGATAGTACACACCCAACAAAAACTTACTACTCAATAATACTTCAAAACCACTACTCACACTCAATTAATTACTATACACTACCCAAAATATCAACTAATAGACTTTAACATCTTGACACTTTGTACAATATAGCTCAATACAGGATCCAGAATAGGCTTGATATTCGTAATTGAAAAACAAAGTAAAACAGAATCATGGGAGTTACTACACTAACCTCTTGTAAATCAATATTTCTCAACTCACAACATCAAAATCTACTTCAAACACTCTACTACAACTCTACAAACTCCACAAACCACTATAGTAGCTACGGAAGAACACAGTAGCCACTAATAGCAATATGAACAAGAACTCCACTATAATCTTCACATACTCCCTCATCAGAACCAAACTTTGATACTAGCAAAGTTGATGCATCTTCGAGGTCATATATAAAGAGAAGCACCACAACGAATAAAGGGAAAGAAAGAACAAAAGGGTTTGGCAAAACCTAAGCAGCTACTAGTTGGATATGATACACCAACCAATCCTACTCAACCTAACGTTCACTTGATATAACACACAAATAAGGATAAGGGTCACTTACCACTACTCCTTGCTAAAGAAAATAGATAAGAGTTAGAGAAGAGAAGACACAGTGAGTGCTCTTAAAAGGGGAATGTTTATATTAGTAATGTAAGAAGTGATGTATGTGCTACAAGTATGTAAGGCATATATATAGCCTCCGTAGGGTTAGATTTCAAAGAAAAGACAAAAGTGGGCAAATTGCATATTAGTTTTAAAGATTCCTAAGACAAATGCTAAAAAAGGTAGAAATATGACTATTAGGTAAAATGTACAAAAGGGGGGAATCATTTCAGGATGTTGTACCAAAAGGTACATGCCAAATTACGGTTGGCAAGCCTAATATTGTATGTGTTCAATTGTCCCTGTGAGTGCTAGATCTTTGGTAAGTCAGCAGTTGATGGTGTTAGCTCAGAAGAGGTTAGAAAAGGAATGGATGAGTTGGCCGACTTGATCTAAGTCAGATTAGAGCTTGGACACTAGGTGTTGTTTTAAGTTTTTGGTTAGTCAAATAGTGGTCTACTTGGTTTGATAAGACTTGTGTTGTTAGCTTGCTCAGAAACTATTCCCATCATGACCACAACTTGATACTTAGGGAGGATTAAGTGTAATATACCTTAGTTAATGTCGGAATCCTCATCCTTGGAGAGTCCTCAAGCTAGTACTCATTAGGCAAGTCCTTATAATCCCCTAGTTTGGCTTTTAATAATGGATCAATAGAGTTGATTCCTATTAGTGAGCTCCTTATATGTCGCCTCATTAATGGTTAAGAGCCTATCCCATCCTCTAAATTCCAAGTATTCCCTTACTTGAGCATTATACCCTACTCGAGCCAATGCTTCCTAACTGATGATAGTGCTTGATCTAAACTCTTTCTTAGCAAGCTTTGCATACCTATTCTTTTGCCAAGACTGGATAAATCTAAGAAGAAGCTGAATCGAAGAGGACTTAGAGCTATTTTTCAAGCAGCATGTTTGAATTGAGGCATGATCTAAAATTAATAAAGCAAAAGGGGGTTTCAATTTAATAAAAACTCATGTTTCCAAAATTGTGATGCTAGGAAAAAAATTTTCCTATCCATTCAAGCAATCAATAATTTGTATAATATAATGCTAACTTATTATTAATCATAAATTAATGAAGTCTTAGGATAAAATTATAATGAAATCCTATTTTCCTTCACAATCTCTATCAATCACAAGTTATAGTATCTTTTAGTTGATTATATGAAAACTTAAAACATGAGCAAAAACTAAATCAATCTTAACAAGTTTCATACAAACAACATGAATGTATAGTTAACATGCAAAAGAAAAAAAATTCTCCAATCACATCATCATATTCCCTTCTTCTTCAACATTCGCATCACATTCCTCATATTCTTCTCTCTTCAAAATTAATAAGCATGTATTTTAGGTGTGATTTTGAACAAATGATGGATACTCAACATGATTTATCACACTATCTCACAATAATCACTCTTAGAATCAAGAATTTTTTCATATGTAGCAATCACATAGGTCCTTTTCCTGCTGTACCTTGAATGCATTAACCATATCTCAAATGAACACCAAGCAAATTAGATAATCATATATTCAAGTTACCACAACACATCAACTATTCACATTTTATCCATCACAAAATCAAACATCATAGAACATCATCACATAAGAAGTTCAATCACTGCACAGTAGTCACAATAGACACAAATAAGAAACTTACTCCCTATTGAGTAAATATAAATCTACTCTCTATACACGTATCCACTTATCTAGTTCGCTAATCATTCCCAAGCTTACTCATTCGCATGGTACTCTTCTTCAACTAGCTTACCTAATATGGATAAATATTACAAAAGTCAACTACAGATTGTACATGTATAGATATTCCAACTTGATATTAAATTATTGATACTTTGAGTTTATTCTGTATAAAGAATAGTCATCCTAAACTTCCTCTTACTAATTGAAATTTACTCATAACTATTATTTGAATGCAACATATATTTTAACATTCCTATTCACCAAAAATCATTACATATTGATTTTAATAATAAATTACTTCAAAATCTAATTATTCTTTGAAATAAAAAAAATCGCCAGTAAAACCGAAATAAATTATAATGAATAGTAAACATAGAGATTTTAAAAAATTCTTAATACTACAATTTAGCACATAATATGAGCATATTGTACAAAATTTTTCAGCTTGAAACAACATCATTTAATATTTTGAAAAATTATTTCCAAATTCATTAGAACAGGTTATTTTCCTAAGCAAGTGATATAAATCATTATTATTTGAACAAATAAAATTAGTACATGAAAGTACATGTAAAATAACCCTCAGAGATAATTTTTCATAATTTTCTAACTTAATTTGCTATTTTTAATAATTAATGAAAATTGAGTATAAAAATTGCCCTCACCGGTGCACGGCCATTCGGCTACCTAAGTGCACCAGCAACTCCTCTCTCACCCTTAAAAGCTTATGCTTGAAGCCATGCTGAGTCAAGTTTTGGATGGTTACTAGAACCCCTAATGCCTTATATTTTCCTATTTTTTGTTTCATTGCTGAAGTAAGTTTCTAAATAGTGTTTCTCATGTTTTTGTTTCCTAAAAATGACCAAAAACTCACCTTACATATCCTTATATGTAACTCTAGGCAATTGAAAAGAAAAAGCCAAATCCAAGTGTCAATGCTTAACTTTACTAGGTATATTATTTTTATATTATCCTAAGTTTCTACTTGACAACTCACCATAGGCATCCTAGTGTTAAGGAAATCTTGTCACACTTGATTCGATGTATTATAAGTTGATTTCACTTTTTTATAATTTTTTAATGGTTTAATATAATTTTTACCTATTTATTAGTGTATTTTACTAATATATATGCATATCGGGTATACAGCATGTATATAGTATGACTACATAATCACACTATATGTTATTTGAGTCCTAAATATTATTTTATAAATTAAATAATTTATCTCTAAAAACTCATTATGTTTAAACTTAAATTTTGAGTTCTCATCAATTATCGATTGATCTCATTAAAAATATGTTTTATTAAAATTAAATATTATATATACATTATTTCAAAGAATTAACCTTACTAGGACTATTTTTTAAACTTTTGCAACCTCATATTGAAATTCAACTTAATTCAAAATTTCCGACGGCCCTAAATCACATTGAATACCTTAACCCATTTCATTACTAAGCAACTAAGGTCTAACATAAGGCACCACCACCATTGTGTTCCTTGACCATAAAAACCTCACAGAAGTATCCTCACCTACTAAAAATGGAGGATGGAGTAGTCCAAATTGACCATCTACTACCACTCATTCTCTATCTTATGCAAACCATGTGTGGGTCACATGACTAAACCTAAATCTACGAAGCTCTGACTCACTCCACCTTCTAACCGTGTTTGACCTAGGTTTGTTTAATTCCCTTTTATTTTATTTATTTATTTTTCTCTCTTTTCCTTATTTTTGTCTTTCTTTCTTAGTTATTAATTTACTTATTTTGATAACTTGTTACTATAATCTTAGGATAGGGGCATTTGTATAGTCTTAGGGCATTAGGAGGTAACCATCGATCAAGGATGAGTAGGGCCCACCCATTCCTTTAAGTAATAATAAATATTGAAATGAAAATAAAAAATTCTTTTAAAAGACTACTTAAAAACGGTTCTTTACTACCATCCTTAAATTAAGAATAAGGTAGAATTTGTAAATCACTTGTCAATCAACTTCATAAAGCACTTCACTCCAAATCCCTTCTTATTCAACATAACAAATTACAACCAAAGCTCTTACATGAATGAACCAAACTTAGAGTATCACAACTACACAACTCCCATATTATACACTATGCCATCATAGAAGATACATATTATATTTACCAAATGACTTTGAAGCCTACACTTAATAGCTTGATTCTTCTTGAAGTGCCACCTCTAAGAGCCTAAGGCAAATCTTGCAATTGCTCATTTCCATTTAAGAGAAACTAACTCCACTCGGCATTCTAAAGTTTGCTCAACTTACTAATGTGATGTTTCATCTAAACTTCTTTCACAACCTGAGGATAAGACAATATCCCCCAACTTACTGTAAGCTGAGTGAGAGTAAGTAAATAAATAATAACCCAAGCAGCATCTCATCATAAACATAGAGAAACATATCGATTCAATTACAACACTCTTTAATCTAGCCAAGAAATGCAAATGTAACATACATATGTCATCCTTATGTACGTAACACGCATCGGTACCGATTTCCATGCCTAGCCCCAACCTTAGACCTAGACATCTGGGTAGTCACCATTGTTGAGCATCTAAATTATCTAATTAAGGAACCTAGAAAAGAGTTTAGCAAACTTAACCTAGCCTAAGTTATGCAATTCTATATACTAGAAAACTAATCTTTGTAAACCTAGTTGTTTACAATACAAAACTAAGCTTCCAGAAACTAAACTATTTACTTAATAAGAACTTGGTTTTAAAGATAAAGCTTAACCATATAAAATCCCAATTTTAGAAAACTTGACTTATAAGTCCTTTTTGTATCATGCCATGAATGCATCATTCACATACCAAGGAAGACTAAGTAGTTATCAAACAACACAGATAAGCTTATTGAACAATTTATTATCCAAGCATTTACTTTATTTCTTTTATGGTTCCATCTCTAAAACCTTAGTATCAAGTTCAATTAATAAGGTTAGTAGTTAACTCTTAGTTTCTTGTCCAAGTTAAGTATAGATCCATATCATCAATCATACCAGCAATAGCACATCTAAAGCCATTACGATCAATAGCCAAGTATGACTCATCCAACGAAATATACCAAAAGAGTTCAAAAGGCATTTCTTAACTCAACAATCAACATGCTATATTCATACACATAAGATCAATTACAATCATTACAATTAGATAAGTTAAGAGTAGATAAAATCTACTCTAGAATGAAAGCAATCCACTCACTTAGGCCATTTACCAGATTTTCCTAACTCTTACTCTATTTCCCAAGGCTTTTCCATGTCCATATCTCCTAAGCAAAATGCATATGATGCTCGAGTCAATGTATATCAAGTGTAAGTAAGATCATTAACTTACCACACTTGGGGTTAAGTCTTGGTTTTATTCTCTATAATGCATCTTTAGTTTAAGACACTTTCTGACCTACTTAACTTACCTTCTATATCCAAGATTCCTCCAATGTACTTTTTTATATAGTTTCTAACTTCCTCAAACACAATATAAGTATTATTACATCCCATTTCCTTACCACAACATCCTTCCTAAGGTAAGAGATTTTAGTAAAACACTTGTTAAATGTTCAATTACTATAATACTATTAAATATCGCTTAAGTTAATTTTATGACTAAACGCACATAAGGGACATAATGAATTATTTTGGAAATGCATACACAAATTCAAAATCAACCAACCCCCTGCATCAATTTTTGACCTAAGCTTTGCATATTAAGTTAGTTCATGTTTTCACCTACTTGACATTCTAACCCACATTTTGACCTGTACAATATACTTCTTAAATCATCAAATCACCCAACGTCAATGCTAACTCCCTTGTTTCTACACTCCATCAAAATAGCTCTTAAAACCCAATTGCAACCAGAATATAACACATGTAAACCAAATCACTTTAAGAAATATTACTTTCCTACACTTCCAACTCCTTATTCAATGTTTAACTAAAATTACCTAAAACTCAAACTCATATTTTTATCAAAAATATTTATGCTACATTAAAATAGACCATATAAGGAACTTATGTACAAAAATTGGAGTAGAAATTATACCATTTACTATTTTTTAAATTTACTACAAAATTCATTTTTAAGCTCGATTTCTTAAGAAACCCATATATCCACATTGAATCATTAGAATTTGGTTCAATATTTGAATTCATCATACAAAAATACTTTAAGAAACCAAGTTTCATAATATTTAGAAAACATTTACTATATTTAGCACTTAACCAAAAATCAAAGGCAAAATAGAAATTCATTGGCCTTCATGTTTTCCAGCCACCAATAGTGGTGGTGGCTATGTCAGAAAGTTTGAACATGTGGTACTAATTTGAGCGTTGATGTTGGTTCAATGTTAAGTTGTCTTGAGCCCTTCAAACCCATGTAACTCGCTTTTATTCTCAAACTTTCTTTTATTTCTCCTATTTTCTTTAGGCTTTTCTAAAACATATCATGAACACTAATTATGTGAAAAGACAAAAGGAATGTGGCCTAATGTTTTCTTGGAAAAGTCTAGGTCTATGGGATAAGAGATTAAATGCAACCCTACATGTGTTATGCTACTGTTTATCTTTGACTTTTTTCATTATTAGGTAGAATATTCCATATCTTTGTTTATGTTGGACTAACTTGGAGGTAGCTATGCTTAGAACATCCCCAGGAAGTATTCTTCATTATTTTATTGATTCCAAGTAATTTTACTAACTTATATTAATATATTATATATGTTATGAGTTATAATTATGTATTGGTTCATATGTTGTAACCAAGTAGATTATATATATATATATATATATATATATCCTAGTCTTTATTTCATGTCTTTTATTTACTTTCTTGTCCAAATACTTTAGTTTTAAGGACTTGTTGTTTATTAGAACTCAAATCATGTGTTTCGATAAAA
>JAMXBB010000012.1:74330338-74467805 GCA_024138015.1 Lumnitzera littorea | reverse complement strand
AAACCAGTTAAACTGCAAATTATAAAAATTAATAATAAATAATTAATTAAGAAAAATTACAATAATAACAAAATTACAATAAATAGAAAATTAAGCTTAAAATTAGGAAAATATAAAAATATCCATAAATTAGAATTAAAATATGAAATATCATAAAAATATAAAATTTAGAAATTAATTACATCATAAAATACTAAAGAAAAACTCAAAGTTAATAAATAAAAATACTTGAGTCAAAATAATTAAACTTATGATAATTTAGGCTTATCTCAAAAAATGTGGGTTCTAACATTCAAAACAGACCTTGTTATATGAACATACATTTAAAAATAATAAAAATCGACTATAAGTTTTTAAATAACGAAGTTAGAACAAAAAAGATATACACGATTTAGGAAAAATCAAGAGATACAAATAAATTGATTACATTATTTAAGTGATATGTTCTTACAAATAAATAATTAGGATAACATTTCAACTAAATAAACAAATATCTAAACGCAATTATTTATAAATATACACATATAATTTCTTACAAAGGGAAATTGAAAAATACATACCATAAAGTACAAATAAAATGTAATTATAAGATACAAAGTTTTTTAGAAGGTCAAGTGTTATGCATGCATATATATACCTCAAAATCAAAATATTCTAAAGAAGATATGCTTATATATATAATAACAATATATATTAATATGAAAGAACAATAATAATAAGATAGAATCATATACTTATAGGGAATAAACTGAATATAGGTATACATGCATGCACAATATAATCTTAGGATAATATTATGACATAACCGAGTTAAAGTTTTTAAGCTATTTAAATGTATGATTTCAATATTTCCATTCAACTCTATTACTTTAACTAACTTAATTACTTTCTCTAACTTAACCTAATATGGTACTAATTATCTTATTATAGGTGGAAACTCCAAATAAATTATAATATAACAAATTACTAATGTAAAACTTATGAAAAGCAAGAAAATCTGAACTCGTATTATATTACTAATTTAAATATTATTACTTACACAATTAAGTTGGATACTATTATGTATATGATAAAATAATATTTTCCTAAACATCACAATAAATAAGTTAAGTAATATAAAGTAACATTGAAAAATTTAATCAAACTTTATTACTAAAAAAGCATATTTAAACTTAATAAGAATGTACTATAAGAATGTAAAGACCAAAGGTAAAATGAAAAAGTTACAAGTGATATAATACTTAAGTAGAATAGGAAGCATAAGATAAATAATAAGCTAGTTAAGCTATTTAGAATTATGTCTAGATACTTACTAGGTTTCTCTTATTTATATTTATCAAGAGATATTGATCAAGAGGGCAAGCAACCTATTAACCGTTAGGATTCATATAAACTTTAGTCAAGTGAGTGCTCCCAATAACTCTATACTTGTTTTGTGCTTGTAGTTAGTATACGTAAATTATATATTAATAACTTGATACATAGGGGTTTAGATTATGCATGTGCTTGATATTGGTTGATTACTGTGCAAAATATTGTTAAATATGATAATTGAAAATTTGGTTATATGATTGATTTTTGCATGAATTGAATGGTTTGTTGATATTAATTAATCGCCCAATAATTTAACTTAACTATATTTAGCTTATCTTAAATTAAAAGAATCATACATTAACTATGCATTGCATTACTTATTCTAGCTATCACCTTATGCGAGGGTAAAGAGAGACCATATAAAGGTTGTTTTTATATATTGAATTATAGTGTTTAATATAATGTACTCATACAACATGACTTTACCCTAACCCACTGGCTTACTAGGCGCTGCTAAGGCAAACCATATGGCTACGGGTCAATTCTAGAGACCTCCACTATAAGGCGTGAGCTTGAACTATGAGAGCCACCTCATCACTAGGCTTGGGATTTTGTATATTACTGGATTTCTTTAAAATGAAAATGTATTTTGTGAAATACAAAATTTAAGTTTATGGTTAAAAACCTAAGTACTAGAACCCAATTGTGATTGATGTTAATGTATGTTCAACCCTTACTTCGGAGGATGTTAAATCCGATGTTGTATGCAATACCTGTCAACTACATATATTGTTTAGCATACTGCGTGTACATGCATTCATATGTTTGTTAATTAATTATTTGATAACCTACGTACCAGTACAATACGATGGATATATCACTAAGCTCGTGTAGTTTACTCCCCAATAGTTTTTCTTTGCAAGTTAAAAGATAACTAGGCATGAGTTAAAAGCCGCACGTTGAGTACCAATGTTAAGATGCCTTAGAAAGTAGAATCTAAAGATAAATTGTAAAGTTGATTTGAATCCTTACATGTAATTACTATTCTTATATTTAGATTTTGTAACTTTAGTAAGCCTAAATTTTAAAACTTTACTACATAGTCTTATCATTTGGTAAGGGATATCGATTCTCTACAATTTTGAGTAAATGTGGAATATTAGATATCCATAGTTATTTTTATTTAACTATGAATTAATAAATTTAATATTATAAACTCTAGTGATAAATTATTTAGAGTCTTGCAATTTTTGAATTGTAAGATAGTTTTCGTATCATAGGTGTATACATTATATGAAAATTTTATATAATCTCACTAAGCCCCTATAGGGTCCTAACAACCGGAAACCCGAATATAAGGACTATGAACATGACACAACCTAACAAGACAAGGAAGATTTGGACATAACACTAATTAACTAAAATACTTTATAAAACTATAAGACTATATATATATATATATATACTCTATACACAAACCGTTTGATGCATATCTATAAAGGGCTGCTAGTTAGAAGCAAGAGATACTTATTATGGGTACTCACTTAGCCATTTTTATAACTCATCGTAATAGTCTTTGGGTAACTCGAACTCACAATCACCTAAAATAACACTATAAGAAGTAAACACTTCATATAGGCCTTCTTGGGACTAATCAAGAGATCCTTATCTTGTGACTCATTTACATGGCTTATGTGAATATTTCCTTTGGTTCCTTTATCTAATTAGAAGATCCTTCTCCTTAGGGATTATAGTGGATTCTAAGATGAGCATTTCTTTGGTTCTCTTAGATAACCAAGAGATTGGTTCTCTCGTGAGGTCAAAGAGAATGTTACCCATTTGGTTCTCTTAGGACCGATTAAGGGGAATCATCTCTTAATCATTATACTGACATAGGTATTGGTTCAGCCGAAAATTAAGATTTTGTGGCTATTTTGTTATGGTAGCCAAGGATGTTACGCCAAAAGACTTTATTCACTAAATTTTGATGCATGAGCATTGGTGGAACTGCTAATCCTTAACCTAAGGCCAAGGGGAGGAATAAACCTTAGACTACATGTCAGATACTAATTAGCCATGTATATTGCTTCATATGCTAGATTGATTGACTTCATATGATATGCTTGAAAACTTGCTTGTTATGCTTAGATGGTGGTATAAGTGGATTTTTCACTATGATGGTTATAGCTTATAACCTCATAGTTTTAACTTTTTGTAGGAACCTTACTGGTCATATCCAAGAAGGTTTAAGCCTGTGGTAAGCTTTGAGAAGATAAAAGCAAGCTTTGGAGGAGAGTATGAAAGGATCATGAAGTTTGTAAATGGTTTGTAATATTAATCAATAGAAAGATTCCATATCATGTGAAGTTTTATTCTTTACCACTAAATCTGTAATACTCTATGGACTAATCTAGGAATGACACTTCATGTACTCTTTGGAAGTAATTAATGGGTAGGAAAGCACTAATTGATTACTTCTTATTAAGACATGGTAGTTTGTCACTACTAGACTACCTTATGGGTTGTGACACATCCAATTAAAGAAAACGGGCAACATCATTCTTAACTTGTCAAGCAAACAACATTAACCAAAAGTGCTCCTTAGGAGGCAATGCAAGCAAATTTCATTTCTCTTTTACTTGATTTTCCATTTTGTGTCTTTTTAATTGAGGTTTGGTTTTGCAATAATTCAACACAAGTTGTTCTTGAATTTTCTTAAGCATTGTAAGGTTAAACATATTTGATAAGGAGTTGTGATGATTAAGGAGAAAATGGGAAGGAATCATGATCATGAACTAAAGCATATAGAGAGAGGCAAAACTAAGTCTAAAAGGGACCACGACTAAAGACTACTCCCAAGATCTTAACCGTATTCTTTTCATCAAAAATTACTCCCAATCTTAAACTTTGAATTTTTGTTTGAGTTGGCCACAACCTAAGACCACGTTCGTGTTCCTATCCATGTACTTGTAAGACATCAAAAGTACGTAATTTCGTACTTAGAAATATGTTTAAGGGAACTATAGGGAAAGACCATGCCTGTAATCTTACCTATGTTCCCCTCATTAAAAAATTACACTTTGAAGAATTGTAAGAAACATATTCTAGGAAAGACTACGGTCATAGATCACGGCCATGATCTTGATTGTGTACTTGCAATGTTGATTAATTAAGATACACTTGAATCTTGCTTGATTAAAGTTTATGCTACTTTCCGAATTTGGAACCCTCTAACCTAAAATCCAATTTCCCTTTCTATACACAACCTTCCTCTTGTTAATATGCAATGTCTATTCATAGTAATCTCCTAAAATACTTGTTGTCGAGATTAAAAGATGCAATTGTAACTTTTGTAAAGAGTATGTTGCTAATTTAGAAGTGCAATAATAATCTAGGAAAGTAGTACTTAATTAACCTTTAACTTTGAGTACCCTTATTGCATAACCAAAATTTCTAAACACTGACCTAGGAAACTAAGTGTGGGGAAGAGAGAACACCTCCAACACTACCAATGGCACCAAGAACTACCCGTCACACAACCCATATGACCTCTTTTCAAGCCATATTAGAAGGGGATCCTTTAGCCACTATGCCTCACCCAAAAACACATGTTGGAATTTGACAACATTGATCATCAAACCTGTTATGAAATCCTTTCCAAAAAGGCTTTTTCTCGATCAAGTTTTATAGATTAGGAAGTGTTGAAACTAGCCAACATGAAGTTTAAAATCCATTCCATAGTAGAAAAAGGAGGTTGGGATAGGTTGTTTAACATTCAAGAACCATTGTATAAGGAACTAACCTTAGAGTTCCTTACTACCTTATCCTTGGAACATAACTAAGTACCCTATAAAGTGTAAGGACCCTATAAGTAGCTTAATAGTATTGCTTAAAATTTCCATATCATGTGTATACCCATGATAAGAAAATTGTCTTGCAAGTTAGAGATTAAAAGACTCTAAATAGTTAATCGCTAAGGTCTTCAATTTTAGTTCATTAACTCATTGTATAATATAAATAACTATAGATATCCATTATTCTACAATTCCTCAAAACTATAGATAGTCGATATCCCCTACTAAAATAATGAAACAAGATAGACAATTCTAGAAAATTCTAAACTTACTAAAGATACTAAACTTAATTGAGATATTAGTTATTTCCTAGGGCATTCCAAATTAACTACACAAGCTTTTCATCATACTTATTCAATGGTAGCACTTCGCACTCGATTCCTATCCCTATCCCAACCATCAATTAACCTATAAGGAAAAGAACTGCTAGGATGTAAGCTTACACTTAGTAAGATGATCCCCTCATCAATACCGCTTAGTAATTTTATTTAATGTACAAACATATGAATGCATGAATAATCAGGATGTCAAACAATACATGTAGTGACCTAGGAACTGCATGCAACTCAGAATTATGCCCCTTGTAGTTAGGGTTACAGATGAATAACTGACACAAACCACAACTAGGTCCTAACACCTAGGTTTTATACCAATTGCACTATTGTGCTTAAGTCAAAACAAAATCATACATATATATATATATATAACATATACAACTTTAATACGAAAAGTATTCTTTCTTTTTATATCTCGTACTTTAAACCAAAATTTCTAAGTCTAGCCATATGGTGACCTCTATAATCCACAATCACAAGCCTTAAGAAGAAGCAACAAGATACGGCCCTTCACTAATGGTTAGCATCCCCTAGCACCTAGTAAGCCTGTCAGTTTAAGATAGAGACTCAATAATAAAATGATGGCGTAACTAATGCCCAATCCTGTAGGACACTCTCCTCCTGTAGGTCCCTTCCCATCTTCTATGTGAGGTGGCAGTCGATATAGTATGATGTGATTATGAGAAATGCATGATTCATTGAATTTCTTAATCAAATAAGTACTTAATTCGGTTTTCATGGGGATCATACAAATTCATTCCATACAACTATACATAGATATCATCACAAACAATTCTCATTATTATCTAATTAATAAGTCACAGCATTCAATCATAATATCATACACATGCATTTCCCATATCCCACAAGCATTCAAGTTCCTTATATAAGTTTAAGTACATCTACTCCACAAGCAAAAATCAAGTATGGAGTCATCAAGAATAACTCACTCAGCCATGTAGATAAAGCCCTTTAAGTCATACTTTTATCTAGTTTTTGCATTTTTCCCGGTTTTACTCAAAAGTTCAATCGCATATAACTTTCTTGTTTTAAATCTGATTTTTATGATCTTATAGTTAATCTTTATCATTTTTAAGTATACTTTAACATAGTGAGATTAGACTTTCAAAATGAGGCACGCAATTCTGCCTATAAGTTAGAACAATAGTAATCCTCATGATTTGGAGTACTTTTAGGCTTTGTTTAATTGTTGAGCTTTTTGATATCTTAGGAAATCTTTTCAGCTTGGACTTAGGATCTCATTCTAAGCTTAAAATACTCTTTAAGGTCAGATTTTCAACTTTGATTTACACTCCTAGGGCTAACAATAACAACTTCTTGGGCTTTCATGTGGGCTTAAGTTGTTAAAAGAGCTTGTGTTTTATCAAAATCAAAGATAGTCACTTTGTTGGGCTTAGGGAGTGTTATGTGGACTTCTTAAAGGTCCCGAAATGACTCTTAATGGTGGATTAAGTTGTTGGTCATAAAATTGTTGAAGGCCTAACTTAGAGGTTAAGGCCCATTTTGAAAGTTTTACGCTCGATTTTGAGATTTAGGCTTTATACACTTACCGTACTTTCCTTAGTTGGTCTTTCTACTTTATCTACTTGCTTTTATCATATTTTTAAGTGTCTTTAAACATGGTTCTAGATCTGACCGTAGTGAATCAAAAGGGTACTCACTTGATTTTTCAACTTGTTTCATCATTTCCTTAAGTTTGAGGGTTAGATCATGAACCTGTGCTACTTATATTCCAATCTTAACTTAACTCCTCTTCCATGAGATGATTATTTAGCTTAGAATCTATATGAAAATGATAGATCTTATACTTATCATAACTTCCATACCATAGTTCATATCTTACAAAGTTGGTTTCCTCATAAAACTTCATATAATAGATTTTCCCTTACCTAAGGCTAAGTTTAAGCATGTTTAACTTAATAAAAGTAAGAATAACATCTAAATGACCCACAAATGCTTCATGTCTAGCATGATATCCCCTCTTTCAAGTACTCAATTCATGATTATCTCAACTTAAAATCTTCCATTCTAAGTGTTAAACATGTATCCTTACATAACACTAACTTAGCATGCTCATATTCTAACTTTCTTATGAAAGATTCATAAGCTTATTTCTTAAAGTGGCTAGCTAAGTTATCAACTTATGTTCATGTCAGCATCTTCATAAAAAAAATATGGTCTCCTAATATGGCATACTAGATCACTTTAACAAGAAAACAACTTACTCGTCCTCAAAAGCTTAAATCCGATGGTTGTGCAACTAAGTATCCTCTTAGCTCCTTATTCTCCTTCCTCTTCTTACAGGCTTCTTAAGTTGCCAAAGTTTTGATGTTTAACATTAGTTTTGGGGTGGTCTAAGGTTTCCTAAAATGGCTTTTGATGAGGACAAAGTGAAGGCAACAAAAGTGCTTTTATGCCATGAGTATATATGTATATAGGTGGCAACAATTGTAAAAGAAGTAGAGCTTGGTTTCTTCCTTTGGTTTATGTGTTTAAAGTGTGGAAAAGAAAATGAAGATGAAAAGAAATGGGAGAGAATGTACCGGTTGTGGATGTGTGTGTAATGCATCCATAAAGCCTTTTTTTGTTGTCTTTTATCAAGTACATGTGCCATACTTTGATATGATTGGATGATGTAAGCATTAAGGGTTGAATAGTGCTTGTGAAAGACAATGAGTTGATGGTTAAATAACAAGGTATGGCCTCTCATTTCCTTTTTTTTCAATCGGTCATGTCTTGTCTTGTAAGAGTATGACCTTATCTCTTCACTTATTTTAAAATTAGACATATAATGTGATGAGATAGCTTATCCTCATGTAGTATAAGTTATGGTAAGATATGAGAATGGTCTTATCATAAGGTATTGATAAGTTATCAAGTGATAAGTGATTCTAACTCTCAAATGATAAATTGTTTAATGTGATTGTTTGGTTTGCGTATCCATATATAATATAGCTTATAAGTTTAAATAAGGGGATTGTCTTATATGTAATTCTTTTAGAGTTTGGTTCTTAAATCAATTCGTAAATCATAATTTACTTCTCATGAAATTTTGAAAATTTCTAGAGTTGAATAAAATTATCAAATTAAATTTTTAATTATTTAAGGTCACAAGTCCTTAACTACACTAAGGTTTAAGGTTTCGAATGGCTTAAAGTCCGTTATTCTCATGTTCGAGTTTTTATCGATAATTAAACTTTTCAATTGAAAAACTAAGTTCATTTTCTAAACATAAACTTAAATTCTCAATTTAATTGATCCTTAGGAATGATCGAAAAGCACTCTTAGTTGATTCACATGCCCTTTAAATAATAGGGTTTACATGAAGTCCAAAACACTATTTCCTTCTAACTCCGAAATATTGACTTCTGCATCTCTATAGCAGAATTTTAGCTTTTGATGAGACTTTATGATAAGGAATTTGTTCATTCACTAGAGTTTTACACACTTCCATTTAAGCTACCTTAAAGTGTCACTCCTGCCACTTATTAGCTAAAATTAAGTGGTGAGAAAATTTACAACCCAAAATTTACATGGGGATCTCACTTGAAAAACTTGATACACTAAGTTCTCTATTAGCTACTTATTCATAGCATTAGCAAGAGAGGAAAAAACACTAGTGTTGTAGCTATACATGAGGTCTTTTACCTCTATAGTCGAGTGAAGGGGTATCCCATCAACTTAGCTGTTGCACTCACTTTTATATGTGATAGCAAGTAACCAATGCTTGAGTGAACCAATTAGGATCCGAACCATATGTGATAGCTTTAGCAAAACAACTAAAACTCCTTATTGACAATCCACTATTGACCACAATCAAGAATGTCACCCTAATGACTTTATCTACTTTCCTCCAGATGGAACTCCTTGTAGATGAAATTGAAAAGACCCCCAAAAAGAAAAGAATGTGAAAACTCCACTAATAATGATGCATTGGTGAAGGAAGTGAAGAAATTGAAAATAGAAGTTTAGAAGTTGGTAGATTCCTAAGAAATAATTGAACAATATCTCAAATTGATGAGGTAAGATAGATGGATTTAGAGGAGGAAGAGGAGGAAGCGACATCAAGGACACATGAGGAGACATCAAAGTGCAATGAGGGGAACACAACAATAAATATTAATTCAAAAGATGAGATCAATGGAGAAGACTTAAACTTTTTCTAGATATTTAGTGTCCATTTGTTTTGTTTAGGTGTTCTTCAATTTTGATGTTTTGATGTTTAGTTCCAATAGTATTAATTAGTGTTTTTATTTAAATTTATGTTCAAATTCTTTCCATTCAATAAAATAATGAAATTTTCCCTTTTGTCACATATGCTTTTATCTCTTTATTTCAAAAGTGTTTGTTTAGATCTCTCTTGAGCCGATAACTTCAAATCATCCATAGTGAATTCTCATAGATTCTTCAAGCAAATCCAAATATTCAGGATAATATCGTTTTTCCCATATCCATATTTTCTTCTCAACTATACTCTAATCATTTAGAATTATTTTTTTTATAATTTGGAATTAGGTACATTGAGGACAATGTACTAAGTTAAGTGTGGGAATGGAGTATACTATTATTATTTAGTAATCAAAGTGTTATTGTTTTAACCCTAATTTTTTTTTTCCAAATTTGTAATCCTGATTTAATATGCTTTTTTCTAAGTTACTATTACATGTGGAACACATTACTAAAATTGAATAGTGGAATTCCTATAAAGTGAAAGTTATGTGTTATTTAACTAGGATTCCAAGGCATTAATTAATTAACTTTAGTCATACGCTACTTCTAAAATTTATTTAGATGTATACCTATCCCTTTTTTTTATTTTTAGAGCTCTACAATCCTATGTAAATAAGAAAATGAAGCTTGTCTATGGTAATTTCCTCTTAAAAACTTTAATTTGTTGAGGGCATAATAAAGAATAACTTTATAAAGAGTAGTTAGTAAGGATCAGTCTCAATTCCTAAAAGAGCGAGATTCTTCCCTACTACCAATTTGTTTAGAGAAAAAAAAAAAAAGAAAGGCTAATGAAAGAAAAATGGATAAGGATAAACCTTGGTTCCTCAGAAAAACAAAGTACTTTCCTGAAGTTAATATTAGTTCTAAAAATAGCTAATTTATCAAGGATTTCCCTACTAATAAGCTTTGATAATTAATTGAATTAAAAAGCCTATCAACAGAAGTTTATGCTACAGGAATGAGCAAGAGATCAGTAGATACAATATGCATTTACTCTTGATTATAGTGTTTGATAGAGTTATGAAAGATTTTTATACATCTTAGCTAAATAGAAACAAGTCATTTATGGTTTTTGCCTAACTAAATAAAAATTGAACTAATTCAAGAGAGAGTCCTTAGTTAAAACACATGATCAAACATTAATTTATAGGAATTAATCATTGAATTCCATTATTTGTATCTAAGATGCATTAAAAAGGTGACCAAGGAGAAGAGTGTATAAGTTACTAGAAAGTTTTAAGGGGTGTAGTGTCTATTTGTGAGGTTAATTCAAAATTTTTTTATGATTCCTAAATAATAGTAGATCATCTAGAAAATCTTATCCTCATTTCTTTTAACAATCCTTGTTAAGGATTGATTAATTTGCTCGAGGACAACCAAATGTTTAACTATGAGGAGATTTGATAAGTGTAAAATTACTCTCATCCTTATGTTATTTTCCCAAATATTTTAAGTTATTTTAATATAATTTCATTGAAATTGCTATTGATTTGAGTTATTTCTTGATTTCAAGACTCAGATGAAGAAATGAGATGAAAAGATGAGAATTTAGGTGATTTATTGAAGGAATTGCATCTATTTTGAAGGATAACTTGAAGATAGCAAGTGTCGAAGAGAATTCATTCAAGAATAAAGCTAAGGTGATGACCATGGTTGCCTTTCACGACCATATTCCTTGGTGATAAAGCCCATGTCCTTAATTTCCAACCAAAGTTTGAAGAATTCTTAGACAAGTGCAAGACTACAGTCCATTACCACGACCATATTGTCTAATCGTGATACCCTTGTTATCAATTTCAAGATAATTTCTCAAAGAATTATTGTAAGAAAAAACCTATGCCTAGACTCCAGGCCATGTACCTACCTATAAACCTACAACGACCTTGATTCACTTGCCATTTGGAGATTATTTTGTCTCGATATTATAAATACATAATAGATACATGTACAAAAATGTAGGTAAAGATGCAAATAGGCTAGAAGAAGTCTTATTCCTAGGGTTTAGTCCATTTTTGTGATGAAGGCTTGTATCTTTATCATGTTTGTAGTGTAAAAGCAATGATATTTAGGCCTATAGCCATTAAGGTAACATGTAGCATATGATAATTGTTCTTATTTTGATGAAATTCTCTTATTCTTGTTAATTCAGTTACGTGATTTGTTTAGATTAAGTTGTTATTTATAGAGTCTCAACCTAATTATATGATTTTATGAATTGAAGTCATGAGACCAATATATAAATAGATCTACCGTAATTAAAGAGATTTGATATTAGCTTAGAGATAAGTTATAGACTTTTTCTAAAATTAAAAGTTATGTCATGTTTATTGTTGTGGAATTTCTGTTCTTAATTTTATTCTAAGGAGTTCTACTCTAGAAGCGATTCAGGTAGAACATAATAAGAATTAGAATTTAATAGAAAAGTGATTCCTACTAAATTAGCAAGTAAAGATTGTTATGCTTCACTTATAGCCCAATAGTCATTCACCATAAGTTTGAAAACGAAGCACATTTAAGTTTAGAACACCTCAACTGTTAGGATCTAATGCTAAGGGGCAAAAGAAGAAGCCTGATAAAAGGAGTATGCAATTCCTGTCCCGTTAAAGTAGCCAATCTATATATGATCTTAATCCTATTGAGGAAGATATAAGTCTTGATTCATTGAGGAAGCTAAATGGTGGCCTAAACTTAAATGTAAGGATGCCTAATCTTAGGCATGACTCTTGACTCAAACAAAAGGCAATCTCTCTATAAGCATAAGGCCTAAAGGACATCAAGTGCAGTGCCAGCCCACTCAATTTCAAGCCCTAATAGCCAAGCCTGTCTCTAATATGAATCACTCAATCATCATAGCCCAATAAAGGAACCGATCAAACTTAAGTCAAAAGCACAGGTGAGTAAACAAGTTCTAATTTCACGGGGAGCTCAACCCAAATACCAAGTTTGGGGCAATCATTTTCCTAAGCTCACTAAACTAAAGGTACACTTTTAGGGCATACAACTTGGGCACAATAAAGCTAAAAAGGAAAGGTCAACCTAAGGCAAAGCATCACAAAGAAACAAGCCATCTTGAAGATAAGGACACCATTAGAAAGACTATTTCTTTAGTGGTCTTTATTTTTTTATGTGTGATCTCAAACTCAAGATGAGTGAATTGCTTGTTTTACATATTTATCCATTCTCTCTCATTCCAATTTTGATTAGCCTAATGGAATATGATATTAAGACAATCATCGCAAAGCCAATCTCCACTCAATGGAAAATTAACAAAAATCGAAGCCTAAGGAAAGGGTAAATCATTATTTAAAGGTTTAGGATGAATGAAGGAAACTAAGTCCCAAAAACTAACCACGCTTGAGAGCTGAGTGGCATTAATGTGAAGATTTGGGACTCATTCCTTGAAGGAGGTTTATTTTGAACTTAATACAAAGGCTAAAATGATGGTAGGCATTCTTTTCAATATCTTGAGTAAAAAGCATCCTTTGTTTACCTTGTTGGCCCTGTCTAGGGAGTCCTTAAATTAAACCCCATCGATAACTACCCTACACTAGGGCAAAAAGGAGTTTAGTGTTAGTAATAGGGAGAAAAAAGATAAAACTAGTTTGTGCTTACCCTATTTGCCTTAGTTAATGAGTAATAGCTACCATTGAAAATTCATTTCCTTTAAAAGGAAGAAGAACCTCAATTCAAAAGCCAATGTTTTTAAGCTAAAAGCCATCTAAAAAGAGACATTTAATGAAGTGGTTATCTTAGCCATCAAAAGCTTAAAGGGAGAAGAACGAAACAAAAAGCCAAAAGAAGGAAAAATGGAAAAAGGACATCAATTTGTATGCTCTAAAAAAACAAAATGAAAGATTACATAAGAAAAATAAGTCCAAATTAAGCACTAAAAGGCAAAACCAAAGATCTTAGGGCACCTTTTGAAGCTCGAAGAAGCTCAAGCACCTTAAGTTGAAGTACAAGAGAAAGGCTTATAGTGTAAAGCTTAGGAGCCATCCCATTCTATAAGCCCTCCCACAACACCACCCTTAAGAGGCTCTTCTAATTAGAGGGAATCGATTATCGTTACTCATGAAACTAGGGGTAAGCCCATTTTAGTTTTTCCCAAGGGTTCTTGACTTATAAACACGAGTTAAAAAAGTAATTCTTTCAAATTAAGTCCATTCATTAATCCCTTTTTAAACTGTTAACCAAAAGCCCAATTTGCATTATAAAACCAAAAAAAACCTAACAAATTAACCAAGGTGTATCACTTCCAAAATAGACATTAATTTTAGAATAGCAGTCGAGAGTTGAGTCTAAATCGAAAGCATGTGAGGAAGTCCTCTTTGACTAAACTAGTCAATAATGAGTCGTTATCTCCATAGAAAAGAGACTCTTAATGTCCCCATAAGCAATGTTAGGCTTAATGGCACCAATGTACTCAAAATTTGAAAAATATCCCTAAAAGCATGAGAAACTTAAGACTTTCTCTAAGGAATAACCAGCAGAGCAAGATACCTCATATGATTACGTTACAAAGGAATTGAGTTTAATATAGGGCTCATGCTTTTTAGTAATATTTGTACTTGTTAGCAACTTTGAAAAAAAAAAAGAAGAAAAAAATTAAAAAAGAAAGGAGAAAAAAGAAGGAGAAAAAGAAAAGTGAAAGAGAAAGGGGGAATTTATTGCTTTTTTAAAGAAGTGTCCTTTTTAGATAGCATTCTAGTGACCATTTTTTTAATGATAGTCTCTCAAGTTTTCTCCATTAGGGGTCTATCCTTTCAGAGTCTTTATTTCAAAAGGTCCTTCTGGCCAATTTGTTTATCTTAACATGACTATGCCGAAAGGCTAGCTTCTTCTTAGACTAAAGAGTTTAGCTTCTACAACATTCCCTATCCAATGTCTTCAACTTCATGGTTTTAATTCCTCTAGAAACACCATCTATTCAAGATGATAACCTACGACATTTTTTTTTTCATCTCCAATTCTAAGGCCTTTTAATAAGCTTATTTCTGAATCAACAAACTTGTAATTTTATTGCGTATTTGATCCCTATGGATCACCTACTCTTTGGAGTGCCATTTAAGGGCTCTTAGGATCGCTTGCTCTTTAGACAACCTTAGTGTTATTATTTCCTTTTTCCTTAAGATAAGATATCTCGCCAAATGATCTCATTAAGATATACCACAAAAGAGCCCTATCCTACTTTAGATAGTCTTAGTACTATCATTTCCTTTAGGATTAGACATTTTGTTAAAGGGTCTCTTTTAGATAAACCGCAGAGGAGTCTTATCCTCCCTTAAGATAGCCTTAATGATATCGCCGCCCTTTTGGATAGAACATCTCGTTAAAGGGTTTCATTAAGATAGACCACAAAGGAGACCTATCATTCCTTGGATAACCTTAATGTTATCGTATCCCTTTAGGATTAAGACATCTCAACAAAAAGTCTCATTAAGATAGACTACAAAGGAAACCTATCCTTCCTTAAATAGCCTTAAAAATATTGCTAACCTTTAGGATTAGGATATCTTACCAAAGGTTTTCATTAAGATAGACTGCAAAAGAGCCCTATCCTTCCTAGATAGCCTTAGTACTATTGCATTCCTCTAACACTAGGACATCTCGCTAAAAGGTCTCATTAAGATAAACCATAAAGGAGCCCTATCCTTCCTTAAATGGCTTTAGTGCTATCGTATCCCTTTAAGATAATACATCTCATTAAAGGGCCCCATTTAGATAGACCACATAGGAGCTATATCCTTCCTTTAGATAGCCTTAGTACTATCGCCTCCCCTTAAGATTTGATATCTTGCCAAAGGTTCTTGTTAAGATAGATCACAAGGGAGCTCCATCCTTCCTTTGATAGCCTTAGTGTTATCACCAACCTTAAGGATAAAACATCTTTCTAAAGGGTATCATCTAGATAGACCATATAGGAGCCTTATCCTTCCTTTAGATAGCCTTAATGCTATCGCATCCCTTTAGGATTAGACATCTCATCAAAAGGTCTCGTTAAGATAGACCATAATGAAGCCGAATCCCTTTAAATCTCTTAAGGTAGGATAGCTCATAAAAGCTCTATCCTTCTCAATAGCAATCTCTTTCTATCTTTAGTGAGTCGCATTACCGGTATCTTTCTTAGGGTAAAAATGGTGTCTCTTTCATCTTTGTAGTAAAGTTTTCACCAAACTTCACCACAAAAAGGAGTAGTTATAGATACCTCATTTTTGCCCCCATTTATTTTATTTTTCAAATAATAAAGAAAATTCCCTAATTAAGAAAAGCACAAAAAAATAGTACAGCCTGAAAGACTTCAAAAAATAAAAATGAAAAAATAGAAGAATGGAGAAAATAAAAAAAAATACAAAAAAAATTGATTTTAGGACAATAATAGTCAATGGGTCTCATTTATGGGATCTTTTAGTTTTTTAGGGCAAAAGGCTCAATTGGAAGTCAAATGGGCATATACGATTTGATATAATTTCAATGTCTTGGCTAAAACAGGCATTTTATTAAAATTAATTATTTAGATCAAGTTTGACATTCTTATTTGAAAATATTATGAAAATAGACAATTTAAGTTAATATTGACTTCAATTGATGCCTCGATCAGACTTAAATTAACTATTTTATGAGCATTTGAAATTTTATGTAAAAGCCAGCATTGGACGAAACTGAGCCTATAATTCTATCAAATTGGTTCATTTATGAAAATAATTTTTTATGCATACCTAATAAACCTAATATTACTAGAAAAAAAAAAAGAATAAATAAAAAATAAATTTTTGGGACCCAAAAGGCTTTAGCCAATTTATCAGGACCCTATAGGGGCCCTAGTAGGATTATCTAAAATTTCTATAACACGTGTGCACCCATGATATGGAAATCGCCTTACAAGTTAAAGATTGCAAGACTCTAAATAATTAATCACTAAGGTTACTGATTTTTAAGTAATTAATTTACTGTAGAATACAAATATAAATAACTATTGGTATCCAATATACTACAATTCCTTAGAACCGTAGAGAATTAGTATCCCCTACCAAATAATAAGATAAGATATACCAACATTATAAAAGAAATACAAGAAAAATTAAATCATCTACAAAGGATGTTTATATATCATTTAAAGAGTACTCAACTATTTCTAATACTAGTATACATGTCTTCATCTCGCACTTAGCACTCGAAACTTATCCTAATCCCATCGTAAGTAAACCTGCAAAGGAAACTAAGGGGGAATGAGCATGAAACAGCTTCGTGAGTTCATCTCTCACCACCACCGTTTAAGCAAGTTATCACATATTATTATCATACAATGCAAGCAAGCTATCTACATGCAAAATGAATGCAAGCAACACATCCATAGGAGTCCGGAACTATGGAATGTGTGTAAAATTACATTGTCTACACTTCGATTATCCTCTGTACTTACCCGTACAGGGTACCTCAGCTTACCCGCATGAGGCTACCTAGGGGCATCACCCCTTTAGGCAACACTCGACTATTACCCTAGTCGAGAAAAGAGTTTCAATCCAAATAGGGGGATTCCAAACTAGGACTATCTACCCTCTAAGGCCCCTCGAGCACAAACATGTGAGTCCTTTCGTAACCAAAATTAACCAAGGCCTTACAGGCACAATAAAGCAAGTCCTCTCACTATCAAGTGGAGAACCCATGCTAGCTTTGCCTTAACAATAAAATATCATTTCTAGCATTGTGGCTCTTATCAAAATCGTATAAAATATGTTTAAGATTACGAAAACCTTTTCTAAAAATACCCTTTTCAACATTTTGCAAAGCTAGCACTCTCCATCCATACATTTACTGGGTCGTAGACATGCAATGAATAGAACTGATTATTTGGGTTAGATATTCATATTTATCAATTTAAAAAGGTGATCACACAAATGATGTCATACAAGCAGAACAGTCATTCAAATATACAAGCAACAGCAAGTAGCAAAACATCATACAAGTAACACGCACAATCAAGTAGCAGGTCATTAAAATTCCTTCACTTGAATTATTGCTCATTCTCCAAGCTTTGGGATTTCCAGAACTCAATATTGAACGCCTAAATCAAAATAGTAAAACTTATAAGTATTCTGAGAAGTCAAACTCCTTAGTTAACTAAAAGTCTATTGTAATTTATCTAGTTTCCCCCAATATAACCCAAGTATAATGTGTATAGGGTTTATCATACTCAATGGAGTTAATAGTAACTATTTTTTTATATTTGTAAGTTATGAGACTTCCTTTATATATTTTGTAACTTTTTCATTCTAATTTCGATATTTGAGAACTTATAGTCGTTTTTCATCATTTTCAGATGTACGTTCACACGGTGATGTCCATTATGGATGTTAAGACCCGTGTTTTACAATATAGGTTGAATTTATGGAATTTTTTTAACTATGGAAACTTAATTATTCTTATTACTTATATTTATATCCTAATATCTCCTATTTTAGGAATTAATGATTTAATTAGCTATTAGATTCTTACACTTAGGGAATTTTACCTTGGTATTAGTGATTCATGTACTTAATTAAGTTTAATCCAATTTAGGAAGTATATTAAGGTTTACTAATTCATGTACCTAATTCTTATGTACTCTTCTTATTTCTTATTTTATAAACTTATGCTTATGTCATCGCTTACATCATTAATCGCTTGTGTCATCGCTTATGTCATCTTTTAATTACATCATTGCTTACCTCATCTTCTGCTTACATAAGCCTTACCTCATGCCTCAACGTATTATGTAGACTTATGTACATTTATACATATGTTAACTATATACCTACATATTTGCTATACTTATATGTATACTAATATACTTATACATATACCGTATTTATACTTGTACATATACCCATATATCTATACGGTCATATACGTATTTTTGTACAAATTTCGTATACCAAATTTTCCTCTTAAGAAAACTTCCCTAATTTCATTCTTTTTGTGTTTTAAGAGTTTATTTAGCATGGTATAGGTATGTATAGTTAGTATTTGTCTTAGTTTAGGTTATGTATATAGTAAATACTAATGTACAAAGATCTCCATACTTGTATTCCTCTAGTATATCCTTATATACATATACCTAAAAACATATACACATGCATCTCCTTCCATTGTCTAAAGATTCCTCCACTTCTACATATAAAGATTGAAACTTTAAGCCTTAATCAACATATATATATATAACACATAACTACCTAACCTAACCTAACTCTTCATTTAACTAGTAAAGAATATGAAGCAAGACTTAGTAACATAAGAACATACCTTAATTTGCTCTTGAAAATGGATGCAAAGTTGAAAAGTAAAGAAGAGTGAAAGGGAAAGGGGAAGATATAGTTGGGAAAGGAGGAGAAGAAAGGGATTTTGTTTTGTGTTATTTTGTATTTGAAAAGGAAAAGAAGTGGGGTCTGGGAAAGGGAAAGAAGTGGACGGTAAAAGAGGAAAAAGGAAGGGAAAAGCCAAAAGAAAAGAAAAGAAAAGAAATCATGAGAATGAAGATGTTTTTTTCAAATGAAAGGGACATTTTTGTTGACTTTTCTAAATGTTGACTTTGGTCAACATGTGTTGACTTGGTCAACTTTCCATACATAATGTAGTAATTAAGGAAAATTAAAAAAATGAGGCATTTGGTGAATTGATTAGTAAAAATAGATGATGAGATCTTACTTTAGGTATTTATATCATATATATTTCATTTGGTAAGTTACTTAATATAACTAGTACGAAAAGTACCAATTAGGGTATTAAGGTTCACTACATTTAACCTAAGCTTCAACTATACTCCTAACTCTATGTAATAGTATCCTAGTTATATACTTAGAAGATGAATGTGATCTAGAATGCAATATCTTAGTTTTTAAGGGATCACTTAAGCATTCTAAATATTTATGCATGATTGAAAGTTATCTTTAGTCGTTTACTAATGAAATGGCAAAATATGGAGAATATATTATCACTTAGGGTTTTAGGGTAAATTATGGTAGATTAATGCTTTTATATCCTTAAAGTAATAGTTAGGGTTTTTATTACTTCCGAGTACAATCTCTAGTGTTTTTATTACTTCCGAGTACAATCTCTAGTGTTTTTACACATTTATGGTTTAATATATTCATACGCGATTAAGTCTTCAATTGTTATCTTAAGGTTTTGATGAGATTCATGGTTAACTTTTGTAATTACATATACTTGAGATTTTAGGGTCTTCATATGCAATTAAAGGTTCAATTGATAATTTAAGATTTTTCATATTCACTTTAGGTTTTGAATTGAGATTTTTAATCGATTTTAAATCCACTGGCTCTATTGACTTCAGGAAATCATCTACAATTTGAGTGTTTGATTCTATACTTAAACAGCTAAATTCGCGGGGTTTACACAATTTCTAAGGCCTATAGTTAAGTAGGCCTTTTATAAAAGAATAGGTTATGTTTTGTTTGTTGCAAGTCTCGACAACAACTAAGTCACAGCTTAGTTAATCCATGTCTTAGTCTTAAAAGGAGAATTAGAGGTCTTATGCTTGATCTGCATTAGAGGCCAAGACCTCATTTTTTCTAAGTTTCAAATTCACAATGCCACGTAATACATTCTCATTTGATCGTGCGTTTGACTTAGATTCCCTAGTTCATCTCCATGAAAAGCTTTAGAAATGCAATAACGGAGGAAATAAAAAACTGCACAACCTAACCTTATTTCTACTCAATTAAACTCATTTTTCGGCAAGATTTTGTTGAATTAAATGTTAGAATCAAAAGGAGACATGGAATACTATAAATCTAGACTAATTTTTTGTTTAAAAACACAAGATAGGGGGTCAAATCAAGCTCGAAAAAAAAAAATCACTAAGCATGCCTAAGACAAATCATGGATCTAAGCTTTCAAGGAAAGAATCAAAGCATCTATGGCTTAGTAAGCAAGTCAATGTCTACTCTACATCGAGTCATCATAAATTCTAATTTTTTTCCTTCAAAACCGTGGAGTATTCGAACATTATTCTTTCTTCCTCACCAAGGACAAATCCTTCATTATTGTACTATCTAAGCTCTATTAGTATAAATAGGAGCTCCCCCACTCCATTTTGAAAGAGAATTTTCACTTTAAAAAATTCTTAACAAGCTGTACATTTACTTTCTCTCTCTAACCCAAAGTCCTTTCTCTCTCTAGAAAAGCTCCCATTTGTGTTCTTTCAATGAAAATAATCATTCCATTGAGTCCTTCATATTCAGGAATACTAGAAAACACCTTCCATTTGCTTCAATTAGCCTTCGTTCAAGATCTACCACCACTTTCTTTATCTACCCTTGCTAAACCACTATAAACCATCACTTAAACTACCTTTTTAGGCTAAGGCACCTCCACCATTATGTTCCTTCACCTTGAAAACTTCATAGAAGTGTCCTCATCCACTCAAAATGGTAGATGAAGTATCCCAAACCAATTATCCACCGCCACTCCTTCTCTCTCTTGATCCACCCTAGATCCATTGAGCTTCAACCCACTCCACCTCTTAACCCATCTTTAACCCAAGTTTTTTTTATTCCCTTTTATTTTATTTCTTTGTTTTTATCTCTTCCTTCTTTTCTTTCTTACTTGTCTATTTACTTATTTTTATAACTTGCTACTATAATCTTAAGATAGGGGCATTTGTATAGTCCTAAGGCATTGTGGTGCAATACCCTAAAAGGGGACTTAGTAAGATTATCTGAAATATTCATATCACATGTGCATCTATGATATTAAGATCATCTTGCAAGTCAGAAGTTTTAAGACTCTAACTAGTAAGTTTCCAATCATACTTATTCTTTTAACATGTATCTACGTAACTATATATATAACTATAAATGATCTAGCAATCCATAGTTCACTAAAGCCATAAAGAGTTGGACTCATCTACTAAACAATAAGAAAAAGTATTTGAATTCCAACAATCAAAAAGTCATTAGACACTTTAAAAGTTTAATTTGACTATCTTACATGCTTTTCTAAACTTATCCTCCCACTTTCTCAGCCTAATAGAGCACTCAACACCCAATTCCTAGCCTAGCCCCAGCTTTGTAAGATTTGAAAAAGAAACTATCAGGGGATAAGTTACATCCAGCTCAATGAGTAATCTTCCTACCTTACTGATATACAATTATAAACAAGTTAATTAAACAAGCATATAAATGTAAACATCATACACAACCTACCAACAACTTTGTAAAGCACAATTTTATACCCATTCTTGCTCAGGTTAGGAAGTATTGAGGCACATCAGGACCCAAATTTCCACATCCAATATGAGTTCCCTTAACCAAACAAGCACCTTCAATAATAGACATAGCTCAAACTCAATTAGTAGGCAACACTCCTCAGAACCACTTAGTTCCCAAAAGGTTGAGGCAAGAACATATTACACGAATATAGCGTATGAAACCAACTCAAAAAAAAAAAAAAAAAAAAAAGATAACAAGTGGATCCACAAATGCATGATCTCCCCCTTTACTACATAGTGCTAATGCTCTTTAAATTATGAAATGGAATGCAATGTATGTCTAGTTTAATTAAAGTCAAATATTTATTAGTTTGGATTCATGGGTTGGCCAAGCAATTATATTTCAGATACTCCAATACCCTAAGTTCTAATGCAACAAACAAGAGTGTCTAAAATATCTTAAAGTATTTTCCGAGCAAGAGTTAACTAAAGAAAACACATATAAGTTCCCATATACCCTAACATGCAACTAGTTCAATTATCAGATATAATTATACAGTGCACTAATTACAAGCACATAATACAGTAAAACAGGGGGCAGTATACTTATTCAACCATGAAGTCTAGCAATCTTAGTAATCTTCAGTAGTCTTTCACTCAATATCCAAATCCCTCGAGTTAGGTAATTAAAGTAAATAAGACTTATCTTAAACTTAAATTATTCACTAGCCTCACTATAATTCCTTATTTCCTCTTATTTCGTATTTGGTTCATAACTTTCTCGCTTCAAGTTAGAATTTCACATTCTTATAGTCAATTTGCTTTTGGGGGTCCATTTGGTCATATTGAACTAGTAACTTTATGGATTAGGCAAATTAATTTCATTGGTCAAAGGTTAGTGTTTACCTCTTATGGGTTTTGGGCCTTAGTTTGGGCTTTAAGCTTAATTTTGAGTTTTAAGCCTTATATTTGGGCTTTAGGGATTTTATTTAAGTGTTTTAAGTTAAATTTTCAGTTCAATTTCTAAAGTTTTTAATTTGGACATCAATTTTACTCTTTTGGGCTAAATAGGCCCTTTTTGCTAGTTTTAAGCACTATTTCACTAAGAGGCTTATAAGGAATGGCTTTAATGGGCTTTTGAATATAACAGGCCTTTAATATAATATTTTATAAGTCCCTTAACTTATGGTAAGATCTCATCCTATAATTATTAGGTCTTATTTTTAATCTTTTTAGATGGGTTTTGGGCCCAGTTTACTTCTTATAGCCTTAAACACAATCCCATTTGTTATTTTAGGCATAAGCCCACTAAAAGCCTCAAAATAAGTACATTTTCTCTTAAGGTTTAGATCTAGACTTATTCATCTATTTGGCTTCTAATCTTATTTCTAGGGCCTCAATCACTAATTAAGTTAATTTAGGCCCCTAGCCTAATACTTCTAAAGCCTATAAAATACTCGATTTTTAATAGGGTTTTAGATCTACTTTATATTAATTGTTGAGCCCCTAATCAATTTTCTAAAGCCCAAATCACATCTTAAGCCTATTTAGCCTTCTAAGTCATTGTTAGCCTACTAAACTTTGTTAATTACATCATAAATCTTACTTAACACTAATTAATTATATTGTTAAGATAGTAAATCAAAAGTTACAGCTCATTGTGCCTCTTAAAAGTTGCAACCAATGGGTGGTTGATCTTGTTTTCATGAAATGTGCACCCTAACTCACCAATATCTTAGCTAAGTTGCATATTACACTACATTTGACTAGAGATTATCATGAAACTTGAAAATAAGATGGGGAATTGCATTAGGATAGGGGCAGCATGCATGGTACTTAGGGTTTCAACTTCTTTTCAAGTTATCTATATAG
This sequence comes from Lumnitzera littorea, assembly GCA_024138015.1. Lineage (NCBI taxonomy): Eukaryota > Viridiplantae > Streptophyta > Magnoliopsida > Myrtales > Combretaceae > Lumnitzera > Lumnitzera littorea. Next base: position 74,443,974 of record JAMXBB010000012.1, on the reverse strand, counting down.
AACTATCTCCTATACTTTTAGAATGTATGTAACAAACTAACTAAGGACATAAATGAATGTATGATTATATGGCTCTAAAATGTCATGTACCTGATTATAATATGTTTAACTAGTATTTCTAATCTTAAACTCTCAAGATATCATAGGTATAACTGGTGCAAATAAGAAACATAAGTCAGGTGAGTTTCACCTTAACCTAGTCCATACGAGTTCTAACTTTTCCACTCGAAAACAAAGTTGAAACACATCATTTTTGGATTAAAGTGTCTTTTGACAAGAAATTAAAGGGAATGGTGGTTCAAATGGTGGTAGTCGTTTGTAATTTGGTGGTATGTGATATTGGTAAGGTCTCCAGGCATTGATGTACAAAGGGGATTCAAGAATGCTTCTTAGTTTTCCTTCCTTCTTCATTTGATTTTTATTTAGGTTGCTAGAGAGTGTTTACTATGTTTTCTAAGAATGAAGAATGAAGTTAAATTAGGGTTTTAGTCAGGTAAAATAGAAAATCATGAAGGAGGGATAAGGTGGACAAGAGGTAGTTATTTTGTAGTAAGGGTGCATGGTCCCCTTTTGTGACTACTGTACATTACTTACTTTTTACCAAATGAAGAAAGATTTTTTCTTCTAAAGGATAAGTGTTATTTGATTTGACAACTAACTATTGTCTTTTATCCTTAATTATTCTTATCCTCTTCTTAATTAAGATGTAATGAGGGTTGGTTATAGGATTAAGGTATAATTAAGATAATTAACTACGATTAAGCAAATTAAGCTAATTATTAGATTCGCATATGTGATTGGTACTTTGGGTTTTTAAATGATTAGCAAAATTGATTATATTTAATTAGTGATTTTGCTATCTAATTAGGGTTCCTTAGTTGTATTAGGGTTTTTAGTCATTTAATTAGGGTTTTATAGTTGTTTTAAGGTTTTCGCGTATTAGGGTTTTTAGGGTTTTACACATATAATTAGGTTTTTACTTCCTTAAGATTTTATTACTTATTTTTTGGTTTTGTAACTTGTTATTTAGGGTTTATTCATTTCATTTAAGGCTTTTATCATTATATCTTGAGCAATTCTAGGGATTATCCATTGACTCTTGTATTTGACTCTATGTTTGGACCCAAAAGTTTACAAGGCTTCATTATCTCCATAAGTGCAATGTTTACATTATTAAGAAGATATTTCCATATATTACTTTGGTTTCACATGATTAGTCGCTCTTGACTTATAATCAATTATAATCTTAAACCTTATTAGTAAATTAAGATGTAATTAAATTTCTTAATCTTAATTACTAGTACACTTAACATTAATTAAGAGCAATTTAGGGTTTAATGTATTAAATTAAGTTAGTTAAGCCCATTGGCTCATCTTGCCTAATTAGTTTAAGGAATTAGGACCAATTATCATACATTTTAAATGGTAGATTGGGGTTTTAGAGAAATTAAGCGATTAGCCTCCGATTGGCAAATATTTTTACTATTTAATTGGAGTTTATTTATTTGTTTATTTTGTCACTTAGAGTTAAGTAGTTGGATTAGGGTTTTCAATACTAGATTGGGCTTTCAGAATCATTTTAAGGGTTTATGTGTATTAAGGTTCTAATTAGAGTTTTAGGGTTCAAAGGTTCATTTAGGGGTTTTAGTATTTGTTTTAGATTTTCAAATTCATTGTTAAGATTGCCTATATCAATATTATTTTTGGCTTAGTTTACTCTTTATCAATTTTAAGGAATTCTCATAAGCTTCGACCATTGATCTCTTTCCCATTAGGGTTTGGGGTTGGTTTTATTAGAGCATATTAACCTAGAGAGTTAACATTAGTTATTGGTATTTGTTGACAAGATTTTAGGGCTTTAACTATGGCAGCCAAACTAGGGTCAAAGCTGTCATCTAAGGTTTTAAGAGTTTTAGTTAAGGCATTTAAGCATAGTCTCTCAAGTTCAAGGTTAATTATCCTACCAATAATAAGAGCATCTTTCGGGAGTATTAACTTCCAACCCCTCATATAGAAAGTTTATGGGCTTACATGTGGGGTAACCATCATTGGGGGATGAGTAAGGCCCATCCATTTATTTAAACAACAATGAATAATGAAATGAAAAGTAAAAAAATACACTAAAATTAAAAATGCTTTTAAAAAATTAACAAAATTGTTTTCCAGCAAAACAAAATTTTAGGGCTTTACAACAAATAAAAACATTGCTATTTTATGCTTTTATATTGCTATAAATAAGTCCTTTTTTCCCCTAAAACTTTTGTTAAGAAAAAAGAAGTTTCAAAAATAAAAGAATTTTCTTTTAGGAAAATTCAGTAAATCATTTTCAAAATTTTATGAAATGAGATATTTTTTAAATTAAAAAATGAAAAAAGAAATATTCATCACTTACAAAAATGTTTAAAAAAAAATTTGTCAACTCTTTTCTAAAAATTAGAAAATAAAACTTTTTCAAAGTATATATGAATAAAATTAGGGTGTTTTCTAGATTTCTTCAAAATCAAATAAAATTGGTTAACAATGTAAACCTAACTTATTTTTAAAATTAAAAATAACCAAACCACTAAAGTTTTCTAAAAATAGAACTATGACAATCTGATTTTAAGTAGTAGATATGTAGACACATATGAGGTGACCATAAAAAAAATTTTAAAAAATTATTTTCCCATTTTTCTTATAAAATAAAAACTTTTGAAAAATTTTAAACTAAAGAAAAAGGAAAAAATTGTAAAAAAATTAAATATGAGAAAATAGAAAAAGAATTGTTTCCTTTAAGTTTAATGGATGTTTTATAAGTTAAGACCAATTTAACATTTTAAATGCAGTAACCTTTGGGTTTTAATAAGTTAACCTACAAATCTAATTATCTTTGGTTTCTTTGAAGTTCTTTTCAAAAAGGATTTCAAAGCGGAAGCTAGTAGAGATTAGGCCTAGATTACCTAATTAGTCCTCATCTACTCCTTTTTTTCCCAATTGAACCAAGTGATGACTCCAATTTTATGGAAACAAAAAAAAAAACTTTCCTTAACTTTCATCAAGGATTTAGATTAAATATGTACAAGGCTTAGTTTAAATCAAGTTAAAAAAAATAAAAAAAACCACTAAATCCATAAATAATGTAATATATATATATATATATATATATATACATACTGTGATTATTAAAGAAGGAAATTGGATTAATTTATAAAATTTAGTAAATTAGAATAGTGGATATATATATATATATATATATATATATGTATAAATATTAAGTAAAGTTACAAAATAGGAAAAATATGAAAAATCCATAAAAGGATAAGTAGAGCCCCCATGAGCTACATGTTAGCACTTTATATTTATAATTAAATTCTTAATTAATAATAATAAAATAATTAACTAATTAGGAAATTACTAAAGTAGCAAAAAAAAAGTAAATTAAATAAGTATTTAACCTTAAAAATAGTATAATAAGTAAATTGTTATAAAATCAACATAAAAATGATAAAATTACAAAAATATAAAATTTAGAAATTATTAAATCATAAATCTATAAAGAAAAGCTTAAAATAATAATTTACAAGTATTTAACTTAAAATAATAAAATTCGTAATATTTTTAAATCATAATGAAAATATAGGTTATAATGTCCAAAACGAATTTTATTATGTGAAAATACGTCCAAAAGAATAAAAATCGACTATAAGTTCATAACAATCAAAACTAAAATGAAAAAGTTGTACGCGATTAATGAAAAAGTTATACACGATTGACGAAAAAACTTAAATCGAGATTTTCTATAAATAGATAGCTAATTTAAGTAGTTAACACAACTCGAAAAAGGGTTGACTCATAGTAGTAATGTCATGTAATACATGAAGATTCGAAATCAAGCACCATCCTTGATCGTAGGCCTTCGACTTACTATACAAGGCATTCACAACTACAACCTTCTCCTAGTAACTAGCATTAAGTAACAATAGAACATATAAATTAAAGTTAAACTATCTAAATAATTACTCACATAACATAAATAAGTGGGAATATCAGGTTTCCCTTAATTTAGCCATATAGTACTAAGATAAATCACCATAAGTAGTCTGTACTACTCAACAAACTAAAGATACTTAATAAGTAGAAATCAAAGAAAGTCTACATATATAAATAAATGGTTTGCTTAAGCTCTCAACTTCTTTACATCCCAATCCCAACTAGTGCTATTGACCTTAAGCATCTCACGGCTCGGCTTTGGCCACAAGTCCTGCTGCAACAACAAACTAAAGGAGGGTAAACTCCAATGCTTAATAACCTCCCTACTCTATAATAAACAATATCAAGCAAGTTATTAAACAAGCGTATGAATGCAAGGTCTAACATATGTAATGTAATAGTATATATAGTCGGCTAATAACTGTATACAACATGGTTTTAATGCCCACCGTTGCTAAGGTTAGGAAGTATTTTAGCACGTTAGGATCTAAGAATCCACATCTAATTCGAAGTCTCTTGTCATTAATATCACCCTTAAGTAAAAGGCAGCACTCCCTAGAGCTAAGTAGATCCCAAAAGTCAAGGTAGGAATATGTCGTACGATAACAATTTACAATATGGATCCTCTAGGCATGATCCCCCATTTTACTGCATGATGCTAACACCCTTATTATCATGTTATAAGATATGATGCATAACTGGTTTAATTAGGGGTCGAATATTTATTAGTCTGGTTCATAGGTGACCAATCATTATATACAGATACTACAAGATCCTAAGCTCTAATGCAAAAAGCTTATAAGTTTATATAATCTTAAGATACTTTACAAACAAGTTAAACCATATCAAGTACATGCAATATCCCATATGCCAAAATTATACAACAAATTCAATTACTTGACATAATTAAATGGTTCACTAACTACAAGCATAAACAAGCAAAGTAAAGGTAGTATACTCACTCGGCAATGATGCTCAACACTCCCAATAATCCTCTACAGTGTCTAAGTCAAACTCCTTGTCCCCTGAAGAAGATAATTAAGTTTTATGAGTATTATATTTGCACCAACTAACTATGCTTACCACTTACTATCTCGGAGTTAGTTGTCTTCGTAATTTAGGCATATCTTCTTCGCTTTAACCCCGTTTTCGATGATCTTATAGTTGTTTTCATCATTTTCGAATTTCTTTCATTTGGTAAAGTTGTTTTTAAGTTTTTGGATTTGTAAGTTTTCGGTTTGGGCCTTATAAGTTCATGGGCCCAAATGGTGAGTTGAGTCACTTTAGGGTTTGGGCTTAGTTTTTTACTTTAGGCTTTATATTTAATAATTTCGGGCCTCTTTTAAGAATTTTAAATGGGTTTTTTCTACCTAACACTTTAAAATTTTAAAGTGGACATTGGTGATATTTCTATAGGTCCAAATGGGCCTTTTTACTAAGTTTAAGGCTTTAGATCACTAAAGGGCCTATAGGGGGTATCTTGGATGGGCCTTTAGGTTTAGTGGGCTTCTAAAATAACTCTTCCTAAGCTTTTTATTCTAGGGTTCAGATCTAGTCACCTAGCTACATGGGCTCCAAGATTAGTTCTTTGGGGCTTTTTGTGTCTAGTTCACTATTTAGGGTCTTAAGCTCAAGCCCAATTGTCCTTTTGGACTTAAGCCCGACATTAGACTTAAGTTTAGCTCATTTTTAATATGGTTATAGACCTGTCCATTATGGTTCTTGGGGTTATTAACACCTTTCTTAATCCTATAATCACTAACTAAGCTAGTTTAGGGCCTTAACCATACTTTAGCCTACTTAACTTGATTAATTAAATCCTAAACCATACTTAACACTAAATAAACATGTTATTAAGCTACTAAACAAAAAGATCTAGATCTGGTAGCTTAATGAAAGTGGTAGCCAAGCATGGTTTCTAGGGTCAAACTTTCTATTTTCATGCAACATTTGATTTTTATGGTGTTTTGACTTAAATAACCTATGTTTCTACTAATCTAAACCTTAATCACTTTGTAAAAGTGTATGAAAATGTGTGTGATAGATTATGAAAGGGGCGGAATGCATGGGAAATAGGGGTTTCATCATCCTACTTGATAATGTCTTACTAACAATTGCACTACTCTACACAACTTAACCTATTCGTGTTATAAATTCTACTAAAGGTGGTTTTTCTAGTACTTACCTTTGTGGACCTTAAAATACCTTAGAACTTGTATGGATTTGTTGTAAAATAAGTTTCAACAAAGAAAACATTAGTGCCTAGCCTTATCTTACAAGAAAACTAAGGAAAAACCTAGCCTAAGTGCATACCGGAGCAAAGTGTAGAAGGCCTCTCTTTGTGGTTGTGTATTGTGAGCCTTAGTATGTGTAAGGGTGGGTGTGTGTATCGATGGGTTAGCTTAGGGTGTAGGTTTGGAGTGAGACTTGGTTTGGAGTGATTTAGAGTGATGGTGGTGAAGTTATGAGGGGTTAGTGCTAAGGTGGTCGGTGTAGCCAAGAAGAGGAACAAGAAGGAGTTTAAGGCTTGATCTTTGAGAGGAAGTTTAAAAGAGTTTTTAGATGTGTTCTAAGGTTTGAGAAAACAAAAATGAGGGTAGGAAATGGGGATGGCAAGTCGTGGAAGTGAGAGAGGGTGAGGGGGACAAGCTTTGATTGTTTGAGAAATCAAGGACAAGGTACAAAATGAGGATCATGTACCTTATGTGCTTTTTGTCAATTTGGGCAAGATCTTGTCCCCGTGGGGTAGAAGATATTTTAAAAATAGTTAAGGGTTTGTCTCTTGGTTATTAATCAAGTTTGGCTGGTAGCTAATCAAGATGTAATGGGGTTGGTTAAGGATTAGGGTTTGATTAGGGTAATTGGTGTTAATTAGACATGATTAGGCTAATTAAGTGCAATTAGGAAGTGTTTAGGGTTTTGTTGGACTTTAACACTATACATTAGCTACTCTAAATGCCATACACATATACTTAAGGTTCCCTTAGGGTTTGGTGCTTGTTTATAGTAATTTGATCTATGTACGAGCTTAAAACTTACGGTTTCAATCGCTTAGTACTACCAATCAATTGTATTGATCGATTCAACCTTACTATTAGTATTTATTGGTGATAATAGGGTTTTTGATCACTTATTTAAGGTTAGATGATCATTTTAGGGTTTTTCCATCATTCCAAGGTTGTTTAAGTATTAGGGTTCATGCTCATTTAACTAGGTTTTTAAAGCTTACTTCAATTAGGGTTTTGGTTGAATACTTAAGTTTTGATTCTTTTACATAGGTATTATTATCATGTTTAGGGTGGTTGTAGGGACTATCCAAGGATTCCTTCATCCGATTCCGCTTTTGGGTTATCAAAATTTTGTTGGGCTTACAATTTCACTCAAATACTTATTATTTTTCATATTTCCTAAATGTTAGATAATCCTGATACATATATTGATCTACCGATGGATTATTAGGGTCCCATTGTGGCCAAGTGAGTACTCCTAATGATTCCATACATGTTTGTGTTTGTAATTAGTGAATTTTTATTCTTATTGATAAATGATTTGTTGTATGGGGTTCAAGGTATGCATGTGATTGACAATTATATATTGCATGAAAATATTTTAAATTATGAAATTGAATTGGTTGCTACATTATAGTTACCAATAGAGAATTAGTTGTTTGTGATATTGGTTAATCACCTAATAATTGGACTTAAATATATCTAGCTTAATTAAATTAAACTGAGTCATGCGTCACATTCTAATAATTCCAGCCATCACATCATACAAAAATAGCAAGAGGCTATGTGATGATTGATTATATAATTATGATTAGAGTCTTTAGTATGGTGCACTTGTACAACAAAACCTTACTCTAGCCTGTAGGATTACTAGGCATTGAAGGTGTCAACCACTTGGCTAAGGGTCGAGTCTAAAAGCCTCCATTTAGGGGTGAGTGTGGACTGCAGAAGTCCATTCACAATCATATTTGGAACTTAGTTTTATTTAAAATTGGAAATGGATATATCATTTTATTTTTTAATATGAAACGTAGAGTTTCGTAGTTGTATATGTTCAAGTATGATACCTAGATCTAATTGGTGTTGTATATACTATAACCCTAACTTAGAAGAGCATTAAATCTAAGTTGCATGCATAATACCTGGTCACCTGTATGTATTTGTATGGCATTCTGTATACATTCATATGTTTGAAAATCAACTGTTAAATAACTTATTTGTTATATAGTTAAGGGATAGCTCACTAAACGTTTTAGTTTATACTCTTATATATTGCTTTTGCAGGAAGATCACTTTGTTACACTTAACCGAAGGATGCCTGAGGTCAATGGAAAGCTTTTAGCTTTGTGTGAATTCAAGCCAGAGTTGAGAGAGTATTACTATTACTGTAGCAAACTCTCAAGTAGAGACATATTATCTGATATTATGTGTTATTCAATATATCTACTAGTTTACACAATAGTACATTAAAGACTTACAACTTGTGTACTTCATGGAATAGGATGAAAATCGAATAAGGGTATAATACATATTATTTTGTTTAGTTAGATTATAAGTAATTTAAGAATAGACATATAATATAATTTTAATAACTAAATTATCCTTGGTCCATTTTTTTCTCAACTAATCCTAAAGTAATAGGTGAAGATGTTAGTTGGCAATGATGGTTAGCAGTGGTAAGGGCGACGGTAGTGGTTGATGTAGTAATGGTAGCGATGGCTATAGTGGTTGGTGGTAGCAACGATGGCGATGATGGTAATGGCGACGGTGGTGGTAGTGGTGGCGACAGTAGTGGTAGCGACAATGGTAAGTAGTGGCTACAGCAATAGTAGTAGTAGCAATGGTGATGGTAGTAGCGACGACGACGGTAGTGGTGGCAATGATGGTAGTGATGGTAGTGGCGGCGGTAGTGGCGATGGTGGTAATGGTAATAGTGGTGAGGAATCGTGATTCGTTAGTTGAATTAAGGAGTCATTTTAAGTAATAAGGTTTCCTACAGAATTGCGATTCCATGACAAAAAACCAAGTGAACATCGTAATAAGAAATAAGGAGGGAATGGAATTCCAATTCTCCCAAGTGAACATGCCGTTAGTGTATTTTTGAAGATATATTATAGTTATATTATGAAATTTCATGTTAATATAATTATGTTACATAATTATCTATACCTACATAACTCTTGTGTAATTAGTTGTAATAGTAGCCTTATATGTCACATGAAGAGTTGTCGACTGGAAGGATAACCAATCTACGATCCTTTGTACAATATACGGTACTTACCATGACTAGGCTACCTCTTAGGTCATGACAGGAAGGTGATATTAGAGCGATGAGTTAAAATAGGATAAATAAAACTTGACCCTAGATATTAGGACAACTTACCTAGTGAGATTAAGAGGGATAAAACCTAGTTAAGTATTTAAGCATAAAAATAATCATTAAATGTTATAACAATGTAATCATAGAAGTAAATATATGCCTTACTAACTCAAAGATTGATTCTTAAGCTATGGACCAATTTGGCCTTATTTCATCTTCGTGAGGTGAGACCTTACTAGAGTGTCGACATTGCCTATGGATATAATGCAAGGATTTAGCCTTAGTAAGTCAACCATATAAGCTGTGTGAGGTCTTCTCTACATAGGGAGTTGGTTTGAGCACATATTGGCAAGACCGACAAATCTATTAGATACTTTATGCAGTAGGTGACATGCCGACTGACAAGAAGATGAAGTATTATTTAGAGGCTAATGAGAGTACTGATCATACATAGGAGCTGGTATTTTTAGTGCGTGTTGAGTCATTACTAGAGCCACCCTCATTTGTGCACAATAGGATTGCTGGTCATGGCATAGCCCTTGCTATTGATCACCATGTTGATCATAGTCTAGTCATTGCTCGAGATAATGCCAAAGTTATGGTTGACTTCAGGTTGAATATGGAGCATCGGTAGGTCCAACTACAAGGGATTGAGGTCTATAGACCTAAATAGGGTGCAAGAGTGAAAGAGTTAGGCATACAATTACATACCCCTATTGTACCCACTGAACTTGTTTAGGAGATACCCCCTGCTAAGGACTTTAAGTACTACCAAGTTAACCCTGGACTTCCTCCCATAGTGTTAATTGAAGGTAACCCATCGAATATGCATACTATCTATCCAAAACCTTTGGACTTCTAGTTACCAAGAGAGTGGGTTGGATAAGCACCTAATGAGGAGTCGGGAGTCTACTTTAATGTTGGTTCTACATTCTTTATTCCAAGATTCAAATATCAAGGTGATGCAAGTTCTGGACTGTCTTCATGCCCTTAATAGGAGTGTAGATGTTTGTTTTAATGGGTTGCATATTTAGAGTTGCTGCTTAGCATCGAAGTGATAAATCATACTCCTTTTGTTGTATATGTTAGGATCATATTTGATCATTTTGTACTTTGAGAGTTTTATTGTAATGAGGTTATGATGTATTTGTGAGTTTTGATGTATTGAAAGCTCCTTGTATTATGAGGAATTATGTATTGTGAGAAGCTCTAATGTATTTTGAAACTCTGTATTTTAACTTGGATATGTATAGTTGTTAGTAGAGATTCACTCACTAGAAGTGACCACTGAATACATGTAACCTCACTATGCTGACAAGAAATAAAAGATTGTAGCCTTTATTATTACTGTTGTTGTATATGCATATATGTTATATCCATTTTATGCTTGCAGTTTCTAAGACTCTTTAAATATAGTTGATTATTCTAACTTAAGGTTGGAAATGAATTTCTCAGTTGAAACAGGTGTAGAGAGAGACCTCAAGTTAATTATGCCCTACTTGCTTAGGAAAGAGAACCTGGTATGCTACAAGATCATACTGATGAAATTCTTGTTGCTATTAATGCACAGAATAAGTTGTTAAGGATACATTTGGGCCGAGAGTGTATGCCACCTACTTAAGTGTCACCGCCAATGGTAATTCTTGAGATTCCTTGACCACAACCACCTCCACTTCTACCGCCTCCTCCACCACTAATTGGACCAGCAGGAGTTATGTCTCCTGCACCCCTTCAACTCAAGCAACAACACAATCTATTACTAAAGTTAATTTGCTGTAATAAATATTTTGAGGGTGTTACCAACAGACCTAATGAAGCTGAAGATTAGCTAAATCAGATTGAGAGATCATTTGTAAACCCTGCTATTTTAAGGGACATATAATTAATTAAGAGTGCTTCCCAATTATTCCCAAGGATCAGCTAAACTAAGAGTTAAAATCTACATTTAGAAAATGAACCTAGTTTTCCAAATCAAAAGTTCATTATCAATAAAAGCTCGAAAACAAAAAGAACGGACCTTAAGTCATCCAAAACCCTAAACCTTAGGATAATTAAGGATTTATAACCCTAAATAAATAATTAAAATTTTAATTTGAACAATTTTATTCAACTCTTGAGAACTATAAATTTGCATAGGAAGCAAATCATAACTTGCAAATTAATATAAAAACCAAACCCTAAAAGAATCACATAAAAGATAACTTTCTTATTTCCCTAAAAAGTTACGTTACATATAGATAGGCAAACCAACCAATTACACTAAATAACTTATCACTTGAAAGTTAGAGTCACTTATCACTTAATAACTTATCAAAAGCTTGTGATATGATCATTTCCTGATCTTACCATTACTTATACTACATATGGATAAGTTATCTCATTACATTATCAATTCAATTTTAAAACGTGTCATATGACAAACCCATATCCTAAAAAACAACTCTATGGCCGGTTTGGAAAAGATGAGTGGGAGGGCCTACCATGTCATTCAACAATCAAACCAATTATCTTTCACATCTACTATTTGCCTCTTATTGCTTACATCATCCAATCATTACAAGGTAAGGCTTATGTACTAAGTTAAAGACAACAAAAAGGGCCTTGTTTGGAACTCACATATACACACATTTCAATCGACCACTATCTACCAAAACACTCTCACTTTCACTCACCTTTCAAACACACTTTACTTATAAACACAAGAGAAAACCAATCCCTACTCACCTTTACATTACCACCATACATATAGCCACGTACTCATGGTACAAAAACTTATTTTTGTTGCCTTCACTTTGTCCACATCAAAAGCCATTTTAGGAACACTTTAGGACACCTAGAAACTAACCTCAAACCCTAAAGTTGTGGCATCACAAGGAGCTTGCAAAAGGAAAAGGAAAACAAGGAACAAAGGAGGACTCTTAGTACACAACCACCTTCCATACTTCTTAAGACGAGTAAGCTTTTAAATTTGAAGTGCTATATTATGCCATGCCTAGGAGTTTATATATTTTCATGAAGATATTAATATGTGTATAAGGTGATAACATAGCTAGTATACATTAGGTGATAACCTAACTAGTTTACATTAGGTGATAAGTTCATGAATCTCTCACATAAAAGTTGGACTATGAGTATACTAAGTTTAGTATTATGTAAGATACATGTCTAGCACTTAGAATGGAAGTTTATGACTTGAGAAAATTATAAAATATGTAAATGGATTATAGAATAACATGCTGGACATGAAGTATTCCTAGGATATTTAGATGTTATTTTTATTTCTATCAGGTTACATATGCTTAAATCTAGCTTTAGGTGAAGGAAAAACCATTACATGATATTTTTATGGAGAAATCAACTTTTTGAGATGTAAACAAAGGTGTAGCACTTATGGTAAGCATGTGATCTATAAATTTTACTTAGTATTTTAGCTAAACGGTCTCCTTATGGAAGAGAAGTCAAGCTGGAGCTAGAATATAAGTTGTGTAGGTTCTTGATTTATCACCTAAACTTAAGAAAATGATGAAACAATTTGAAAAGCCAAGTTGAAAGCCCATGACCCCTACCGACCAAATCTAGAACCACAATAAAACCAACTTAAAACCAACCAAAGTGAAAAGACTAACCAAAGCAAGTAAATAGGTGTTAAAAGCCTAAAACTCAAAACCAAGCCTAAAACATTCAAAACAAGCTTAGAACTTCTAGTTAGGCCCTTAAGAAAATTCTGACCAGCACCTTAATTAATCAAGAAAAGTTGTTTTGATTCCCATAAGGAACCCATATAAAACTCCCTAAGCTCAACAAAGTCACTAACTTTAGTTTAGACCAAAAATATACCCATTTAACCATATAAGCCCACTTAAGAGTCTAAGGAAATTTTGATAGCACCAAGGTCATGAGAGAAGGATAGAAATCTATCCTTGAAGGGTGTTTTAAGCTTAGAATAAAGTCCTAAGCCCAAGTCCAAAAGATTTCCTAAGATAACAAAAAGCTCAACAACTAAACTAAGTCCAAAAGAGCATCAAACCTTAAGGAACCTTACTGTTCTAACCCGAGGACAAAATGACATGCCCTATCTCAAAAATATAACCACATCATATTAAAGTACACTCGAAGACAATGGAAATTGACTATTAGATCATAAAATTCAGATTTAAAATGAGAAAGTTGTCCGTGATTGAAGTTTTAGTACAACTAAGAAGAATACGAAAACTAAGTTAAAAATGTAACTTAAAAAGATTTTAGGATAGCCTTCTAGTTTTATTTCAATTTCTTATAATATCATATTTGCAATGTTTAGGAGACCCTACAGTTAGAGATGACATACCCTCAAACTACTACAATTGATCAGCTATAGTCGAGTGAGTGATTCCTGATAACCTCATACTTAGTTTTGCTTATAGTATAGATGCATTAAATTTATATAATGAACTTGAATGCTTATGGGATATGGGAAATGCATGTATATGATATTATGATTGAATGCTATAACTTGCTAATTAGATAATAATGAGAATTGTTCGTGATGATAGTTATGCATAGTTATATGGAATGAAATTATCTAATCACAAAGAAAATTGAATTAATGAAATATTCTATTAATAAATTCAATGAATCATGTATTTCTCATAATTGCATCATAACTATACCGACTGCCACCTCACGCGAAAGGTGGCAAGGGGCTTACTAGAGTAGGGGCTTCTACTAGGATTAGGCAACAGTTATGCCATTATTATATATTTGAGTCTCTATCCTTGTTATCGAGCTTACTAGGCACAAGGGGATGTTAACCGTTAGCAAAGGGCCATATCTTGTGACTTCTGCTTAAGTTGTGTGATGTGGATTGCGGAGGCCACTACACCGCTAAATCTAGGAATTTTGACTTAGAGTTTAATCTTTTTGAAAAGGAAAAATGTATTTTCATATGAAAAGTAAAGTTGTTTGTGATATGTATAAGTTTGAATTGTTTTGAGCACGGCAATGCAAGTGGAATAAAAACCCGGGTGCTAAAACCTAGTTAATAGTTTGTGTCAATTAATTATCTCTAACCCTGACTATAGGGGGGTGTAATTCTGAGTTGCATGCAATTCTTAAGCTACTGCATGTATTGTTTGGCATTATAAGTGTTCATGCATTCGTATGTTTGTGCATTTAATGAAATTGTTATGTAATATGATGAGGGGATTAACTCACTAGCGTAAGCTTACACCTCAATAGATTTCTTTTGATACAAGACCATCTCTTCATCCATCTAGGCTGAGGAATGCTCATGGTGAGTCTTGTGTAGAGATGGGGCTATGTGATTAGGAAAGCGAAGAGAGAAGTTTAGTATAGCCAATAGTTGTTTTTTTTTTTTTTAGATAGCTAAACTTTTGTAATTAGATAAACTTGTGACAAAATTTGATGGACTTTTGATGTACTGTAAATACTGTATCATGGAATTGTAAGTTTCACACTTTATTTTGGCAATTTATGAAGTTAGTTAATAAATTTTAGATAATGTGCTTGATATTTCTCATCTATATGCCCAATGGTAACGTAAAATGGAAGGAACATTATATATCGTATAGAAGGCCTATAATCAATGAAGGGGTTTATTGTAGATCTTTGTACAATACACAGTGATCTACTACGACAATTATGCTTTCAGGTTGTGATATCATTTGAGGCATTTGAAGTATCACCACATCTCAGACTTACCTATGGCATACATATGTTAAAGATGCGGGCGCGTACTTGGTGGAAATCAAAGCAATGCAATTTGAGAGGACCAATCACTTGGGATGCTTTCAAACATGAATTCTTAGACTATTATTTTCTTGGAAGTTTAAGGATCAAATACAGTGAGGATTTACTCAATATTGTGAAAGGGATGCGTACTATAGAGCAATATGAAGCTAAATTTAACAAATTGGTACAGTTTGCTCCACCAGAGTATCAAACTAGTGATCAATTGAAAATGTAGATATTTTCCAGGGGATTTGATCTTGATATGAAAAGAAGACTCTTGGAGTTTAAGCCAAGAAGCTTTGCTAACATGGTAGAAAAAGCAAGGGTGCTAGATGATGCAAAAAAAAAAAATAATAATAAATAAAACAAAGTGAAGAAGTAGGCAAGAGCAAAGTTAATGTGTTTGGAAAGAGATCTTTTGAAGGGCCAAGAGATGGTAGTAGTAGTAAAGTGAGAAGATTTGTGAGACCACAAAGGACGTTTCACAAAATGACTAGTTTGACAACTAAGTGTTGGAAATGCAGAGGGAATCATTATCTAAGAGATTGTTCCCAATTATAAGGAAAGTGTTTCTATTGTGGTGAGGGCTCACACAAAGTGATGGATTGTCCTAAAAAAAATACTACTATTTGCTTCATCTATAATAAGATTGGGCACTTTTCTACCACATGCCTATAGCGTACGGCCACCACTACTCAAATTGCCAAGCCACCCTCAGCTATTAGATACCCTACCATTGGAAATGCGATTGGAGGACCAAGTGTGGGAAATATATGCATAGGTGCAATGAATATCGCAAGAGTATACAATTTGGAGGGTGACTAGAGTTATGAGGATTATTTGGGTGAAGATTTGGAAGTGCATGAGGAAATTAATGATTTTATGGA
Source organism: Lumnitzera littorea (assembly GCA_024138015.1). Lineage (NCBI taxonomy): Eukaryota > Viridiplantae > Streptophyta > Magnoliopsida > Myrtales > Combretaceae > Lumnitzera > Lumnitzera littorea. The sequence continues at coordinate 74,428,060 of JAMXBB010000012.1, read as the reverse complement.
TTTTCAACTCATAGCAAGAATGAATCTTGATCCTTTTTATTAAGTTGCTTAAAGATATACTAAATTGTGTAAGTTATTTAAGTAGTAGTAAGGAAATAGAAGTTATGAATGGAAATTTCTAAAGTTATAATAAGAAAGTGAGTCTTCAAAAACATTGTGACTCTAGGAATATCAGTATAATTAGGCACTCTATTTATACCTTGTTTGATACAGTAGCTATACATTCCTTCATAGCCCCCAAAGTGGTAAAGCAAATAGGTTTAACTACAATTACCATTGAGTCAAGTCTTGGAGTAAGAACTTCTATAGGAAGTGTTGTAGTTATAAGAGAAATGGTAAAAGGATGTCCTGTGAAAATTCAAGACTTCAACAGTAAAGTAGACATGATCGTTCTTAAAATAGATACGTATGAGGCAATATTAGGAATCAACTGAATGGCAAGTGTTAAAGCTAATGTCAGTTGTAAAGAAAAGAAGGTGATGTTTGAAACATATGAAAGGACAAAAGCTAAATTCAAGGGAGATTTTACCATAGTAGGAGTACAAGAGCTAAGTATTTTAGAGCTAATGACGGATGTTGGTGAATTGAATGCTTTAGAAACTAATTCAAAGAAGATGAACATAGAAGAAATATGAGTGGTAAACGAGTTTCCTAATGTGTTTTTGGATGAGTTACCTGGACTGCCACCAAAAAGAGAAATTGACATTGTCATTGATCTTGTATGAAAAACTAAACCGATATCTAAAGCTCCTTAATGAAAGGCTCCAATTAAACTAAAGGAATTAAAGAAACAATTACAAGAGTTACCGGATCGAGGATTTATAAGACCAAGTATGTCACCATGGGGTGCACCAGTTCTATTTGTTAAAAAGAATGTTACATCCTTCAGACTTTGTATTGATTACCGAAAGCTAAGCAAGGTAACCATAAAGAATAAGTATCTACTTCTGCAGATTGATGATTTTGTTTAACCAATCGTAAGTTGTAAGTGTCTTTTCAAGGATTGATTTGAGATCAGGTTATCATCAGAGCAAGATTAAGTTAGAAGATGTTCCAAAGACAGTATTTTGGACACGATATAGCCACTCTAAATTTCTTGTTATGCCTTTTAGTCTGACAAACTCACCTGCAGCATTTATGGACTTGATGAATCGTGTATTCAAACCATTACTGGATAAGTGTATAATTGTGTTTATTAATGATATTTTAGTATATTCTGCTACACACAAACAACACGAGGATCATTTAAGAACAGTGTTGTAGACATTGCGAGAACACAAACTATATGCAAAATTGTCTAAGTGTGATTTTTAGTTAAAAGAGATATCTTTTCTTAAGTACGTAATAACCGAAGATGGTATATCTATTCATCTAAAAAAGATTAAGGCCATAGCGAATTGGAAAAGGCCTGAAATTGTGATTGGAATCTAAAGTTTTCTTGGTTTAGCTAGGTACTACAAAAAATTTGTCAATGATTTTTAAAGATTTCAAGGCCACTCACCCACTTAACATAAAAGAACGTGAAGTTCGAGTGGAGCAACAAGCAAGAAAAGAGTTTTCAAGAGCTAAAGAAGAGATTAGTATCTACCTCAATCATAGTGTTGTGAAATAATGAAGATCCTTTTATTGTATACAGTAATGCTTCTAAGAATGAATTGGGATGTATACTTATACAAGGAGGAAAGTTGATTGCATATGCTTCTAGATAATTAAGGTCACATGAGCAAAACTATCCAACACGTGATTTAGAGCTTGTAGTTGTGGTGTTTGGATTGAAGTTGAAGCGACACTATTTATATGGATAAGGATGTGATAATTTCACTAATCACATGAGTCTCAAATATCTATTTACTCAAAAAGAATTAAATATGAGACAAAGGAGATGGCTTAAGTTGATCAGGGATTATGATTTAAGGATTAATTACTATCCTGGTAGAGTGAATGTAGTTGCTAATGCTTTAAGCAGAAAGAATCATACTAAAGTTGCATCCCTTCTCACTAATTAGAGAGAGTTAATTAAGGAATTCGAAAGGTTGAATTAGAGTTTTCATGGCATAAAGTAGATGCTGAATTGTCGAATTCAGTAATTGAGCCAACATTGATAGAAAGAATCCGAAATGCACAACAAAGTGACCTTATCCTAATTTGAGTCAAAGAAGAAATAGCAAGTGGAAAGTATACTAATTTTAAAATAGATGAGCAAGGAGCACTTCGTATGAATGACAGGTTATGTGTACCTTATAATTTAGAGCTCTAAAAAGAGATTTTAAGTGAAGGTCACTATTCAGGTTATACTGTACACCCAAGAGAAATAAAGATGTATCAAGATCTAAAAAATAACTTCTGGTGGAATGGAATGAAGCAAGATATAGCTGACTTTGTACTTAAGTGTATAACCTGCCAAAGAGTAAAAACAAAACATCAATGACCTAAAGGACTACTACAACCACTACCTATTCTTGAGTGGAAATGGGATCAAATATCCATAGATTTTGTAAGTGGTTTACCAAAGACAACTACTGGATTTGATGTGATCTAGGTGATTATTGATCAACTCACTAAGTCAACTCACTTTCTACCAATTAATATGACTTTCTACTTAGAAAAGTTGGCTCAAATTTATATAAAAGAGATAGTGAGATTACATGGTATACCAGTGGGGATCATATCAAATAGAGATCCTAGATTTGTCTCAAAGTTTTAGGAAAGTTTGCAAAAAGTTATGGGAACAAAATTATAGTTCAATACAACATGTCATCCTTAGATTGATGGATAAACTGAAAGGATTATACAAACTCTAAAGGATATGCTAAGGGTATGCACCATTGAATTTTAGGAGAGTTAGGATACTCATTTGCTTTTGATTGAGTTTACTTACAATAAGAGCTATCACTCTACTATTTAGATGCTACCATATGAAGCTTTATATGGACAAAAGTACCGATCTCCATTGTTTTGAGATGATGCAGAGAAAGCCACAATAAGACCAAATTTGGTACAGGAAGCAGCTAATAAGATTATGGTCATTAAACGGAAAATGAAAGAAGCTCAAGATAGGCATAAGAGTTGAGATGATTTGAAGAGAAGAGAATTGGAATTCCAAGTAAGAGATCATATGCATCTTCAAGTGAGGCCAATCAAAAGTATTCATCGTGTAAAAGCTCAAGCCAAATTGAGTCCAAGATATATAAGTCCTTTTGAAATCTTAGAGCGAGTAAGGAATTTAGCTTATCTATTAGCTTTACCACCTTATTTATCAGGAATACATCATGTTTTTCATGTGTCTATTTTAAGAAAACATGTTCCCAATCTTGACCATATTGTCAAGCTAAAGTCAATAAGACTACAAGAAAATTTAACATACAAGGAACACCTAATGAAGATTGCAGATAGCAAATTACAACAATTAAGAAATCAAAAGATCCAGTATGGCAAAGTGTCATAAAGAAATCATGAACGAGAATCAACGACTTAGGAAGTAGAGGATGAAGTGAAACATCATTATCCACAATTGTTCAAAGAATTAGCTGTCTTTCAATTTTTGAGGACTAAATTTATTTGAAGGAGGGAAGGATGTAAACCCTATAAAGTTTTGGTCTAAACCCTAAATTGAACCTAAGTACCTTAGATAACTTCATGCGTCGATAAGGTTAAATAAGTTAAAATTTTATTAAATTGTAAATTTGAATATTTCATGAATAAGAAAAACTCTAGAATTTTGATCAAAACCTTGATCACGTACAAGAAAAAAAAAAAACCCTAAACCCTATGTATAGGTAAATACCAAAAATTTAACTCAAACTTAACAAAAACCCTAAAACCATAAATCTAGAATTATAAAATGTGTAAATGTACTTGAAAAGTATTAAAACCCTAATCAAATACGATTATCAACTAACATACATAATCACATAAAATCGTCAACAAATGAGTAAAGATAACTCCTCTATATTACAAACATAACAATTAACAATTTAATTAATAAAATTTATAAAATTATGAATATTATGTGTAATTATTGATAATTTTATAATTATACATTTAGAAAAGTTAACTTGATATATATTTTTTTTAAATTTTCCTTTTCCCTTTTCTTTCTTTTCTTTTCTTCTTTTTCCTCTTTCTTCCTTTTCTTTTCTCACTTCTACGTTGCTTTTTTTGGAAATTGGTTTCGATTGCCACTTGTAGTTCCTTTTTACACATGCTCATAAAGAAGATAAAACAAAGCAATAGATAAGCCAATAGTCAAATCAACTAATTACCCATCTTATCTTCTTTTTCTTTTTTCTTTTAAGTCTTTTATCTTTTTCTTTCCTCCTTAACCAATTGCATATGTACAACAAAATCATCCTTTTCATTTTACTTTTGTCTTCTTAAACATAATAAATTACATACACTTTTTCCCTTTGCTTACCAAAAGTTCTCTTCCCTTTTCTTTTTCATTCCTTTGGTTTCTCAAATTCTTGTCCTCTTTTTTAACAAACTACAAGAAGGAAAAGAAAAGCCTTGGTTCCAACAAATTCTCAAGACATCAACAAGGAGTAACTATTTAGTATATATATTGCATTTGATTTCTCTTATGACCCATATGATATGTATTTATTATGTTGTATATTTTGTAATATTGTGTATTTTAAGGATATGTAGTGACATCTATATGTATGGTATTACTCTTGTAAGAAATTTCATGTACATATATTGAAAGATATGTAAAGTTAGTATTTTCTTATGTATATGTGATCATATATGTATATAACTATTTAGGTATATAATTATATGTACATATACGTTATAGTTGATTATGTAAACATATTGTATATAGATAAGTATATATATATATAGGTGTATGTGTATAGTATGTATGAGTATTTATTTTCATTTCCTTATATATATAGATATATATATATACATATGTATATGCATCCAGCTATATGTACATGTATAGTGCATAATTATATATATATATAGCAAATGTACACATGTATAGTATACAACTTATTTAAGTTACTACACCTATATGCTAGTTATATTATGAATTTACATATGTACATATATATAAATAAGACAAGAAAATCTAAGTATAAAAGTGTATGTATAAGTATAAAAATACGTATACTAATAGTATAGTATAAATATATATATATATATACCTAAATAATATATGTACAATATACTAAAATACTAAATCCATAAACAATGTAATATATATATATATACATGCCGTAATTATTAGAGAAGGAAATTGGATTAATTTATAAAATTTAGTAAATTATAATAATAGATATATATGTATAAATATTAATTAAAGTTACAAAATTAGAAAAATATGAAAAATCCATAAAAGGATAAGTGGAACCCCCATGAGCTACCATGTTAAGACTTTGTATTTATAATTAAATTCGGAATTAATAATAATAATAATAATAATAATAAAATAATTAACTAATTAGGAAATTACTAAAGTAGGGAAAAAAGGTGAATTAAATAATTATTTAATCTTAAAAATAGTATAATAAGTAAATTGTTATAAAATAGACTTAAAAATAATGAAATTACAAAAATATAAAATTTACAAATTATTAAATTATAAATCTATAAAGAAAAGCTTAAAATAGTAATTTATAAACATTTAACTAAAAATAATAAAATTCCTAATATTTTCATAAATGAAAATATGAGTTACAACGTCCAAAATGAGCCCCGTTATATGAAAATAAGTCCAAAAATGATAAAAATCTATTATAAATTCATGACAATCGAAATTAGAAAGGAAAAGTTTCACACGATTGATGAAAAAACTCAAATTGGTGATTTTATATGAATAAATAGCTAATTTAGGTAGTTAGTATTAAATATATAAATAGTTTAGTTATTTCACTCAAATACTTATTACTTTTCGTATTCCCTAAATGTCAAGTAATCCCAATATAGACACCGTTCTACCTGTGGATTATTACGATCCTTGACTACTATTATGGTTAACTAAGTACTCCTAATGAATCCATACATGTTTGTGTTTATAGTTAGTGAATTTTTAATCTTATTGGTAAATGACTTGATGTGTAGGTTTCGGGGTATGCATGTGATTAACAATTGTATATTGCGTGAAAATACTTTAAATTATGAAATTGAATTGGTTACTGCATTATAGTTACCAATAGAGAATTAGTTGTTTATGATATTGGCTGATCACCCAATACTTAGACTTAAATATATCTGGCCTGATTAAATTGAACCAAGTCATGCATAATCGTGCATCACATTCTAATAATTCCTACCTCACATCACACAAAGGTAGTGAGAGGCAATGTAGGGGTTGATTATACAATTATGATTAGAGTGTTTAGTATGATGCATTCGTACAACATGACCTTACCCTAGCCCATAGGATTGAGGCACCAACAGCCTAGCTAAGGGTTGAGTCTACAGGCCTCCATTTAAGGGCAAGTGTGAACTGTGGGAGCCTACTCACAATTATGCTTAGAACTTAGTTTTATTTAAAACTGGAAATTGATATAACATTTTATTTTTAAATACAAAATGTAGAGTTTCGTAGTTGTATAAGTTCAGGTATGATACACGAATCTGCTAGGTGTTATGTATACTCCAACCCTAACTTCAAAGTGCATTAAATCTGAGTTGCATGCAGTACTTAGTCACCTATATGTATTTGGATGGCATTTTATGTGTTCATGCATTCATATGTTTGAAAATCAATTGCTGAATAACTTGTTTGTTGTATGGTTGTGGGATAGCTTACTAAGCTTTCTAGCTTATGCCCTTATAGATTACTTTTGCAGAAGGATCCCGTCGTTATGTAATGCCTCCTAAGGGGGCTTAGTAGTTTTACTTGAAATCTTTATATCACATGTGTACTCATAATATAAAGATTGCCTTACAACTCAAAGGTTGCAAGGCACTAACTAGTAAATTTCTAAAGGTGCTTATTCAATTTACATACATTTGCTTAACTGTATATGTATATACAAGTTATCCAACAATCAACAATCACTAGAACCGAGAGAGTCAAAATCACCTATTAAATAATAAGAAGGGGTATCTATAAACTGTCAATCATAAAGCTACTAAATATCTTAAAAGTTTAATTCAACTTTGCTACTTGCTTTTCTATACTTATATTCTACTTTCTTAACTCGATGGAGCACTCCGCACTTGAGTCCTAACCTAACCTCAGCTTTATAAGACCTGTAAAAGAAACTACTAAAGTATAAGCTACATTCAGCTTAGTGAGCAACCTTCCTACCTTACCATCAGATGATAACAAGCAAGTTAGCTATCAAGCATATGAATGCATGTACAAGCAAATGCAATGCAAACAATATATACAGTCGGCCAGGAACTGTATATAGTACGTTTTAATGCCTGCCGTTGCCTAGGTTGGGAAGTATTTAGGCACATTAGGACTTAAGTATCCACATCTAGTATAAAATCTCTTAACAATATAACTACCCTCAACAGTAAACCCGACTCAGCCTTAAGTAGAAGGTAACACTCCCTAGAGTCTGGTAGTTCCTAAAGGTTAAGTCAAGAACATGTCGTACAAAATTCACCGTACAATAAACAATCACAATACATAATATCAATATGGATCCATCCAAGCATAATCTCCTACTTTACCTTGTTGTGTTGACGCCCTTTAACTCATGTTATAAGATGTAATGCATATCTAGTTTAATTAGAGGCTAAATATTTATTAATTTCGAATTCATAAGGTAGTCAGGCAAGTATATTCCAAACACTCCAATTTTCATGACCCGAGGGGGCTAGTCATGGTAGTCGTCGTATACCGTACAAAGGATTGTAAATTGATTTCCCTTACAATCGACAACCCTTTATGTGATACACAAGGCTACAACTACAACTAACAACTAAGAGTTGCACAAGTGTAAACAATATCATATGAGAATAATAATATCAAGCTAAAGAAATATAAAACACAATCTATTTATATAGAAGTTCACAAATAAGAAGTCTATAATACTCCTTAACTCAAACTGATATCATTTCTTTACAAAATAAGATTCACAGTCTAAATACACTATCATAAGTATACTCCGATCATGTCTTACTCACACATCAACCCCTTGATGTTCAACTAATCTCAAGCATGCAGCAGCCTAACTCCACAAACAAATCAGCCTGCGAAAGAAGATTACAAGGGTATAAGCTAACTAATTTGGTGAGATAATCCCCTTAACCATACAGCAATCAAGTTATACATCAATTAAATTCAATCGAATGAATGCATGTTAATCAGTATGCCAAACAAATACATGCAGGTAACTAGGTACTGCATATAACTCAAATTTAATGCCCTCCAAAGTCAGGGTTAGAGATACATCGACACAGTCAAATCCAAGTATCATACTAGAACTTATCTCATAACGAAATTCCGCATTTCATATTTAAAAGGTAATGGTATATCCATTCTCAATTTTACTCAAAATCGAGCTCTACGTATGATCATGAGTAGATTTACACAACCTTCACTCACCCCTAAACGGAGGCCTTTAGACTCGACCCTTATTCAAGCGGTTGGTGCCTCCAACGCCTAATGATCTCGTAGGTCAAGGTAAGGTCATATCGTACGTATGCACCGTACAAAATCTATAACAACAAATAATCAACCTAAGTATAGCCTCTCGCTACCTCCATATGATGTGACGGCCGAAATTAATTATGCAATGTATAATTATTTGTGTTTTGAGTTAGTTCTTTCAAGTTGAGTAGAATTAGATCTTATTACTTAGTGTTCAATACGGTCACAGACAATCAATTCCTGTCTACCATGCGACAATCAATTCCTAGACAAGTATCATACACAAGCATAACTTAACCCTATATAACATTCAATTATAAATCATAATTTATATTCACTAATTATAAACACAAGTAAGTATGAAATCATTAGGAAAAACTCACTCAACCATGATCGACTCAGGGGTCGTAATAGTCCGTTGGCAGCTTAAGGTCAAGGACGAGATCACTTAAGAATGAGGAATATAGAAAATTGTAAATTTGAGAATTTAAAGCTAAACTAATATCATAATTTATACTGTTTACTTTACTTAGTTATGTGAAATTGTTGATTCGAGCTTTTTATCGAACCGCATATAACTTTTTCGTTTTAGTTCAGATCATTCTGAACTTATAGTCTATTTTAATCGTTTTCGAAAGTATTTTTGCGTAGCAAAGTCCGTTTTGGTCGTTATAACTTGCAGTTTAAACAGTGATATAAAAATACCACAAAATTTATTATTTTAATTTAAAAAGTTTTAAAATACTAATTTAAACTTTTTCTTAGTATATTTACGATTTAATAATTATTTAAATCATATAATTGATAATTTTCTTATTTTAAGCTTATTTTACTCTAATTACTTATTTTTACCTATTTTTGAGATTTTAGAATTATTAATTCAATTTTCATACTTATTTATTTATTTATTTTTTCTTGTATTTTATGATACACATATATATAAATACTTATTATTATATTTGATTTATTTTTTCTAATTTACGTAATTATTAACTCTTTTTCCTAATTTACAATACTCTTATATATGTATATATATATACATATTTATTAACTTATTTTATTTGTTAAATTAATATTATAGTATATATATATATATATATACTATTTAACGTACACTATAGTTTATGTAATAAATTATTTTGAATTTAATTATATACTATACGTATAAGTATAATATGGATGTATTTATATTTTATATACACATACCTACTTTTATACATGTATACATATACATATATATAATATAAAATACTATGTTTATATACACATACATACTATCACGCCACCTATATATACATATATATACATAAAGAAATACTTACATAAATACATAAATACGAGAATACCTAATACATGTATATATATCATATACCAAATACTAATCATCCATACATATATAATACATACATACATATATATACATATTTACGTGTACATGCATATATATATATATATATATCCAAATAGTGAAAATTCTAAATACCTTCTATATCTATTCTTATTTATATATACATATATATACATATACTGTATATTCTACATAATCATGTGTATATACATGTCCTCATACATATGTTTATACACACATAAAAGAGATACACATATATATTTGTCTACTCATGCATACATATATGTACATATAATATATAACAAAATACTTAGTATATACATGCACATACTATATAATATACATATATACAAATAAATTAAACATATACTTAACTAAGTTTTTTGTTAATTGAAATGATATTTTCTTCTTCTTCTTCTTCTTCTTCTTCTTCTTCTTCTTCATCTTCTTAGTTCTTTTTGTTTTGCTTTCTTTTTCTTCTTCTTTTCCTTTTTCTCTTATATGTTCGGTTTGGTTTTTATTTTTTTATTTTTCCAAATTTGGTTTGAATCCTCAGCAAAATTAAACAAATAAATAAAAAAAATACAAGATGATCATCCATTTAGATTAGGCATTAATTAGGATATGACTTTTACTTTATTATTTTGTCCTTTGTCCCTTAATTGTTTGACACATGTCCAAAAAAGCAAAAATCGCATGGGTAGTTGAAATTTGCAGTTGCAATTCACGTGAGGAAAAGGAAAAAATATAAGAGGAAGAGAAAAGAAGAAAAAGAAAGGAAAGAAAATAGAAGAAAAAGGAAAATAGAAATAATTATATGTAATTTTTCTAAACATAAAAATCATAAAAATAATAATTATAAATTAATTTTGGAATTTTATGAAAATTTATCAATTTAATTGGTATTCGTTACAATTATAATTTTTACAAGTTATTTTAACGTTTTCGTTAAAAGTTTTACGCGATTAGATGATTTAATCAATAATTATAATTGTATAATTGTAATCGACTACGATTATATCACTATTGGATGATATTTAATTATTTTATAAGTTTAAAGTTATAGTTTTAGGGTTTCAATTAAGTTCGGGTTCGATTTTGATTTAGGGTACCATTTCTAGTAATTGTACGTATATCGGATTTAGGGTTTTTTTGTACGCAATTTAGGTTTCAATCAATTTCTAAAGTTTTTAATATCGATACTCTATTCGATTTATTAAATTTCATAAAAGTTTATCGTTACTAGCCTTATCGACTCATGATATAGTTTAGGACACTTAGACTTAAATTAGGGTTCAGACTAATGATTTTATAGGGTTTACACCAATACCCTTTGCCCTAATGCAACAAACAAGAGTGTTTGAAATATCTTAAGATATTTTGCAAGCATAGTTCAACCAAATCAAGCAAACACAAGTTCCCATATACCCCAATATGCATGACGTTCAATTATCATATATAATTAAATAATGCACTAACTACAAGCACAAAACAAACTAGAATAAGGAGTGGTATACTCACTCAACCTTGAAGTCAAGTATTCCCAATAGTCATTAATAGTCTTGAACTCGGTATCCCAAATCACCTGAGTAAAGTAACTAAAGTAAATAACACTCATCTTAAACATAATCTATTCACTAGCATCACTATAATTTCCCTATTTCTGCTTATTTCGTATCTTGGTCATAACTTTCTCGTTTTAAGTCAAAATTTCATGTTCTTATAGTCAATTTTCATCATTTTTTAGTGTTCTTTTATTTAGTGAGGTTATTTTTAGGCTTTTGGATTAGCAAGGTTTCGGTTTAGGCCTTATAAGTTCGTAGGCCCAAAAGGTGAGTTTGGTCACTTTAGGGTTTAGGCTTAGTTTTGGACTTTAGGCTTAGCTTTTGATCTTGGACCTTGCACTTAATATTTTAGGCTTTTTTTTAAGTATTTGAAGTAGACTTTTCTATCCAACACTTTAAATTTTCAACTTGGGCCTTGGTGTTGCTCTTATGGGCCTAAATGGGCCATTTTTACTAGTTTAAGGCCTTAACTTGCCAAGGAGCCTATAAGAGATGGCTTTAATAGGCATTTAGACTTAATAGGCCTTTTATATTTTATTTTATGAGATTTTAATTTAGAGATCAAATCTTGTCAATAAGTTGTTGGGCTCTATTCTTAGTTCTTTTAAGGGCTTTTAGGCTTATCTTGCTTTTTTAGGCCCTAAGCTCAACTCCACTTATTATTTTGGGCTTAAGCCCACTAAAAGCCTTAAGATAAGTCTATTTGCTATTGGGATTCAAATTTGGTTCTTTTCATTTATTGGGCTCCTAATCATATTTCTAAGGCTTTAATAACTAACTAAGCTAGTTTAGGCTTAATTTGCATTCTAGGACCTTAAACTTGATTCTAACTCATTCCAATGAGCTAAATATCCTAATGGGTCTACTAAATAACTCATTTTACTAAGTGTTTTCGATCTAGTTCATTTCAATAGTAGGGTCTCTAACACTATCCCTAAGGCCTTAATCACCAACTTAACTAGTTTAATCCATTAACTCATCATTATTCTATTTAACTTGGTTAATTACATCGTAAATTATACTTAACACTAAATAATCATGTTATTAAGGTAATAAATCAAAATTTATAGATTTGAAACTTTCATAAAAGTAGTGGCCAAGTAGGGTTCTTCTAAGCTTTCCTTCAACTTCTTCCATCCAACACTTATTCTAGTGTATTTCCTTATTTAATCACATTTCTACTTGTTTTAAACTAATAACATCACCTAACATGGTGAAAACAAGATGGATGCATATCAAGGAGTAAGTAGCATGGATGGTACTTAAGGTTTCATGGAGTTTAATCAACATCTTTTCAAGTTGTCTACATAAAACTATGTACATGATTATGACATATTTATATCATATTTCTAATCCTAAACTCTCAAGATATCATAGGTATAACTTATGTAAACAAGAAAGTTAAGTCGGGTGAGGTTTACATTAGGTTGGCCTATACGAGTTCCAACTTTTGCACCCAAAAACGAAGTTGAATCTTACTTCTTTAAGAGCAAATGTTCTTCAATAAGAAACTAGGGTATGTGTGTGATCTTTTGGTGGTGGTGAATTGTCATTTGGTGGCATATGGTGGTAGTAAAATCAAAAGGCATTAAGGTGCGTAGGGGGGGTTCAACAACTCCTTTTGTTTTCTTCCCTTTTTCCTTTGGTTTTTGTTTAGGTTTCTTGAAAGTGTTTCTTACGCGTGAAAAATAGTGTCAAATGAGGGTTTTAGAGGGGTGAAATGATAGATATTGAAGGTAGATTAAGAGGGACAAGAAGTGGTTATTTTGAGATAAGGATACATGGTCCCCTCTTAGTACCTTTGTACCTTATTTGCTTTGTGCTAGTTGAAAAAGGATTTTGTCTCTTAAAATACAAGCGTCCCTTAATTCCTAATTAATCCTTTATCCTTTGTTCTTAATTGAGTTTAACTTGTTACTAATTAAGATGTAATGAGAGCTGATAAATGGATTAAAGGATAATTAAGCTAATTAATCGCAATTGTACTTAATTAAGCAATTTAGGCTTGATTAGGGTATAATTAAGGTCTTGCCATATTTTATCACTTTAATTAAGTTCGTTGACCTATGTTACTTCATTTATTAGAGTTCTTTATTATTTGGTATTGATTAGAGTTTTTGGACCTCATATAAGGCTAGCAATTTAGGGTTTCCTAATGATTAGAGAAATTATTTGCAATTAGCAAATAGTTTAAGGATACACTTAAGGTTTATTAGTTGAATTATGGTTTTAGACTTCCAATAAAGGTTACTCAATCTATTGATATTTTTCAATCGTTTTAAGGTTTCTCATGTATTAGGGGTTTTACGTGTACGATTAAGGTTTTAGGGTTTTACTCTCTTCAGAGTTTTCCGACTTTATTACTTAGGGCTTATGACTTATTATTTAAGGTTGAATCGTTTCATTTACAGATTTTATTATTATATCATTTATTATTATATATTAAGCAATTATAGGGATTATTTATTAACTCCTATTTTTGATTTTGAGTTTAGATCCAAAAGTTTACGAGATTTATATTATCTCCCCAAGTATAAGGTTAGCATCATTAAGGAGAAATTTCCATATAATTTCTTAGGTTTCATGTCATTGATCGTTCTTGATTTGCAGTTAATTATAATATAAAACCTAATTAGTAGATTAAGGTATAATTAAGTTTCTTAAGCTTAATTACAAGTACACTTAGCATAAATTAGGCATATTTTAGGGCTTAATGTGTCAAATTAAGTTGGTTAGATCTATCGGGTAATCTTGTCTAATTATTTTAAGGAATTGAAACAATTTATTGCTGGTCAAGTACATTTTAGAGGGTAAATTAGGGTTTTAGGGAAATTAAGCAATTAGTCTTAGATTAATGAATAAGTTTACTATTTAATTAGAGTACACTAGTTGCATTAAGGTTTTTGACCTAAATTAAGGTTTTATAATTCAAAGGCTTGTACATATTAGGGTTTCAATTAGGATTTTAGTGTTTTAAGGTTCATTTTAGGGCTATAGTAGCCGTTTAAGGTTTTAAATTCTTTGTTAGTGTTATCTATACCAATATTCATTTTTGGTTTAGCTTATCCTTTATCAATTTCAGGGAGCTCACATAGGCTTCAACTATCAATCTCTTTCCCATTAGGGTTTAAGGTTAGTTTCGTTACATTAGGTTGACCTTGAGAGTTAATATCAGTTATTTGAATTTATTTATAGGATTTTAGGGCTTTTGAGTGTAGGGGTCAAACTAGGGTTAAGACTACCATTTAAGATTTTAGGAGTTTGAGTTCGAGTTTTTGAGAGTAGTATTTTACGTTTAAGATAAGTTATCCTACCAATACTAATGGTATCTTTCACGAAATCTTATTAACTACTAACCTCTTAACTAGGAAATTTGTAGGGTTTACACGTTACACCTGGCCAAAGGATACCTGAGGTTAGTGGGAAGCTTTTGGGTTTGTGTGAATTCAAGCTGAGAGTTGACAAAGTATTACAATTCATGTAGCAAACTCTCAAGTAGAGACTTATTATCTAATATTATGTGTTATTTAGTATATCTACTAGTTTATACAATAGTACATTATGGACTAAGTGTATTTGTTAAGATATATTGTAGTTATATTATGAAATTTCATGTTAATATAATTATGTTATGATACTATCTAGGCATGCATAACTCTAGGATAATTAGTTGTAGTAATAGCCTTATATGTTGCATGAAGGGTTATCAATTAGAAGGGTTATCAATTAGAAGGGTAACCAATCTATAATCCTTTGTACGATATATAGCGTCTGCCACAACTAGACTATCTCTCGAGTCATGACCAGGCTTGATTGAGATTGTTAAACTTATGATTCTACCTTAAATCCCTAGAAAGTCTAAAAAATTTGAATGCAAAATTAAAATGCAAAACCATAAGTTTCTAAAGTCTATATAAAATAACTTTCAAAAACTATAAATATACTTATAGTAGTTATTAAAATTTTGAAATATATTATGGGAATGAAGAAATGAAGAAATGAAGAAATTTAACATGTTTAAAAGAATGACAAGTAGAGTTAAAACTAACCTTTTTTTTCCTGTAATCTTTTTGAAAAAAGTAATGATTTGAAAAGAATTAAATCTTTCAACTCAATTTGAGTTATTAATGGTATAAACTGAATATACAGTTTGCCCTACAAAATTTGCTATTAAAGATGGAACTTGAATAAAGGCTCATAGGACTAGGAGAGTGAGAAAGAGGAAATAAATTAGAACAAAATAGGGAAGATGATGTAATGGCCTAATAGTAGATGGCTTATGGAAGTCTAGGCACACCTTTTTTGTTATCCTTTTCATTTAATTTTGCTAGGTTTACTAGAAAATACAAAAAAAAATAAGAAAATGAAAAAATAAAAAGATAAAATGGAAAAAATATAAAAAATTAAAAAATTGAAGAGAAAAAGTGTCTAATCAAGTTAGTGGGTCGTTTAAGGGCAAAGAAGTCAATCTATAATCAGCTATATATGTGCAATTTAATAAATTCCTAGCTCTTAAGAATATCAAGTTTTATTTGAAATAATATTTTTGAGCAAAATATTTTAGAGACATGATGAGTACTCAATTTAAATTTGTAAAAGCTTCAAAAGGAATTTTCACTAAATTTAGATTGAATTTTTTAAAATAGACTAAACAATCAACAAATTAAAACTCAAAATTGATCAAAATGAATCCAAAGTCGAAAAGTCTTTCACATATATATTTTTTATTATATGATTGTCATGGGGTGTTTTAATTAATCCATGGAATAAACCAAACCAGACTCGTTTTGGGTTTAAAAGCCTATTATAAATTCAACCAAGGATGTAAGGCATCAAATAAACATGGGTTGCATTTATATTTGACAAAAAAGAAGCTAGTTCAATTGATTGAGACATACGCATGTTATCCAACAATTCCTAAGGTTGAGCCTTACTAAGTGAAAATTGCGATTTCTTTTTTTCACCTTGCCCAAGTCACGTACATGGCACATGACAACTTTATCATCTTCCTTGACAAACAGCCTTAGTCGAATCTACATCTTAGAATATGGATCTACAACATATTTTATTAAATCTTCATTATTTTTATGTAGATTTGGAAGAAAATTCACAAAACATCATCAATACACACAAATCTTGTAAAACTTATACTAATATTCACAAAAGGAAGATTTGATAAAATCAAACATCAACATAAGCTTTATCCATGGCCATCATGTATGATACATACCTATCCTAAGCTTTAAAATTGATATAATTTATGTCATTGTAAATATACAAGTTTGGGTAACAAAAGAACACTTTCAATTTTACTCACAAACATCACAAATTCACTTTGTTACTCTCTCTCTAACTTCCTCCAAAAGCAAACACTTTCTCTCTCTTCTTAAGCTTACTTCACACACTACATCAAAGCCTCCTACCACTTCCATTATGTTTCTAGAGTTCCATACTTTTGGGAAATGCTATTCTTTTCGATCAATTTACACCAAATTGATCATAGCAAACCATCACCACTACCAACCACCTTCACTACATCTCCACCACCATGCAATTTGGGTATAAAATAACTAAATTGAGAACTTGGTTGCTTAAGGCAATCGCTGAAGATGTTCGAACAAAGCCTAAATGCCTACTGCCATTAGTTCTTCTTACACACATGTGAAACTCAACCTACAACCACAACGTGATCCGACTATCAAACCCACAAATAGGTGTGTTTTTTTTATTTTAATTACCTTTTCTCAATGTTTAATTGACTTACTTTATACATATAAATATATAGGGAAAAAAGCTAAATGAAAAAAAATAGTAATTGTAAATTTTTTTATTGACTTTATTTCCTTCTTTTTGCAAGTTTGATTTTTCTTAAACATATTTATTTAATACATATAGTCCTTGCATATGTAGATTTTGTGCATATTGTTACATGCTTGATTATTGACTCATATTCTGCTTGCGTATTGATTATTTAGAATATCCTAGTTGGTTCAAGTTACCAACATTATATGCAAGGCTAATTAGTATGTCAACATGTATTGGTGTATTAATTTAATCAAACTAGTAAAGGTTTTAGTAAAATTTTCTTTCTTTATTTTTATTTTTTTTTTTTGCAAACTAGCATTAGCATGGTTTTTCACTATAAAAATAACATGTTGTAAAAATCATGTTTTACCATAAAAATTGCATTTTTTTACTAAATAGCATCTTTTTTAGTAGGTAAGCACATTAGAGTTTTCTCTTAATAAAAAGGTTTTCTCACATAGTTGGTTTTTCAAAAAAAAAAAAATAATATGGTTTTTGTCAAAATTAGGTTCTTTTTAGGGCTTTTCAAAATTTAGGAATAAAATTAGGCTTTCTAATTTCTTTTCAAATAAAATAAATCGGAGAAAAATATAAATTTGGCTTATTTTCATAAATAAAATCAACTAACATACTAAATTTTTTACAAAAGATAAATAAAAGTAAGTTAGATTAATCCCAACTAGCAAGTATGTAGGCAATACTAGAGTAATCGTTAAAAGAAAATTTTAAAAAAGTGTAGTTATTTCGAGAAAATTTGTAATTAAAAAATCATGGTTTTTGCATTTTTCATTTTTTTTATTCCCTTAGGCAAAAAAATCGAAAAATAAAGGCTCCTTAATTAGTTTTTTCAAGATTTCTGAATGGTGACCTTAGGTTGAAGAAGTTAGTCCCCAAATATGGTTTTCTATAGGTAATTTTTTCTAAAAAATTATGTTTTTAGAAAAATTTGCAAGCTAAAAG
Organism: Lumnitzera littorea; assembly: GCA_024138015.1. Lineage (NCBI taxonomy): Eukaryota > Viridiplantae > Streptophyta > Magnoliopsida > Myrtales > Combretaceae > Lumnitzera > Lumnitzera littorea. The sequence continues at coordinate 74,409,822 of JAMXBB010000012.1, read as the reverse complement.
CTTAATTAGGGTTTTTCTACCCATTCACCCTATAGACACCTAATCGTGGCATCATCGGATTGGATGGCCTTATTGATGTGGTGCTACATGGCATGCTATGTCAGCCGCCACGTGTCATGCTACGTCTTCCGCCACATATCAAGTGTTAACACGTGGCAGGTGGGGGATTTGTTGAGTTGGCTAACATGGCGCCATGTCAGCACTTTCCCTTTCTTTCCTTCGGTTTTCCCCCATTTTCTCCCAATTTTCCCCCTTTTTCCTTCTCAAGAACAGCCTACTCCCTCTACTTTAACTTCAATTTCTACATAAATTCCACACACAGACACATAGTTTCTTGCATCGATCAACACTAGATACGGCATGCTTCGAATTGGAAAAAGCACATTTAAATCAGCATTCAAAAATCGGAAAAAATCTAAGTTTTCGAACACTTCTCATTAAATCCAATTCTAACTTTCCTTTGTTTCTGAGTTGAATTTGTATATAAATTGATGATCATGGAAGACGAACAACATACAAAATCAACTCCCATACTCTCTCTATCCCTTCTCAATCACTTTCTCTCTCTACTAATCTCTCTCCCTCTTCGGGTTTCCCTCTCTAGCCAACCTCGAGCTCTACCACCATCACGGTCGTAACCTCCACTCCATCAGCTCCCGAACACGACCACTCTCAGCCGCTGCTATAGCCCCTAACGATGCCACTAAGTTCGCCGCCACCTAACCCTAACCACTGCAACACCTAGCTCTAAACATTATCCTAACCACTATAGCGAAGCAAAACTAACCCACCATAACTCTCCCTGACCTCTAAAACCCCCAACCCAACCAGCCACTAGCCTACAGTAGCTACGCTACGTGCCACCTAACACTACCGCCAACTACCACTTCCCATAACCGCTAAACAACTACCCCAAGCCTCGACGTTGAACCTAACCCACCCCACCCCACCTCCCTCCCCCCCACTTTGGCCAGTAGAACTACCCGAATTTGCCTCTACTACCATTGCTGCTATTAAAGACATTGAAGCCAGACTCGAATCCAGTGAAGCCGACCCAACTTGACCCATTCAACTCGTTTAGGTCTTACCCCTACATCCGAATCCGTCTGAAGTTTTTATTATTTATTTTTTATATATTTTATTTTTTATTTTACTTTGTTTATTTGTTTTATTTAAAGGTAATAAAAAATAATAATAATAGAATGGAAAGAGAAAATGAAGAAAAAGAAGAGAAGAAAAAAAAAAGTAATTTGGTTTTATTTTTTTAGTTTAAATAAGTAATAAGTAATAAGTGATAAATAGATTAAGTGATAAAATAAAAAAAAAGAAGAAGAAATATATAAAATATAAAAATAAAAAAATAAATAAGTAAATAAAAAGATTATTATTTCTTTATGTCACTTAGAAAAAATGATTTTCTAAAAATAAATGAAAATAAATAGACCTCTTTCCAAATTAAGACAATTTTAAAGTTTTCCAAAAATTAAAAAACCGATTAGGACATTTTTAGGAATTTCCTTCAACAAATCAACACTGAATAAAACATAAACTAGATCATTTTCAAATTAAAACCAAACCAACTCACTAGAGTTTTACAAAAAAGAATTACGTACGTCTGAACCTGAATAATGAATATATAGGCACCTACGGGGTGACAATAAAAATGAAGAAAGCCTGATTTTCCCTTTTTAGTTTAGATTATTTCATTTGTCCAATTATAATCATTAAATTGAGTTTCATCTTATAAAATAAAAAAAGGTGATTTTTTAATATTAAAGTTAATTTTGAAAAATCAATGGTACTCGCAAAGCTTCAAAAGTCCTAACCCCCGGATCCAGCTTCTCTAGTTTACAAAAAAGCCGCTTTATAACTTGGTTTTTTTAAAATCGATAGACCGGTAGCTAAGTTATAACGAATATACCCAATTGGTTATAACTTAACCTCTTTTCCTGACTTCGATTGGGTGGCGACTCTAAATCTTTTCAAGTTCAAAAATGGTTTTCTTTAAACCCTAGTTAAGGGCTAGTATTAAACGGGTAAGGGTTTAATACTAGTTGGCTTAAAGAAGACCTAATATTATAAAAGAACCAGGAGGGTGAAAAAACTAGGCTCGATAGCTTGGCGACTCCACTGGGGACATCAAAAAGGTTAGCTATTCGGTTTTCCAAAATTAAAATTAATCTCTAAAATCAACTTAAATGCAATTTATTTACTCGTCTTATATTATAATTATGTTAATATCATTTGCAGGTTTTGTTTTTGTGGGAAGGGATTTATTTTACTGCATTATGAATGCATGATAGATACGATCAAACCTAGGCGGTCATAGGACCTTAGGATGGGGAGCCATTATGTAAAGTCTCGGGCGTAACGAGGCAACCACCGTTCGGGGCTGATTAGGCTACCCTACTTAAACTTTGATGTGACCAAGGAACCGTTTCTTCGTAAACGTGTGAGGTCACAAAGTTTAAAGACTGTTAGAACCCACCTGTCTTGCATTACATTTCATGGGGTCAATGGATAACTAACAAAGCGGCAATGTTACATAAAAAAGAAAAAAAAATTACAAAGATTCCTGAGTTTTTCCCTGTATTCTTCCTAAAATTGATGTACATAAGAGGTCTTGTATATTTTCTCTTCTTGTAATTAGTCTTTCCCTTGTAATTTATGCTTTCTTTATAATGTTTTAGAAATGGCCAGCTCATCCAACGCCAGGGTTCTCGCCAAAGAGATTCATGTCCACAAACCTACAAACCCAAGGCCTATACTCAGCCAATGGTTTCAAACCTTTAACCCGAGAGAGCAACAGTTCATTATCAACAAAATTAGACCCATACTCTCACTAGCCAAAGTGAAGGTTAACATCACGCTAGTAAGGGCCTTAGTTCATTTCTAGGAGCCTAAAGAAGTGGCTTTTCAATTTAGACTACATCTAATCAACCCAACTCTAAAGTAGTACACCCAACTACTCTAAGCTCCTCCTTTAGATGAAATATATGTCCCGAAACTCAGCTTCAACCAAACATATATCTTCTCAAAATTCTTAGGTATCCGTAAGACTAAGATAAATGAAGCCCTAGACAACTGCAACAAATACGCCATCAAGATATGGGATCTAGTCCATTAATTCCAGAATGAGCCCAGCTCTAACAAACAAGCACTATTTCTTAGGAAATGGAGAGAAAACCGAATCAAGGCCTATGTATAAGCTGTGCTCGCTACTATCTTGTTACTAAGTGGATCTCTTCTTATACACTTTAGGGTAATAGAGTTAATGGCTCAATTATGGGAAGGTAAGTCTTACATTCCTACCCTACTTGCTAAGCAAATAAGGAATCTTAATTTCCTTAAGAAAAGGAGCTATGGAGATCTTAGGTTAAGCAAGGCACTATTAATGGTTTGGTTCGTTAGTCACATCAAATGCTTTAGGTTAGATTTAATAAGGGGAGCATTCACGAATAAGATTAAACTTATTGATTCTTTTGTCGATAAGATCAAATTACCAGAAGATATCCCTACCCTTCTCTGGATAAAGGTTCTACAAGATTTCTGAGTAAAAGATATATTGTGGACTACCAGGTAGAGCAATTACACTAGGGTCATACTGATTTGCAAGAATTACCATGCTATGCCACTAATCGGGATGAGTTGGTGTATAGGCTACTATCCAAGCAACATGGTAAGACAGTTTAGAGGGATCCTGGACATAGCTCACAAACCTTCATTAGAACCATTTACTCTTAATCCCGAGGAGCCTCACTCCATAGAAAAGGCATCCAAACTTCACAAGATCAAAGCTTGGTAGGACACTTGGACCGTGAGCCCAAACATCGATTTGAGTGAGTTCATAGGTGAAGTGGACAAACACTAGGTTACTAAAGAGTATTTATACAATTAACTTCACAAGTTAAGCACAATGCGATATTGGGCACCAGAAGTCCTTCAAACCTCCCTTGTACGCTGTAACTCTAAAATGGTAACCTATATGGACCAAATGAAAGCACATATGGAGATCCTCCATGATGAGAAAGACAAATGGGCAAACCTATGCCGAGAATCTAGACAAAGGTCGTACGCCTTGAAACACCAGTAAAAGATGGCCCAGAAGAAAATTCAAGAGTTTGAAGAAGCAATTAAGCATGACCAAAAGAAAAAGAAAATGTCATCTGGCCTACAGAAAAAAAAAAAAGAAAATTAGTATAGATGAATACCTTTTATTTTCTCTCATGTAATAAGACTCCGGAAATCCAAAAATAACAAATAACTTGCCGTTCTGTTAATCATTTGTCGATCCTCTCTTTTTCATCCGTGTGATTCACTTGCATTTCATTCATTTACATCCTTTTTCAAAATATCCATATACTAACTTATTGAGAAGTGGTTTTTACCCAAGTCACTAAGATAGCTCCCAAACATCAAACTTTCCAGAGAAGCCCCATCAAAACTCATTCTCAAAACAAAATGGCCAACCGAGGAAACAACAACAATAATGGCAATAGTAACCTAGAGGTTATTGACTCTACGGAGTTGAGATTCCAATCGTTGGAACGAACAATAGGAAAGATGGCAGATCAATTGAGCTTTCTTACTGACAGCATCTCTCTTCTTAGGTCTACGGCCCCATCAAATGAAGAGCACTCCAAAGCTCAACATAGATAGAATACTAAGGCCCCACCTCTTAAAATAGAAGAAGCTTACCCTAAAGGCAATCAGGGCTTTGAATCCTTTGAAACTGAAGGGGTATTTCCAAAAGTACCCAAAAGCCAATCCAACCTTTGAGCTGAATACTTACTCATTCCTAATCAACCCGAAGCATAAAGCTGACCAGGACAAATTGAAGGAGCTCGAGGAGCGATTAACTTAACAAATTACTAAAAAAATGAAAACGCTCAAGGGTTATCATGGATTCGAACACACTGGAATAACAGACTTCTCTGCCTACGATTATGGAAGTTTCCCAAAAAAATTCAAAGTACCTAACTTTGAAAAATACAACGAGACTGGATGCCCTAAGTTACATACCCAGCTGTATGTATGTAAGATAGGCAAGTATGCATAGTATGATCAACTCATAGTCCAGACCTTTCAGGACAACCTGACAGGCCGTACCTTAACCTGGTATGCCCGGTAGAACTTAAATCAGGTGAATACATGGAAGAAGCTGGCCAAAGCGTTCTATGAGCAATATAGATTTAATGTCGAAGTAGCACCAACAATGATGGATTTGGTTACCCTAGGGAAAAGGTACAATGGATCCTTCAAAGAATATGCTCAAAGTTAGAGGTCCCTAACTGTAAGGGTATCTACTCCTGTAATTGAAAAAGAGCTTACGGAAACTTTCATTAACACTCTTGAGAGGCCCTACTTCATTCACCTGATTGGACAAGCCTCTTCTAGCTTTGCATAAATAGTAGCAGCAGGGTGTTGAATTAAGAGTACCGTTTCCTCTGGCAAGCTATAAGAAATAGTAGATAGAAGACCACCCTCTGTTAAACCCACCACCAGCAAGCTTAAAGAAGCTACTGTCAACATGGTTAACTCGAATGCAAGACCTAACTCCCGAGTTTCTTTTAAGACAAATCCCCCACCAGCTTAACTACAGTACAGAAGCCAACCACAGGCTAACAGAGCCCCGAGACAGTTCACCAAAATACCTGTTCCACTCAGTTAGGTGCTTGAGAAGTAAGAAGAGATAATCTACTCCATTCTAAGGCTCCCAGTGAAAGGTACAAGTCGAAGTTCTTTGATCCCAATGCAAGATGTCAGTATCATTTAGGGTAAGTGGGCCATTTAACCAATTCATGCTGGAGGTTGAAAAACAAAATCCAAGATTTGATCGATGAAGGTAGAGTACAAGTGGATTTTGTAGAGGCTCCTACCCCAAACATCAACAACAACCCATTGCCAAACCATAGACCTATCATCAATATGATATCTGGCCAATCAAAATCTACCATCATAATGATCGGTTGAAACCAAGAACCAAAGGTTTATAGGTTCTACAAAAAAGAGGTCCCATAAACTAAAAGGTACACCTTCCACGTACCTATGGCCCCCTAAAATTATAAAGATGCTCCCCTCAACTACCAGGCAATAAACCAGGGGCAATCAGGCTCGATTGTAGGGGGGATCACTTGCTTTAGGAAAACTTATGATTGGAGGGAAAACCTAAAAAAGAAGGGCTTACTAGAAATTCCAAACACCGAACAAGTTGAACATGAAGAAGGATTAACTGCCTTCACCAAGATGATCAAGTCTAGTGAGTATAAAATAATGGACCAGCTCGCAAAGACTTCGGCACAAATATCCCTCATGAGTCTGTTGATGGCATCGAACCCATACCAAGAAGCCTTATTCTAAACACTAAGGGATGTCAAGGTCCCTCGTGAAATCTCGACTAAAAGGATTGGCTCTATCACTAATTCTACCCTCACCATGGATCAAATCTCCTTCTCCACCGAGGAATTGGGCGAAGAAGGTTCCCAGCACAAAAAGCCTCTATTCATAATAGTGAAGATAAATAACATCATCGCAACAAAAGTCCTCATTGACAATGGGTCATCTCTCAATGTTTGTCCTTTAGCCACCCTCAATCTATTGGGCGTTGATACAACTACTATCAAACCTAGTTCAACAACAATAAGAGCCTTTGATGGATCCAGGAGAGAGATAATAAGGGAGGTTGACTTACCAGTTGATATCAGCCCACAGAGGTTCAATATCCCGTTCTAGGTTTTAGACATTCCAATGACCTTCAATCTGTTATTAGGAAGGACTTGGATACATTCAACAGGGGCTATACCGTCAACTCTTCACCAAAAAGTTAAGTTCATCTCCAATGGCCAAGTCATCACAAATCTAGGTGACCAAGATTATGAAATCTATAAAGAGACGGCCATACCTTATATTGGTATAGAAGAACAAAAGGACCTTGGACTCCAAATGTTTAATGAGGTGTTCATGATCACCAATCAGTAAAAGGAAGAGAGGCTGAAATTCAAAGAAAGCAAGTTTAGGACCTATGGTTTGGGATACATTCCAACACCAATGGAAGAATTGCAAAGAATGCAAACTAGGGGTAGAAAGGGTGACAAGTTATATTACGCTCCAATGACCTTCCCTCCATTATTAGAAACTTTCATCAGGGCTAAAGCCTAAAACTTAAAGCCTACTAAAGAAGGCACTTCCAGCAAAAATTAAGGGGTTAGCTTATTCAACAAATCCCATCACTTGAATAATTAGTTCTCCATCCCTATGAATAACAATAAGTCTTCCTTAGGGTAAAGGATGAATCATGATCCAGTATTTTATAGAATTTTGCAATAAATTGCCTCTGTTCTCTAGATGCTTGTACTCAAAAGAGAGTTCCCCAAAAATAAAATCAGCTTCTTTTCTCTGTACTCCTACCTTACTTACACTCTTCCTTTTGCACACTTTTCTTTTTCTCTAAATGCCACATTCCGAACAAAGGCCATGGATACCTCGCATAGATAGGTGATGAAAATATTAATATCACTTTCAGTCCTATTGGGTTAGTCGTCAAGAGTGATGTCAATGACCATAATGACGTGCAAGAATGCTGGCAAAAATATGAAATGAGTAGAATTTCCATTGATGAGCCAACAAAGATAATTAATGTCAATACCAACGAAAACCCTAAAGTATTGAAGATTAGGGGAAATTTAGAAGAAAAGCAAAAGATAGAGATGACCGCATTACTATATGAATACCAAGACGTAATCATATGGTCTTATGACAACGTACCCGAATTAGACCTATCAATCATGGTCCATCACTTACCCACATAAGGGGATATCAAGTCTAAGAAACAAAAGTTGTAAACCCTACTTTTAGTGGGCCTAAGATTTGATTAAGAGTACCTTCCGAACGTTCCTAAAGATCAACTAAACTAAAAACTTAAGTTATATTTAGAAACGAATTAAATTTTTACAATTCAAAAGCAAATTGTCGATAAAACCCGAGCTTGAAAAACTGCGAGCTCTAAAGCTACTTAAAACCCTAAACCTTAAAACCATTAAGGAATTTTAACCCTAAATAATTAATCGATAATTTAATTTGAATAATTTCATTCAACTTTAGAAAATTTCACAATTCTACAAAAATCAAATTATAAATCACAAAACAATGTGAGATAAAAATCCTAAAACAATTTTCTATAAGGCTATGCCCTTATCTTCATGCATAAGCCTTACACATAAATAAATAGACCAACCAATCACCTTAGATAACTTATTAATTGAGAGTTGAAATCATTTATTAATTGATAACTTATCAAAATCTAGTAATACGACAATTTCCTTATCACCTCTTCACTTATACTATATATGGACAAATTTTCACAAGAATTCATAAGCTTAACTTTAATAAAGGTGACAAGACCACTCCATGACATAAAAAGACTTCCCATGGCAGATCTAAAAAGGGGAGAAGGGGGGGCCATGCATTTGTCATTCACCCATCAATCACTTCTTCTTACACATCACTATTCACCCCTTAATGCTTACATCATCAAGAGTTGCAATTGTTGACTTTTTATAAGCTTCAAGACAACACTTCCAAGACATTTAAACACGCCTTCTCTCTCCATTTCCAATCGGCTACACTCTCCATCATTTCCCTCATTTTCAATTTCACTTTCACTTCATCTTTCTCTCCTTTGAAACAAACATAAAAAGGAGAAACAACCTTACCCCACAAAATCCATTTTTTCTTCCATTCTTGACGCTTCACTCATGGCATTTTTTTCTTGTATTCTTGTGTTATTTTCTTTCACCATCCAAGACCTTTTAAGACCATTGAAATCTTCCATAAACCCCATTCCAAAAGAGCAAAAGATTCGGGTTTCAAAAGGTGGCTAAAAGGAAGAGGCAAAGTTAAAGGCTTAAGTGGAACCTTAGTGCACAACCACCAAACTTTGCGTTAAGGATGAGTAAGTGTTTCTTGCGATGTGTGGATTAGTATTTATGTTAGGGGACCTTGATTTCTTGAAGATATGAGTAAGGTTTGAGTTGTTATAGCACCAAAAATCGTTTTAAGAAACAAACCCTAAAACCCTTACATGAAGTTGAAATATGAGCATGTAAAGTTGGTGTTTTGTATGGACATTTGTTTAATGCTTTGAATGGAAGATTTTAAGTTAAGAAAATCTTGAAATGAGAACTTTAATGGAAGATAAACATGCTGGACATGAGGGTTCCATAGTCATTTGGATGTTGATTTTGTTTCCATTAAGTTAAACATGCTCAAATCTAGACTTAAGTTAAGGAAAAATCCATCACATGAAGTTTTATGAAGAAATCAACTTTGTATGACATGAGCTATGATATGGGAGTTGTATTAAGTATAAGATCTTTTATTTCTTTACGTGGAACATGAGTTAAAGGATCATTTGATGGAAGGAAACTTAAGTTAAGATTTGTACATAAGTAGTTAAGTGCATAATCTACCATCTAAACTTAAGGAAATGATGAGACAAGTTGAAAAACCAAGTGAGGACCCCTTGCAACCATCATAAACAGATCTGGAACGTGGGAGAAAGAAGCCTAAAAATATGATAAAAGTGAATGAACAAAGTGAAAAGATTAACCAAAGTAAGTATAGTAAGCATATAAAGCCTAAAACTCAAAACCGGGCCTAAAACTCTCAAAACAAGCCTAGAACTCTAAGATGGGCCTTCAATAAAAATCTGACCAGCATCTTAAAGTACCAAGAGAAGTTGTTTTGAAGCCCATAATAAATCCACCTAAGGCCCCATAAGCCCACCAAAGTCATTAACTTTAGTTTGAACCAAAAACAAGCCCATTTGACAACTTAAGCCCACTAAAAGGCCCAAGAAGTGGTTGTTAGCCTTAGGAATATAAATCAAAGTTGTAAATCTGATCTCAAGGAGTATTTTAAGCTTAGAATAAAATCTAAAGACCAAGCCTAAGGAATTTCTCAAGTTATCAAAAAGCCCATTTACCAAACAAGGCCCAAAAACACTCCAACACATGAGGAACGCTACTGTTCTGACCCATGGACAGAATTGTATACCTCATTTTGAAAATCTAACCTTACCACATTAAATTAAACTCGAAAAAGATGAAGATTGACTATAAGATCATAAAAATCGGATTTAAAACGAAAAAGTTATAAGCGATTGAACTTTGAGTAAAAACCGGAAAAAATTTCGAAAACTAGTCAAGAGTATAAACTTAAGGAAAATTTACTTAGTTTCTTAAGTTTGTTTCAATTCCTTATAAAAATTATTTCAATGACCAGGGGACACTATTTATGGAGACGACTTGCCTTCGGATTATTTTGACTGACTGTAAACCCCTAAAATAATCAACCTAGTTTTTGAAATAGACTCAACTATGTTAGACAATTTAGGAGTCGACAAGGTTAATAAAAGTGAAAACCCTAAAAGAATTACTCAATCGCGTAAAGAATTTTTCTACCCTAAATGTTTCTAAATGCTAAAGATTTTATTCAAAAGTGATAGAAACCCTAAAAATGATTATCTTAAAGACATAGGTGCACTAATCCAACATGATATACCCTAAAACCCTAATTGATAATATAATGCTCATATTTTGTCAAATCATTAGTAAAAGGTTAGAGATGACCCTCATTCATGCTTATATGATTCGAATTCTTAGGTAATCCATTAGAAACTAAGATAATGAGTCATAGATTATATTTACTTCTTAAGTAAGTGATTAAGATAGTCTCACTTAGAGTTAGGGTAATAGTTGAAGATTAGGTTATATGTAGTGAACTTTAATACTCAAATTAGTACTTTTTGCATTTGTTATCCAAAGTAGTTTATCAAATGAGATATATAAGCTATAAAGACCTAAAGTAAGACCTCATCAACTATGTTTACTAATCAATTCATCAAATACCTCATTTCCCTTCATTTCCTTCATTTTTCCCCTAATTTCCCTTAATTACTACATTATGTGCACAAAATTGCACATACTTAAGGAATGTTGACTAAGGTAATGCATGTTGACCAAAGTCAAAGGGTTGACCAAGTCAACACATATTGACTAAAGTCAACAAAATACACTTAAGAGATAAGGAAAATATCTCTTCCTTAATGATGGCTTTTCTTTTCTTTTCTTTTCTTTTCTTTTGATTTTTCTTTTTTCCCTTCCCCTTAATTGTTGCCGTCCACCTCTCCCCCTTCTAGACCCCACCATTTGTTGTCTTCCATAATTAAAATCAAACAAAAGAAACAAAACAAAAATTCTCCACCACTGCCGTGAGCTTCATCTCCTCCTTTCACTTTCATTTCTTCACTTTTGTCTCCTTAAATTCAACACATCTAAAGGTATGTACTTAACTTACTTTATGTTGGTTTATATTATTCATTAGTTAGTTAATTAGGTAGATTAGATAATTAGTTATGTGTTTAATGTTGTCTTGAAGAGGAGGGAACAAAGTTTCCATCTTTAAGTGTAGAAAGTGAAGGATCATGAAGGAAATGGAAGAAATACATGTGTATGTACTCTTAGGTATGTGTAGATAAAGAAATACCAAAGGAATACAAGTATGTGAACCTTTATACATAAGTAATTATCATGTACATAACCTAACTTGAGACCATATCTAACTATATATGTATATACTATACTAAATACATATATAGAAATACAAAAGGATGAAATTGAGAGGATTTTCTTAAGGGAAAATTTGGCATACGAATTTTTAGTATAAAAATATGTATCCAACCGTATAGGTATATAAGTAGGAATACATGTATAAATACGACATAAATATATGTAGATGTATAAGTATATGTATGTATAAGGTATATGTACATAAGTATAAAGTAAGGAACAAATGTACATAAGACATGTACATATGACATAAGCATGAGGTGATGCTTATGTAATTAAATGATGAGGTGAGTGATGACATAAGCACATGATGACATAAACCATGACATAAGCAAGTGATGACATAAGCGATGACATAAAGAAAAGATGATGTAAGCGATGACATAAGCATAGGTTTAGAAAATGAGAAAAATAAGAAAAATGTAGGTAATTAGGTACTAAAATCAATAAGTCCTAATACACCTTGTAAATTAGATTATACCTAATTCATTACATGAATTAGTAATAGCAAAGTAAAATTCTTTAATCATAAAAATTTAAGGAATAAGAGATATAAATATAAGTAATAAGAGTACTTAAGTGTTTATAGCTAAAAATTTCTATAAGTTTAGTTCATAACATAAAATAGAGGTCTTAACACCCAAAACAGATATTACCATGTGAATATATGTTCAGAAACGATGAAAAACGACTATAAATTCATAAATAAAACGAAAAAGTTACATACGATTGAAATTAAAGTCTTACCGAGTAAAAGTTGATAATAGTCTAAGTAGAATTAGGTAATTAGATGTTTAGAATTATTAGTTAATTCAAATACTTACTAGCCTTATCAAATCATAATGATCAGGTGACCCTGAGGTGCGTGAGGACCTCCCGATCGACTACTACGATTAGGACGAATCACCATGGCCGAGTGAGTATTTACCCAATGACTCTATGCTTGTTTTTTTATTGTAGATAGTGGACTTAAATATTATTGTTAATTGATGATTGTGTAGGGTTTGGGAAACGCCTGTATATGCTGGTATGTTATGAGTTGTGAACTTATCTTAAGTATTAATAATGCTATGTTTGTTGCATGGTAGGATAGGAAATGATTGTGTGTACAATTGGATGGTCATAGCATAATTTGAAATTAATTATACTCGGCCTATAAAAAGAAATTGGGACATGCATTAACATGCATAGCATAGATACTATTCCGGTCGTCACATCACACGGAGGTAAAGAGAGGCCATTCGGGGGTTGATATTATTCATTTATTTGGTTCTGTACGGTGCACTCATACAAAATGACCTTACCCTAGCCCGCGGGAACACTAGGCGTTGGAGGCGCCAACCGCCTAGCTAAGAGTCGAGTCTAGAGGCCTCCGTTTAGGGGTAAGTGTGGACTGCGGGGGCCCACTCACAATTATACTAGAACTTGGGTTTTCTGAAAATAAAAGAATTATTTGATATAAGTGCGGAATGTGGAGTTCCGTAGTAAAGTAAGTTGTAGTATAATACATGGATCTGATTGGTGCCGTATAAACTCCAACCCTGACTTCGGAGGGCATTAAATCTGAGTTACGTATATGAACTAGTTAATTATACGTATTGTTTGGCATTCTGGTTGATCATTCATTCATATGCGTGAATATAATGTACTTATAACTTGCTTGTAGTGTGGCTGAGGGTTTTGCTCACTAAGCTTAGGTTTACACCCCTTTAGACTTTTGTTGCAAGATAGCCTGTTCGTAGAGATAGGACGAGGGATGCCACAGGTTAGCCTAGGGACTTGGGCAAGAGCGAGCTGTCCTGTGTAATGAGAGAGAATAGTTTATGTAGACTCTTACTCATGTATTTTTGTTTATCTTATTGTTATAAACTTAGACATGCTTAAATACTGTGTATTGTAAGCTTTATAACTCAACTTTTATATAAATATGTTTTTGTGATGATATCATGTGAATCTAGATGTTCTTTGGAAACTAGTGGTTGTAGAGCCTTGTATATTGTGTGAAGAGTTCTTGATTGGAAGGGTAACCAATCAGGGGTTCTTCGTACAGTATACGGCATCTGCCACGACTAGGCCGTCCTCAGTTCGTAACAGATTTAGTGGTATCAGAGCATGAGTACAAATAGGGCAATTAAAACACTGACCCTAGACATTTAGATAACCTACCTAGTGAGTTCGAGTGGGGGTAGCACCGGGCTAAGTATTTAAGCTTTTATGCTTAAACTATACGAATCATATTAACTCTATTTTAAGATCTAATATAAGCCTTGTTGATTTAGGAATCGACACTCTAATTGATGACTAGATGGGTCGTCTTTAGGCAGCAGTGGGGCGAGACACTATTTAGTTATCGGCAACGTTTACGGATCCTTTGTAAGGATTTGGCTTTGGTGGATAGACCTCGTACGATACCGGAGGTATTTGTCGCTTGGGGTCATGGGCTGAATAGTCATTGGCAAGAAAGAAGAAATTTTTGGAGCTTACAGATTCCTGGTGATATACCAGAGAATGAGGAGATGATGTACTTGCTTGAGTCTGAGGAAAACCCAGGTTATCCTCCTGGATTGATTTTTCTGATTTATGGAGAGCCTAGACCAGCGTCCCCTTCATTTGCCCTCTGGGAAGATGTAGGTTGCAGAGTTACTTTAGCGATTGATAGAAGAATCGATCATCCGAGGATTTATACTCCAGGGCATGTTGGTACAGTGGCAGGATTTGGAGTAAATGAAGTTGGGAATTTTAATCCACCTCTACTGGAGAATGAGCCTGAGCCAGAGATCAGATCAGATGCCTTAGCTTTGTATCCTAAGCCTCTTCAGAGATTTTCCCCTGTTTTAGATCCTATTCCTGAGTTTGAGTATTACCAGGTGGATCCAGAGCTTCCACCTAAGGTCGTTGCTAGAGGAGATCCTGATGAGACGCTGATGATCCAACCGGATCCCTTAGACTTCTGGTTACCACGAGAATGGGCTCGATAAGCTCCTAGTGAGGAATCGGGAGTGAATTCTAGCGTTGGCTCTATCTTTGGAGTTCTAGAGTATGTACCCGAGTATGTACCTCGAGGTGACCCTGATGCCGGACCATCATCTTACCCAGGATGGATATGGTAGATGACTGGATAGTTTAAGTATATAGTGGCTTTATGACTTCAGAGCGATCATGCATGTCACTTTTGTTTGTAAATACTAGGATTGTGTGTGATCATTTTGTACTCTGAGTGTTACTTGTAGTGAGGATGATATGTATAAAAACTAGAAGTAACGGATAGTTAGGTTTGACTAAGGTTTGACTACGCTAGCATATATATTGAGTCTCTGTCTTAAGCTGATGGGCTTACTAGGCGCTGGGAGACGCCAACCATCGGCGAGGGGCCGAGTCTTGCGGCTTCTGCTTAGGGCGTGTGTTTGTGGACTGTGGGGGCCACCACACCACTAGACTTGGGATTTTTAAAGGATACGATTCGATTTTGGTAAAGGAAGTATATATATATGTATATATGTAGAGTTTTGTTTTGGTATGAGCATAATAGTGCAAATGAAATAAAACCCAAGGTCTAGAACCCAGATTTTGGTTTGGGTCGGTTAATTATCTCCAAACCCCGACTTCAGGGGGCGTAATTCTGAGTCGTATGCGGTTCCTAGGTCACTGCATGCGTTGTTTGGCATACTAATTGTTCATACATTCATATGATTGTGCATATAATAAATTTCTGCTATGTGGTACTGATGAGGGCATTTATCTCACTAAGCGTTAGCTTACATCCCTATAGATTTTTGTTGATGCAGGAGAACCTCTTCGTCAATCCGGGCCGAGGCATGCCCGTGGTAAGTCTCGTGTAGAGACGGGTTGGAGCAATCAGGGAGTGAAGAGGACATTTTGTAATAGATTATAGATATTTAGATACTTTTATGTTTTTTTGCATAACTTAGATTTTATGCAGTTCTATTATGAACTGCATTTGTTTGTAATATTATTTTGGTATGGGTCTCATGAGCCCACACAATTAGTTAAATTATAATATAGAAGAAATTTTAGTTAAATTGCTCTATATTACTAGTCTATGGGCTTAGTGGTAACGTAAAGTGGAAGGAACCTTGTGTGTCGTATGAAAGGCCTATGATCAGCAAGGGGGTTGATAATAGACCTTTATACGGTACACGGCGACCTATCACGACAACGATACTGTTGGGTCGTTATAAAAGTTGAGAAGGTTCCAACTAGATATCCTATTGAAAATCAAAGAAGAAGTTAGAAAACTATTAGAAGTCGGATTCAATGACGTATTTGATTATCCCTAGTGGGTAGCCAACATAGTACTAGTTATGAAGAAGAATGGAAAAGTCAGAGTGTGCGTGGACTTTTGAGACCTTAATCAAGCAACCCTTAAAGATAATTTTCCTTTGCTCCATATCGATATATTGGTCGATAATACAGTCGGAAACCACATTTTCTCTTTCATCGATGGATTTTTTGGGTATAACCAAATTTGAATGGCTAAAGAAGATAAAGTTAAGACAACGTTCATTACGACTTGGGGCATGTTTTGCTACAAAGTGATGCCTTTCAAACTCAAAAATGCTGAAGCAACTTACCAAAGGGCCATGGTAGCAATATTTCATGACATGATGCACAAAGAAGTGAAAGTATATTTCGATGTTATGATTGCCAAGTCTAAAGAAGAAGAAAATCATGTGAAAAACCTAAAGAGATTGTTTGATAGGTTGAGAAATTTTGAATAAAAACTCAACCTAGAGAAATGTACTTTCGGGGTGACTTTAGGGAGATTATTGGGTTTCATAATTAGCCAAAGGGGCATTAAAGTAGACCCTGATAAAGTTAAGGCGATAGTTGACCTGCCCCAGCCCGATTCATATCCCAACTCACAAACAAGTGTCATCTTTTATTTAAGTTGTTAAAAAAGAACGCCAAGATCAACTAGGATGAAGAGTGTAAGCAGCAAAGAATACCTCATGAACCCTCCAATTCTGGTAGCTCCAAAACCCAGGAAACCTTTATTCCTATACTTAACAATATTACCAAAGTCTATGGGGTGCATGCCTAGCCAGAAAGATGAGGAAGGGCAGGAACAGGTTGTATACCACTTGAGCAAGAAATTCACCAAAGGGGAGCAGAGATATTCAGAAATTGAAAGAACCTATTGTGCTTTAGTTTGGATAATGCATCAGCTCAGACAATACACACTCTACTACCAGGTTGAATTACTGACTCAACACGATCCCCTAAAGTACTTAGTAGACAAACTGACCCTAATTGACAGAATCTCAAAGTGGCAAATGCTGCTATCAGAGTTCGATATTGCATACGTGAACTGGAATCTATCAAAGGGCAAGCTTTGGCAGATCAATTAGCAAAAAATCCCTCTAATAGCACTCCCCAAGAGGTACAAGTCAATTTCCCCGGTAAGGGTGTCCTGGTGGTTGAAGGAAACTCTGATAAAGGAGAAGATGAAAAGCCACCAAAATGGAAAAATGTTCTTTGATGGTACAGCCAATGTATTTAGGTATGGAGTTAAGGCAATACTAATATCCCTTGAAGGTACTCAATATCCTATGGCCATAAGGCTCATTTTCCCATACACTAATAACATTGCTGAGTATGAAGCATTCATCATGGGACTTAAGATGGCTCTAGAAAAAGACATTCAAGAATTAGAAGTGTATGGGGACTCCTCACTCATTATTAGCCAAGCCTGGGGAGAGTACAAAACTAAAGATCCTAAGCTATTACCTTATCACCAACATTTGATAGAATTAACAAAAAATTTCAAAGAAGTTACCTTCAATCATGTACCAAAGACTCAAAATCAATTAGCTGATGCCTTAGCTACGCTAGTATCTATGATCCAAATATCTGGAATAGTTGAGATTCTACCCGTTACTATTGAAATTGAAAACAAGCCTGTCTTTTACTTAACAATTGAGGGTACAAACAACCAAAAACCATGGTATCATGATGTTAAGACATTCCTACAACAAGGTGCATACCCTGAAGAGGCCGAGAAAAGAGACAGAAAGATAATTAAGAGATTAGCCACTCGATTCTTAGTAAGCAAGTCCACCTTATACTGACACTCATTTGACGATACACTTTTAAGGTGTATACATGACAAAAAGGTTGAGAAGTTAATGAAAGAGGCACATGAAGAAGTATGCGGCCCTCACATGAATGGATACATGTTGGCAAAGAAAATCATGAGGCTTGGGTATTATTGGTCAACAATGAAAAGTGATTGCATTAAACATGTTAAGCATTGTCACCTATGCCAAGTTTATGCAAATAAAATAAATGCCCCTCCTTAGGAACTACACACCCTTTCAGCACCATAGCCTTTTTCAATGTGGGGCATAAATATCATCGACCCTACCACTCCAAAAGCATCCAATGGACATTGCTTCATATTAGTCACCATTGACTACTTTAGCAAATGGGTAGAGGCTTCATCTTACTCGAATGCTACTAAAGGGGTCATAGTTAAGTTCATCAAGAGAGACATCTTGGCTCAGTACAAGACTCCTAAAACAATCATCACTGATAATGGCACCAATCTCAACAACAAGCTTGTGACAGAATTATGCCAGCAACTTTGAATCATTCACAGGAACTCTACTCCTTATCGACCCTAAATGAATAGAGCCGTAGAAGCAGCAAACAAAAACCTCAAAAGAATCATTGAAAAAATGGCTATCACATATAAGGACTAGCATGAGATGTTACCCTTCGCACTCATAGCTTATCGAACTTCCATCAAAATGTCGATTGGGGCAACACCATACTCTTTAGTATACGGCACTGAAGCAGTGTTATCAGTAGAGGTCGAGATCCTGTCACTCAGGGTACTATCTGAAACTCATTTGGACAAAGCCGATTAGGTAAAGAAACACATTGAACAGCTAAATCTGATTAATGAAAAGAGATTGACGGCCTTGTGTCATAATCAATGTTATCAGCAAAGAATGACTCGAGCCTTTAACAAAAGGGTACAACCTTGTAACCTCAAAAAAGGAGATTTGGTGTTAAGAAAAGCTCTCCCTAATAAATTTGGACCAAATGGATGGTCCAGATTTGAGAGACCTTATAAACGCCAACACTGTAAAATTGTACTATCCATAAGAAGTCAATGGGAATTTTGCTCAAAACGTGAAAATGCCAGTCATTTTGAATGTCATTGTGGCCCAATTTTCATTATCTACAAGCAAATTTGGTATCCTTGGCCATTGTAGCCATTGGAATAATCACCCTCTCCATGGAAAGGTCCAGTTCCCTTTACCCCATTTAATCAAACCCATTTACTGCAAACACGAAAGGAGTTAAGGAATGAGATCTAGAACATTAGTAGTTAACAAAATTCTTTAAAATACTTTATTACAGATTGATCTCCCTCAATGGGGAGTTTTATTGTCTGTTTTTTTAGAGGAATATGAAACTCAAGTAGGCAATCATGGTAGATGGGATTGACAGTTTTGGGTTCAAAAAAGTTCTAAAGGAACAAAAACAATGGGTAGTTTTTCCTACATCGAGCTAATTTCCATGACTTCTCCAAAAAGAACTAGTAAAGTTGTGAACGTTGTATGACAAGAACATCTAGGTTGATAACAAGGGACTAAAACAAGAGTTAGTAATTTTTTGATGGGGGCTTTTCAAAAAGGTTGAACGGATTGGGTGCTATCGACAAAGATCGGATAAGTATTTTCACACAGTGTTAGCCCACCAATTTTTTCTTGCATTTAGACCAATTTTTACTCTCAACAATCTTTTTAACCAACCCATAAGGAATTTACTTTTTGCATTTAGTGTTTAGCCAACCTACGAAGACACAATCCTAGCTCGGTTCATCCTTCCAATCCATAGGGTCCCTCTATTCACTAAATTTCTTTCAAGCAAGCCCCTTTCTTCACCAAGTTCTGTAAGGCACTTCCTTTCACCAAGTTTCTCTTAGCCGGCTCGTAAAGCCATTACCTTCATCATCTTCTTAACTAGCCTTTAAGGCATTGTCCCATTCTTCCCTCAAGGTTCAAGTAAGCTCTTAGAACACTAACCTCTCTCATTCTTCTTTGGGTCTTAGCTAGCTTTAGGAGTGTTTTGCCCACCTTGGTTAGTCATTAGGGCACGACTATGTTTGCTAATTCTTCTTAGGGTCTTAGCTAGCTCTAGGAGCGTTTTGCCCACCTTGCTTAGTCAGCTCATTAAGGCACCACCAAGTTTGCTCATTCTTCTTAAGGTCTTAGCCAGCTCTAGGAGCACTTTGCCCACCTTAGTTAGTTAGCTCATTAGGGCACGACCAAGTTTACTCATTTTTCTTAGTGTCTTAGCCAACTCTAGGAGCGCTTTACCCACATTGGTTAGTCAGTTCATTAGGGCACGACCAAGTTTGCTCATTCTTCTTAGGGTCTTAGCCAGCTCTAGGAGTACTTTGCCCACCTTGGTTAGTCAGCTCATTAGGGCATAACCAAATTTGCTAATTCTTCTTAAGGCCTTAACTAACTCAAGGAGCACTTTGCCTGTTTTGCCCCGGTTCATAAGAGCATGACCAGACTTCAATTCTTCTTTCAGTCTCTCGGCCAACTCTTAGAGCGCCACCTTTCTCTTCTCTAAATCCTTAATGAATTGAACCTAGAATAGCTAGCTAGTTGTAGCGCTTTAGCACTTCATAGAATAAAATCCACTTTTGGGACAAAAATAATGTCTGTTTTATCTTTATGGCAAAGTTTTTATCAAACTTTACCATAAAGAGGAGCAGCTGTAGACACCTAATTTTTGCACCTCACCCCCCCACCACCACCTTTTATTTTTCAATTTAGGTCATAAGGTCCTATATTAGGAAAAGTTCAAAAAAATAGAAAATTAAAGAAAGCCCCAAAAACTAAAGAAATTTAGAAAAAATAGGAATTCTGGAAAAATATAAAAAAAAAAAAATAGGAACAAACACAAAAAATAAGAAATTTAGAAAAAATACAAAAAAAAATAATAAGAAATTTTGAAAATTCACAAAAAATTGAAAAGATAAAAGATTTTAGAAAATAACATTTTGTTAGAGTAGATTTTTAATTTTAATCTAGGTTTAGGAGTTGGGCCATTGAACCTGAGTTTAGATTTAAATCTAGCCTAGGCTAACCAAGTCTTAATTGTACATATGGACAAAGTACAGTCTAACAACCTGATGGTTAAGCATATGGGTATAATATTAGCATTGAGCATGAGGTCTTAGATTTGAAACTTAGCAAATGTAGGGAAGGCCTTTTTCTTACTTTTTGTTTTTAATCACATCAGAGACTGCTACGTGTCAAGATCTGATTACGCCACGTGTCTTGACACATGACATCATCAGATTGGACAACCTTGCTGACATGACACATGTCAAGTGTTGACACGTAGCAGGTTGAAGTTTGTTGAGTTGACTGACGTGGCGCTACGTCAGCACTTTCCCTTTCTTTCCTTCGGTTTTCCCCCATTTTCTCCCAATTTTCCTCCTTTTTCCTTCTCAAGAACAGCCCACTCCCTCCACTTTAGCTTCAATTTCTGCACAAATTCCACACACAAGCACATAGTTTCTTACATCAATCTCATACTAGACATGGCATGCTTCAAATTGGTGTTAAGAACAAGTCCAGATTCAATCAAAAGCATGTTCAAATTAGCGTTCAAAAATCAGAAAAAATCTAGGTTTTCAGGCATTTCTTATTAAATCCAATTCTAACTTTCCTTTGTTTCTAGGTTGAATTTGTGTATAAATTGATGATCATGGGACACAAACAACATACAGAACCAACAGAATCAACTCCCATACTCTCTTTGTCCCTTCTCGATCACTTTCTCTCTCTACCAATCTCTCTCACTCTTCGGGTTTCCCTCTCTAGCCAACCTTGAGCTCAACCACCATCACGGTCG
This sequence comes from Lumnitzera littorea, assembly GCA_024138015.1. Lineage (NCBI taxonomy): Eukaryota > Viridiplantae > Streptophyta > Magnoliopsida > Myrtales > Combretaceae > Lumnitzera > Lumnitzera littorea. Next base: position 74,388,289 of record JAMXBB010000012.1, on the reverse strand, counting down.
TGACCTCTACTCCATCAGCTCTCAAACGCAACCGCTCTCAGCCGCTACTATATCCCCTAGCAACGCCACCAAGTTTGCCCCTACCTAACCCTAACCACTGCAACACCTAGCTCTAAACACTATCCTAACCACCACGGCAGAGCAAAACCAGCCCACCACGACTCTCCCTAACCTCTAAAACCCCCAACCTAACTAGCCACTAGCCTCCAGCAGTTACGTCGTGCGCTACCTAAACACCACCGCCAACCACCACTTCCCATAACAGCTAAATGACCACCCCAAGCCTCGGTGTTGAACTTACCCAACCCCTCCCCCTATTCCCAATCCAAAACTCACAAAAAACTCCTCATCCCCTCGCTTTGGCCACTAGAACTACCCAAATCGCCCTCTACCGTCGTTCCTGCTGTTAAAGGCATTGAAGCCCGACCCGAATCTTGTCATGCCCCGAAGCGGCAGAGTCGTAACAGCCCCGCCATATAAACCATCCTATGATAGAAGTTGGCTTTACAACCGCTATCTTAGACCTGATCTACACAAGGCATCCACAACTAACCCGCTTTGAAGTAAACAGTTTGTAATTTAAATAAATCATTTATCTAAGAAAGTGAGAAAAGTTATATATAATCACTATAATTCAGTTATTACATTAATCAGAAATGAAAAGTAATAAAATATGTGTTGATTCTCCAACGTTTTTCCTCACTCCCCAGGATCTAGCAGTTGCTAGCTTCAGAGTAATTGTTTGCCGCTTCTTAGCCAGCACCTGCACGACGTCTATAGGGATGTAAGCAACCACAGCTCAATAAGTTAGGACGGAGGACTTAAAACTATACCATACACACAATAAGGTTTTCAATCACTTATTAGGTGCAATACATGTGCAAGCAAATGCCATCGCACAATGTTGTCCGGCCCGTCGTGAGATTAGAGAAATTGCGCCCGCTCTAATCCAGGTTGAGGAGTTGCCGTTAATGCAACAGCTCACGACCAAACCCAGGCTTGTGTAATGGAGACCTTGCTCCTCCCGCGACTACCTTCGAACCACTGTCTTCACCCTCACCGCGACCTCCTCTCCTGTCACTTAGTTCGATTAAGGATGAAGAATGGACCATTTTACAATCCTGCGCTATCCCTTCCGAAAGGGTCGGTATTTGGCCGGAGAGTCCTAAGTTCCCCTAACGGGTTGCATGCATGTCCGATTATGATTACCGGTCGTATATTTGATTAAGTCCAGTTTAGGGTGATCAATCATTACATACAAATCATACAATATATGCCAGAACAACAAACAGAATCATAGCATCACCCATAATCAAGCACATGTACACATTCAACTATCTAACAAGCACAACCAAGCATAATCTTAAGCCTCCAAAATACAGCATCGTATTAATCCCAACTTACCTCGACTCCTCGCTCACTCACTTGAGGTCCGATTTGCTCAGGCCATCGCCGATTATCCCTATAACACGAACGTGGTTTCAGCTTTTCATATAAATATTATAAGTTCATTTTATCCTATAACGCTTATTGTTAGGTTTTGTTTAAGGTTTAATATGCCTCATTATCTAGGTATTAAGTCTTTTACAATTATTCTAGGTTTGGGATTAGGTTCAGGTTCAGTTTTCGCATCGATTTCTAAATTAGGTTTTTAGTTCGATTTCTAACTAATGTTTTAGATTCCAACCTTAGAAATCCGTTTCAACCCATAATGTAAAATTAATCACATTACTTCCCGATCTTCTAAATACCATCATTACCTCTAATTAGTATTTTATTCCATCTGATACACTTAAATCCTTATTTGTGTACCGAATTTACTCCTAATGTGAGAAATTTTTTACATTTTTCATATAATTACATAAATTTAAGTTTCCCCTCAAATTTATTGTATATTTTTATTCTTATCATAATATAAATTTTTATTCTAATATTTTCTATTTAGTATATTTCCAAAAATTACATATTTTGCATTATTACCTATTATGAACATAATGCACTTCTAATATTTCTATCACTTTAATTACCATCCCTAAACATCAATTATCATTTCAAAATGTCTAAATTCATCCTAGATCAGATTTTACTCCTATTTTCCCTAATTTACAAAATTAACTTAAAGTTAACTATTTTTCCCTATTAATCATTTACTACATAATTAATCTAATAATTACATCTAACACCCTAATTGCTACTAGTATCATACTCCATCAGATTTCCATATCCTAAAACATATACTTATTCACTAAATCAGTAATCAACCATTTAATTACTTAATTAACCTTAAATTACCCATTTTATGCCTCATTTTAGGGCCTAAAAATTATCTAAAAATTTCAAAAATTAATTTTTAAAAACAGGCTTCATAGCACTATTCTATATCATCTAAGTAATCTACACAAAAATTTTGGGCTTGAAACTACACTCCTAAAGTTATTTATTTCTAAACCGAAATGTGCTCGATTTTGCACAATTTCTTAAGAACCATATATTACGGGGCATTTTTTCATCAAAATAATATTTTTTCTACAAACTACATACAAAAATATCCTAGAATAACAAAATTCATAATTTTCTAATAATATTTATTATTTTTAAAAAATTACGCAAGAATCGGGCTGGAAATTGGACTCACCGGTTTGGGTGGCTCCGGCCACCGCGGGCCACCGTGGCCTTGTCGGCCGGCTTGGGCGTTGCCACCACCATGTGGTGGTGGTGGCCGTCCACTTCCAGCTGCTCGTCTGGTGAGGATTCCCTTTAAAAGCCCTAACTCCACAGTTTTTCTTATTTTTTCTCTAACTCGAATTTTTCTCTCAATTTTTGCCTCTCATAAATTTTCTCTAATTTGTAACTGTCCAAATGAGCTTTTGAATTTTTCCTGCTATTTATAGGGCTTTAGGGGATTTATTGTGCATTAAATGGGACAAGACAATTGCCTTATCCCTTATTTTTTGGCTTTTATGTTGTCTTATTTTAATTAGCCGAATTTTTTCTTATTTTTCCCAACTGCCACGACCTAATTCTGGATCATTCATGATTTTTCCTGATTTTTCTTAATTTTTCCTTATTTAATTATGAATTTTCTTTAAGTATTTTGTATTATTTTAGCTCATTTCGCGTATTTTAAAAAATTACGTGTATTTATACTTACATGTAAATTCATATATAGTACAAATAAATATTTTTAAATAATATTTAGGTCATTCTATTTTTTTTAGTATACATATAATCTATCTCTAGTAATTTATTAGTTATTAGATTACACTTTTTGCCTTTTCGGTAATTAACAATTATTATGCTTAAAATTTGAAAATTTTATAGTCTCTTATTTTATTACTTATTTTCTTAAATTTAAGTTTACGGGGTCATTTTTACTAATATTCTTCTTAATAGTTTATAATTTAGGTTTGATCAGATCTTTTAACCGATCGCCCTAAACCTTAGATTCTAAATTCAATCCTACGGTCAATTGGCTTAGCTTTGGGGCTTACAAATCTAGTGGAGCCGACCCGACCTAACTCGTTCGACCAGCCTAGGTTTGACCCCTGCATCCGAATCCGTCCAAAGTTATTTTTTATATATTTTATTTGTTGTTTTATTTTGTTTATTTGTTTTATTTAAATGTAATAGAAAATAATAATAACAGAAAGGAAAGAGAAAAAGAAGAAAAAGAAGAGAAGAAAAAAAAAAGGGAAAAGAAGGTCTATTAGTTTAAATAAGTAAGATATAATAAGTAATAAGTGATAAATAGATTAAGTGATAAAATAAAAATAAAAAAGAAAAGAAGAAATAAATAAAAAGATTATTATTTCTTTTTCTCACTTAGAAAAATTGATTTTCTAAAAATAAATGAAAATAAAGAGACGTCTTTCTAAATTAGGACAATTTTAAAGTTTTCCAAAAATTAAAAAACCAAGTAGGACATTTTTAGGAATTTCCTTCAACAAATCAAAACTGAATAAAACATAAACTGGATCGTTTTCAAATTAAAACCAAACCAACCTACTAAAGTTTTACAAAAAAGAACTATATACGTTTGATCCCAAATAGCGAGTATATAGGCATCTATGGGACAACGATAAAAATGAAGAAAACCTAATTTTCCCTTTTTAGTTTAGATTATTTCATATGTCCAATTATAATCGTTAAATTGAGTTTCATCTTATAAAATAAGAAAAGGTGATTTTTTAAGATTAAAGTTAATTTTGGAAAATCAATGGTACCCGCAAAGGTTTAAAAGTCCTAACCCCCGGATCCAGCTTCTCTGGTTTTCAAAAAAGCCGCTTTATAACTTAGTTTTTTTTAAATCGATATACCGGTAGCTAAGTTATAACTAATCCATTCAGTTGGTTATAACTTAACCCCTTTTCCCAACTTCTATTGAGTGGTAACTCCAAATCTTTTCAAGTTCAAAAATGGTTTTCTTTAAACCCTATTCTTTAAACCCTAGTCGAGAGCTAGTATTAAATGGGTAAGGGTTTAATACTAGTCAGCTTAAAGAAGACCTAATATTATAAAAGAACCAGAAAGGTGAAAAAACTAGGCTCGATACACCTTAATCAATATTTTTACCACCTTTGGTTAATTAGTGACTCCAAATTATTTTTCGTAATTTTTTTCTAAAAAATATTTTTTTAAAACGTTTTGAAAAAAAAATGTTTTCCCTTAATTTATTGTCTTGTAACTTATATTAAGCGGGTTAGGCTTCATATATATTAAATTAAGGGAGAATCCAAATTAAGGTTCAGCAAAGTTGGTGAATGTATTAGGGACCTTAAAATTCCTAAGTAGGCTAGCCACAAAGAAATTTCAAAAATTTTAATTAATGAGCCTTTATTTTTTGTACATTTATGTAAATATCTATATTAATGTGCTTTTAGTGGTTCAAGCCAAAAAGAGAGAGAGAGAGGGCCAATAGGATAAGACCTCACGATTTTAGGGGAAATTTTTTATATGTCAAAATATGTGCATAGATGTGATCAAACGAGAGCCATCTTAAGACCTTAGACAAGCCATGAAACTATCAAGTTTCAAGGGTCTTTACCCCAATCTAGCGGTAATAAGTAAGCCCACTCTTACTTCGAGGTAACCTATTACTCATTTCTACAAAAATGTTTGAGGTTACAAAGCTAGGCGCTTATAGACCACACATTGTTACATCATTATGAGAGAAGAGAATAGTAATTCCTAAATTATGGGCACTTAGAAAATATTGTGACCATGGTCAATTGATTATTATTTAAAAGAAAAAAGAAACAATAACACATACACTTATATATACATATTTGTGTGTATGTGTGTGTGTGTGTGTATGCATGTGTATATGAATTTGACCATGGGTTCATAATAATTTTCCATTTTTCCATAGTATATTAATTACCAATATCATTCTTCCATTTTCTTTTTCATGAATATCTTGTACTTTATTACATATGCTTTCCTATATATTATGTGTTGTAATCTATTTTTCTTTTATGAGTAAAAGGTTATGCAACAAAAATTTTAGTTGGAAGTTGCAAAATTATTAATAGTCTTGTATAACATTGTTGTACTTTGTAAATAATTATGAAAATGTTTTTTCTTGTGAATCTATACATAGATATGGAAACTCAAGCAAATGTCCACTTTAAGTTCACCAATGAAGTCCAGCTCAATAAGCATTCTGTAAACCCTACTTTTTAATGGGTTATGAATCAACTTAGAGTACTTTTCGAACGTTCCCAAGGATCAACTAAACTAAAAATTCAAGTTTACATTTAAAAACGAATTTAATTTTCCAATTCAAAAGTTTATTATCGATAAAACTCGAGTACGAGAACTACAAACCTTAAGTTACCCAAAACCCTAAACTCTAAAACAATTAAGGACTTATATCCCTAAGTGACTAATTGAGAATTTAATTTGAATAATTTTATTGAACTCTAGAAAATTTCATAATTTTATGAGAATTAAATCATAACTTACAAATTAATTTAAGAAGCAAACTCTAAAAGAATTTCACATAAGATAATCTCCTTATCTTCATGCATAAGCCTTATACACATGAATAAGTGAACCAACCAATCACCCTAAATAACTTATCAATTGAGAGTTGGGATCATTTATCAATTGATAACTTATCAAAAACTAGTGATAAAACACTTTCCTTATCACACCACAACTTATACTACATATGGACAAAATATCACAATATTTTATGTATTCAACTTTAATTTAAGAAGACAAAACAACTCCATGCCAAAAGGAAGACTACATGGCCGGTCCTAAAGAGCTAGAAAAAGGGGACCATGCCTTGTCTTTCATCAATCAATCAACTTGTCTTATACACTACTATTCACCCCTTAATGCTTATATCATCTAGTCTTATCAAGTGTTGGCATTTGTGCAAACTACAAGACAATAAATCAAAGCTTCTTGAACACACTTCCTTTTCCATACATAGCCAGCCACTCTCTCTCTCCTTACTCTCACTTTAATTTTCAATTTCACTTCCTTTTCTCTCACTTTAAACTCAATACAAAAAAGGAAACACAAACCCTACAAAATCCCACACAATTGTCACCACTTCTAAGCTCCCACACTCATGGCACAAAGCTCCATTTTGTGTCTCCCATTTGTCAACTTCTAAAGCCACTTTTAGAAACCTTAGAATACTCTCAAAAACCCCACTTTAAAGAATCAAAACTTAAGATTCCAAAAGAGTTGCAAGAAGGAGAAGGTAAAACAAGGAGCATAAGTGAACACTTAGTGCACAAACACCTTATTTTTGCTTTAAGGATAAGTAAGTTATTTCTTTGTGTTAGTAACCTAACATGCCATGTTAGGAGACCATGTTTTCATGAGGACATTAGCATGATCATAAGTTGATAAAATAGCTAAGACCACCTTAAGAAGCAAACTTATGAAACCCTTACTTGAAAGTTGAAATATGAGCTTATATAGTTGGTGTTATGTAAAGATACTTGTTTGACACTTAGAATGGAAGATTTTAAGTAAAGAAAATCATAAAATGAGTACTTGAAATAGGAGATATCATGCTGGAAATGAAGCGTTTGTGGGTCATTTAGATGTTATTCTCACTTCTATTAAGTTAAACATGCTCAAACATAGCCTTAAGTAAGGTAAAATCCATTACATGAAGCTTTTATGAGAAAATAAACTTTGTAAGATATGAACTAAGGTATGGAAGTTATGATAAGTATGAGATCTACTATTTTCATGTAAAGTATGAGCTAAGTAATTACCTCATGGAAGAGAAGTTAAGTTAAGATTTGAATATAAGTAGCATAGGTTCATGATCTAACCCTTAAACTTAAGGAAATGATGAAATAAGTTGAAAAACCAAGTGAGAACCCCTTAGATTCACCACGACCAGATCTGGAATCATGTTAAAAGCCACTTAAAAATATGATAAAAGCAAGTAAACAAAGTGGAAAGACTAACCAAGGAAAGTGCTATAAGTGTATAAAGCCTAAATTTTAAAACCGAGCTTAAAACTTTCAAAACAAGCCTTAAACTCCAAGTTGGGTCTTCATCAATTTTCTAACTAGCAACATAGTCCACCATTAAGAGTCATTTTGGGACCTTTAAGAAGCCTACATAACACTCCCCAAGCCCAACAAAGTGACTATCTTTGATTTGGATAAAAAAAAATAAGCCCATTTGACAACCTAATCCCATATGAAAGCCTAAGAAGTTGTTAGCCCTAGGAATGTAAATCAAAGTTAAAAATCTGACCTTAAGGAGTATTTTAATCTTAGAATGAAATCCTAAGCCCAAGCCCAAAAGATTTCCTAAGATATCAAAAAGCCCAATAATCAAACAAAGCCCAAAAGTACTCCAAATCATGAGGATCGCTACTATTCTAACCTATAAACAGATTTATGTGCCTCATTTCAAAAATCTAACCTCACCATGTTAAAGTACACTTGAAAACAATGAAGATTGACTATAAGATCATAAAAATCAAATTTAAAACAAAAAAGTTATATGCAATTGAACTTTTAAGTAAAACCAGAAAAATATGAAACCTAGTTAAAAGTACAACTTAAAGGGTTTTAGCTTAACTTTCCAAGTTATATTTCAAATCCTTATAGTATCATAATTGCGATTGTCTAGGGGACCCAACTTTTAGAGGTGACTTGCCCCCGGATTACTACAACTGATTCGCATGGCTGAGTGAGTGATTCCTGATAACTCCATATTTGATTTTTGCTTGTAGAGTAGATGCACTTAAACTTATATAAGGAACTTGAATGCTTCTAGGATATAGGAAATGCATGTGTATGATATTATGATTGAATGTTATGACTTATTAATCAAATAATAATGGGAATTGTTTGTAATGATATCTATGTATAGTTGTATGGAATGAATTTGTATGATCCCCATGAAAACTAGATTAAGTACTTATTTGATAAAAAATTCAATGAATCATGCATTTCTCATAATCGCATCATACTATACTGACTGCTACCTTACGCAGAAGATGGGAAGGGACTTACAGGAGGAGGGCCTCCTGGAGGATTGGGAATTAGCTACACGATCATTATATTATTGAGTCTCTATCCTAAACTGATGGGCTTACTAGGTGTCAGGGGACACTAACCATTAGCAAAGGGTTACGTCTCATGGCTTCTACTTAAGGCGCGTGATTGTGGATTGCGAAGGCTACCATACTACTAGACCTAGTCATTTTGGTTTAAAGTATGAGATATAAAAAGAAAGAGCATTTTCCATATTAAAGTGGTATATGTTATATATATATATATATATATATATGGTTTTGTTTTGACTTAAGCACAATATTGTAATTGGTATAAAACCTAAGTGCTAGGACCAGGTTGTAGTTTGTGTTGGTTAATCATCTCCAACCCCGACTACAAAGGGCATAATTCTGAGTTGCATGCAGTTCCTAGGTCGCTGCATGTATTTTTTGGCATCTTGATTGTTATGCATTTATATGTTTGTGCATTAAATAAAATTGTTATGCAGTATTGACAAAGGGATTTATCTCACTAAGCATAAGTTTATACCCCCAATAGATTTCTTTTGATGCCGGACAACCTCTTCGTTCATCTAGGGTGAGGAATGCTCGAGGTAAGTCTCGTATGGAGACAAGATGGTGCGTTCAGTGAACAAAAAGGGAATTTTTGTAATAGCATTTTGTAGAAATTGATTTATCTTTTTCAGTTCATATTCCAAATAGCAATTTCTAATGCAGAATCTTATAAGAATTGCATTTGTGTTGTAATATTCTTTTGGTGTGGAATTCAACGAATCTACATATTTACTTTATCATTTTATATCAAAGAGTAGATTTTAGTTAAATTGCTTGATATTACATATCTATGAGCCTAATGATAAAGTATAGTGGAAGAAGCCTTGTATGTCATATGAAAGGCCTATGATCAACGAATCGTTGATTGTAAATCTTTATGTGGTATACGATGATCTACTATAGCAACGATACTGTTATGTCGTGATACATTCATTTCCTAAAGGTATCCTAAAGAAGTAGTTAGACAAACTCCCACCTATCAAGCAAAAGTATCTCCACAAGAAGATAGGCCTAGTCCTCTCACTGATGGAGGCCCAACTCCATTAGCCACTAATTCTAGCTTTGATTCAATTTTAGGATTTTAGCTCTTCGGCCTTCAAGTTTGGCTCACACATGTCGACACCTACTCAAGAAGAATACTCTCAATTACTTAGTGCTCTACCTCTCAATGCAGAGATACCACTCTTAGACTATAGAGTTCAACCAAAGATGGCATTCATGACATCAATGGGCATAAGGAAGATAGCCCTAGCCCCTCTCTTATTAACATTAGAGAAAAAGTACATCCACATTTGGAAATTGGTAGATTGGTTTTCAAGCCCAACTGCTTACAAAGTGCATAACAGGATCTTTTATGGAGGATACGAAGCATAGTTGGAGAATCGAGTAAATACATTCATATTAGTAGTGTTTGGAATGGTCTAATTTCCCTATGTCTATGATAACATGCATTTTAGGATTACTAAGCAAACAACATAATTTCTAGCTGGAAAATCCTACATATTAGCTTTTATTGGCAAAGTGGTTTAGGACATTGAGCCACTTAAGGGAGTAGGAGCATAGATACTTTAAGGTTAGTCCCTCAATTCTAATTGTATAGTTTCTAAGTCATATACATGGCTTTTACAAAGACTTACTTAGGTTATCTCTAATTGAACATGTAAACTTGACCAATGACTTTGCCCCTTACCTTCAAGTACCAAAACAAAGTACACTTAATGAATGGATCAAAGTGACAAAAAAGATGTAACCTAGGGATTTTATGTGGATAGTAGGTGGAACAATTGTATACGATCCATCCTAGGATGCATCAATTACTTAAGAGTTCCCCTTATAGGTATCACCAGTTGCATAAGATACTTCCCAACCAATGCTACCAAACAACTCGACCTACTCCAAGAGATTGCATACATAGACTCTCAATAATCAATGACATTGAATCACCAGGATCCTTGCCCTCCCTTAGCCACCCTAATGAATAGTTTAGCAAGCATTGTCAAACTATAAGAGAGGAGGGAGGTTGAGAATGTTATGAACGTAGGCAAGTTGAAGGGAAAGGTTGGGGAATGGTTACTAGACAATTCATATATGGCCAACAAAGAAAGACTAGGAAGATACAGTATGAGTCACCCGATGTGCTCAAGTACAAGCAAGAGCCTATAAACCCTTCACTAGCAAAATGGGCAAACAAAAAAACCATATAGGCTAAAGTAGAGACCCAGTTCCAAGAAGGCAAGAGAATTATCAACAAATTGAAGAGAGAAAACGAAAGGTTGCTAAAAGAAAACCACTTCTTAAGGGGAAAGGTTAGGGAAAGAGCCACTACTATGCAATGACTTATGCGGGAGATCAATGGAGTTTGCCTGAACTAGATTTGGAGGCTCTCATAAAATTAAGGAATGTTTAGTGATTAGGATTGCTTTTGAATTGTTAGCTTGATTTTCATAAACACATGTTAGGAGGTTCAATTTTAACGTGTTAATTTGATGTCCAAACTCTAAATGTGTTGGAGTATTAATGAATTTGCAGCTTCTTGGAAAAATATTTTAATTGTTACACAATCATTTACTCATGCCTTGGTTTGTTCCTTCTATTCTCTATACCTAAAAATAAAAATAAAAAAGGATGCTAATGATATTGAAACTTCGTAGATTTCAAAGATATCTCCTAAGTGCGTCAAAAGCCTAATATTTACTTATTCCAAAGCAAGAATATCATCCTACAATAATGATAGCAATTACCATGGCAATAATAATGGCAACAATGCTAAGCCTGACCTAAGAATCACTGCCGCAAAATATGTTGAAGATGACTAAATAGATCCAAACCCTCAACAATGCTATTGGAATTCTCAATGACTAACAAACATCACAAGTGAATCCAAACTGAAATGGGAATATGACCCATGCCCTAAATTGTAAGATGATGAATTAGGCACAAATGTTGAGGCATGGAAAGAAATAGATGGAGATGAAGAAGAAATTCATGCAAAAACTGACTAAAAAATTGAAGGCCCTAGAGGTTGTAGATGGGTTGGAGCAAATGCGGATGATTAATCTAGCGTCTTGCAAAGATAACGCATTCTTGGAAAAATTCAAAGTGCTTGAGTTTAAGAAGTACAATGGTACCAAATTCTCAAAGCTTCACACCAAATTATATATTAAGAAGATGGCCAAGTACACTAAGTATGATTACTTGATGGTGTAAACCCTTTAGGATAATCTAACTAGCCTCGCTGTAACATGGTATGCCTATCTCGATCTTAATGATGTCAATACTTGGGATAATTTAGGTCGTGCTTTTTGTAACTAGTACAAATTCAACATTGAAGAGGCTGTATCCATGTGGAATATAAATAACATGCACAAGAAGGACCTATCTTTTGCCTAGAAGTAAAGGGGCATGGCAACTAAGTTGACTCTTATGCTATCTAAGAAGGGCCTGTCTTTTGCATTTATAAAAACTCTTAGTAATACATACTACCATCACTTAGTAGGTCATACCACATCTAACATTGCAAAGATAGTAGTCACCGAATGCAAGATCAAGGCTATTACCACTACAAGGAGACCCCTTGATACGGCCGACATGGATGAACACACGACATACAATATCACATAAACCAAAGGGGTAGGCTCAAACCTTGAGATAGTCTAAAAGGTAAATGAAAGTCGAAGATTCAGCAAGGATCCTCGTGTACTAACGATGGATATGATGCATCAACGCCTCACACGAGCTTAGGTCGCACTTGATATGACGCACAAGTATAGCCGAAGGTCATTCACCACTAGTCGACACTCAATGGGATAGATAAGAGTAGCTAAAAGTAAGTAAGGAAAACACTTAACTCACGAAAATGAGTTTGAAAAGTCAAGATTGTATTTACTATTGAGGCTATTATAATATACAAGTATTTATATGACCCAATTAGAGTAAATCTTAAGTTAGAGCAAATTACAAAAAAGGATTCCTACTAATAAGGGAAAAGAGAATAATTTATAGGGATAACATTGTAATTAAGTAGAAAGAATATCTAGTGGCAGGAAGGATAATACAGATGCTAGAAAAAGGTAGTATGTACATTATTTGCTCATTCTATAGTCCCAATGACACTACTGGCAAAGTAAAGTAGGTTTTGAACAAGCTAAGTCGGTGTCGGCAGTTCAAGCACTTTAAAGGGTCCGTTAGCCTTAGGAGATAACTTGCTCTTCCTTAAGTTAGGGAACCATTCCTTGCTGAGGTAAATCTAGACCAAATCACTTAATTGAAATTCTCTTTTCTTTCGTCCTCGACCTTGTCTCCCAAGCTTAGTAGTAGCTCAACTTAATTGCTCTATGACCTTCTAATGCATGGCTTTGATGCTCTCAACTCTTTCTGCAACTAGCTAGTCATCATCTGGACTTAGAAGGGGTGTTTTGTACATTGGGAGCTCAGGGTTAAACCCATAGGCGACCTCAAATGGAGACATGTTTGTTACGCTGTGGGTGGTCTTGTTGTAGGCAAACTCTATGATCAGCAAACATAAATCCCAATCAGCTATGTTCTAACCAACAACAACTCATAGTAAAGTTTCCACTGTTCTATTGATAACCTCAGTCTATCCATCCGTTTTTAGATGATAGGATGTGTTATACAATAGCTTAGTTCCGATGCATCTCCATAATGTTTTCTACAAGTGGCTCATGAACTTTGGGTCCCGATCTAAAATAATGGTTTTGGACACTCCATGAAGGTTAACTACTTCCTATAAGAAAAGAAAAGAAATAGCCAAAGCATCATTAGTTTTTGTATAGTGCACAAAGTGTGTCATCTTGTTGACCTGATCCATGACTATCGTGATGGAGTCCTTCCCTCAAGACATCCTTGGCAATCCCAACATAAAGTCTATACTCAGCTTGGACTAAGGTTTGGTCGGGATAGGCAAGGGTAAATAGTACCCTTTCTCAGCTCTTCGCTTTTCTACAAGTAACAAACCTTTCCAACGTAGATTGGACATCTCTCATCATTATGAGCCAAGAGAATCTTAAGGATAGTACCTCATGAGTGCTATGCTAGCCAAAGTATTCTAACAATCCTGCTCCATGCACCTTGCACACTAACAATTCTTTGATGGAACAGGTTAAGATACATAATCTGCTCTTCCAAAACAAATGTCCATCCTCCCTATGATAGCCATCAAATGTCCATCCTTTCTCACACATGGCATAGATGGGACTAAAATGTGGATCGTCTACATATAAGTCCTTTTTCATTGAATAAACAAGCATTTTGGTCTATAGCTCATTCAAGAGAGAATGTCATCTTGATAGAGCATCGGCCACTACATTTTTCTTCTTACTCTTGTACTTCTCAACATAAGAAAATCCCTCCATGAACTCAACCCATTTGGCTTATCTCCAAGACAACTTAGGTTGGTTCTTCAGATATCTTGAGAATTCATGATCGATGTAAATCACAATTTCCTTAAGCAGTAGATAGTGTTGTTATACGGTTAGGGCCCGAATTAAGGAGTAAAACTTCTTATCATAAATAGAATAGTTGAGTATAGCTCCTCTAAGTTTTTCCCTAAAGTAGGTAATAGGTCAGCCTTCTTGCATCAGTACTGCATCTGTGCCTAGTCCAAATGCGTTACACTCTACTTCGAACACTTTGTCAAAGCTCAGCAAAGCTAAGACAGGAGCTATAGTCAACTTCTTCTTCACCTCCTCAAAACTCCTCTACTCCTTCTGTCCCCATTTGAACTTAACTTCTTCTTCGATAGTTCGATGAGTGGGGCTACAATCATGTTGAAATTCCTTACAAATCTACGATAGAATGATGCCAAGTCATGGAAACTTCTCACATCAACTGAAGTGGTTGACATAGGGCATTCGGTGATTACTTTTATCTTCTCATCATTAACTCATATTCCTCTACCGCTTACAACAAACCTTAAGACGATTCTTTAGGTTAGCAAAAGTCACACTTCTTCAGATTGGCGTAGAGTCTTTCAAATCAAAGTTTTGCAAGGACTGCTCTTAGTGAGTCTTCAAATCAGAGCTATACACTAAGATGTCAACAAAATAAACCATTACAAATTTCCCTATTAGTTGTCAGAGCACATGATTCATCAGTTGCATAAATGTACTCAATACACTTGATAGTCCAAATGACATCACAAGTCATTCATACAATCTATGGCATGTTTTTTAATGCAGTTTTCTACTCATCACCCTCACACATTTGGATCTGATGGTATCTCAATTTGAGATTAATCTTTTAGAATACTCTTGCTCCATTTAACTCACCCAACATATCATTAAGCCTTAGTATAGGGTACCTATACTTAATGGTGATACGATTGATTGCTCGACTATCTATACATATTCTTCGTGACCTATCCTTCTTAGGTACCAATAAGGTCGGCATGGTATAGGGGCTAAAGGATTCTAATATATACCCTTTCTTCATCAACTAATCTACCTACCTCTATAACTCGACAGCCTGTTTAGGATTCAGCTTATAAGCAGGCTTGTTCTATACTACGACTCCTGGCTATAAGTCAATTGCATGTTCGACACCTCAAATGGGAGGCAAAGCTTCCGGTAGCTCTCTAAGAATAGTTTGGAAAACTCATCCAATAAGATCTTCACCTTAGCAGGCACTATTCCCTCCTCGGATCTCATCTCTAACATCCTTCTAACTAACAGATAAGTCAACTCTTCGAGTTCCATCGCTCTTTTCAGCTCAACTCAAGTCATCACTAAAGCCTCTTTCTTTAAGACTTGACTCAATTGGGTCTGCATGATTTTTACTTGCTCAACAGTCATAAGGCTCAACTTAACCCTCCTACCCTCATGCTCTAAGGAACATGTATTTCTCCTTCCATCATATATCATAGTTTAGTCAAACATCCATACTCATCCATGTAAAATGTGAGATGCACTTATGGGTAACACATCACAGAACACTTTATCTCCAATCTCATATTTCAATCCACTAATGAATCGAGATACAATTCAATCTTTGGGCTCAATAACTTCTCATTGATCATTATCATCTAAAATTCCTTTACATATGCATCAACAGTCAATCCTCCTTACGTCAATTCTTGTAATCTTTTAAAGGCATCCAACAAATAGTAGTTCAACATGAATCTCCTCCTCATGACCCTCTTCATCTCATCCTAACTTTACACTCTCCCTCTCTTCATTGGGTGGCTTGCATGTTCTTTTACCATAAGGCGACATAACCAGTAAACTCTAATACAGTAAGTCTAACCTTTGCATTATCTGGTACTTCATGGCATTTAAATTGCTTCTCAATCTTATCTACCCAATCCAGGTAGTCGTTGACATCTCCACTCCCAAAATAACTTGGAATGTGCATACTCAACCTTTCAACTCTAGGGGTTCAAACATTCCTTTATTTGTCATTTAAAGTACTCTTTTGCTTCATCATCTCCCTCCTCTTCAATTTCATCGAGTGCTAGCCTACATATGGTAGCCCTACCCACTCTTCCAGTTCAAAGCGATCGAATTAGGGCATTAACTTAGCCAAATTGACCATTACCTCTCTCAAGCTATTCACATCCTCTATATGGGCCATTTCTAGCTCGTTTCTTATCTTCATTTATGATTGTCACCAAATTAGCTACCAAGTCAGTGAGTTTATCCAATTAGTCACCCATTGACTGGGGTATAAAGCTTCTTTAATGGTCTTGGCCATTATGAGCACTACTCTCTCGGTTACCCAAAGTTCCTTGAACACTTAAATCATACATTGTTAGTTAGCTCATGAGATTAATGGTTGAAATACCACTCAAAGTTATCTTTACGAATAATGACAGCAAAATAATAACTAATACTCCTACCACTATGTCAACTTCATGCAATGAATAAGCAATCCCTTATACTCTGTTTTTGTGTATAAGAAATAGGGGAAAACAAAGCACAGAATTTCTTCAATACTTTTCACCTACCAAACTCCTATGTTAACAATAGAACTTCTAATACACAAAAACAATAACAAATCACTTAAAGAATAAAGTAATAGAAACTAACTTCAAACGTAGCCAAGCTCTAATACCAAGATGATATGGTTCGACATAGATGAATGCACAACGTACAATATTGCATGATAGGTAAATCAAGGTCGAAGATTGAGCAGGGGTCCTCATGCACCAACGGTAGATATAATGCACCAACGCCTCACACAAGCTCGAGTTGCACTTAATACGACACATAAGTATGGTCAAAGGTCACTCACCACTAATCTACACTCAATGAGGCTAGATAACAATAGTTGAGAGTAAGCAAGGAAAACACTTAGCTCATGAAAATGTGTCTGAAAAGTCAAGATTGTATTTACTGTTGTGCTATTATAATATATAAGTATTTATATAACCTAATTAAGAGAAATCCTAGGTTAGAGTAAATTACAAAAAAGGATTCCTACTAGTAAGGGAAAAGGGAATAATTTATAAGGGTAACATTGTAATTAGGAAAAAAGAATATCCAATGGTAGAAAGGACAATATAGATGTCAAAAAAAGGTAGTACATGTGTTATTTGCTCGTTTTGTGGTCCTAATGACACTGCTGGTCGAGTAAAGTAGGTTCTAAACAAGCTAGGTCAATATCGGTAGTTTAGTAGCTCGATAGCTTGGATATTTCGGACTGGGAAAGGGTTGGTTTAGGCGGTAGCTCATTGTTAGGTTAGCCTCGAATGGTCAGCTCTAGAGAGTTGTTAGCTCAGCCTCGACACAAATTAGGTCGACAGTATTCTAGTTTGATACTTAGGCAGGTGTGTTGTGAAGAGCTCAGTTCGGCACGTCGACTAATCACCCCAACAGCTTCCTAGATGATGTGGAGAGTAAAGTAACCCGACAGGTCAGACTAGGAAATGTACTACTCCTCAGCATTCAACTAACCTCAAACAACTTAGGGAACCATTTGAGCAAGTCTTCAAGCTCAAGAGCACGTGATTAGTCCATGATCCCTATCACCCCTCAACCCTAAAGTGCTAAAGAAGAAGGCACCCCCTTTAAAATTCCTAAGAAAGGTTAAAGAAGCTATACTTAGTGTTATTAACAACTACACTAAGCCCACATCCCCAATAACCATCTCAAGAGGCCAGCATTCGACAACAAACTCAAAGTAAGCTAACTCCCTACATAGGAGATAGTTTACTAAGATCCTTATCCCATTAAGTCAAGTCCTAGCACAAGTAAGGAAGGATAATCCCTTGACATTTGAGATACTAGGGGATAATCAGAAACTGAAGGATTATAATCCAAAACTCCATTATTAGTATCACTTAGGGCAGGAAGGATATCTACTGACCAATGTTAGAAGCTAAGGCAACCTTATTGATGCCAAGTGGTACAACTTGACTTTATTGAGGCCTTAGGGCCATGTTTTGGCAATAATCCTCTATCAAATGGCACTCATACTATCAACATGATTACTATAGAAAAAGCTAAGCATGAAGTTAATTTAGATAGCCTCCCCATCATGATTGAGCACGTGATAGAGAATTTGATGCACTGCCGGCCAACAGTCCCATTACTCTTGTGCACCTCCAAGGCCTCCAATCCCTCTCTTGAAGAATTCTCTCTTGGCAACCTGCTGATGATGAGAAACTGTACATCGAAGAAAGGTAGTTGAACTCCCTAAGCTCCCTACATTGTCGTACATTGATCTGTATACTCAGTAGTAATGGTGTCGACCATTCTCTTACCGAGGACCCTGTGCCAAGTACTCCAACAAACTACTATCGAGAATCTCTTATCGAGTGACAAGAGACTCACTTAAATGGTTGAGTAATTTTCTCTCGGCATACCACCATCTCTCTTATCCTGGCCCCTTTAGTGCCACAACATTTTGACCGTTCCCGCCTACTGTGCTTAAAGAATATTCATATAGGACCAATGCTACACTACTAGCTATCCACCTTATCTGACATTTAACTACTTTTCCATTTTTGGTTTGTTGTCCTTTTTACCCTTTTTATATATACTAGGAATCCCCTTTTTGTAAATACTTTCTTGTAATTTATTTATTTATAATGCTACCCTAAGGACTTACTATAACTAGTCCTTTTCTCTTGTAAGCCGGATAGAACTTACATCTTAATACGGAATACTCTGTTCTTATGAGACAATCCTCTCCAAGTCCATACCCTTTACACTCTTATCTAATCTTGCTAAGTAGCTCAAGATTAGTGGCAGGTGAAACTTAACATCAACTTATGAGTCATATCAAGTGAGGTATCAAATCGTGTTGTGTTCATTAATGAGTCACATCCTCCGAGCAACTTTACATCAGCTACTCTTGTTCGATTGTGGACCGTTTCCCTCTAATTTTCTTCGATATCTTGAAGGATCCTTAGCAGTTCAATTCTGCCCCAGTAAGCCCTAGTGATAATTGAGCTCTTAGATACACCTTATATTCCTAGTATCAAAGATTGAAGTTGACCTCGAGAGCTATGTAGTGTTAGTCTACTATGTCTGCTGTTCAAGATATTTGTTTGTAGAAAGCATTTGCGTGAAGTATACTTCCTGAAGCTTGTATTAAGAATGTCAAACCCTAGTATACAAGGAGAGATTCATGATGTTGAGAGTGATGCTCATGTTCATGGTTGAGTTAGCTAACAAACACCACATACTATTGATGAGTAGATACAAGATCTTACTACTATTGTGGCCAACTTAGCTGTCTCAGTAACAGGGTCTTAAAGGTTAGGCCGTATGAAAGAGTTATTGAGTAGGTCCGAGAAACAAAAGATAGGCTAAGGAGGCAAATGAATAAGCGAGCTCCAGAAGCCTTTCCTGTGAACTAAGCACTACCGTAACATGCTAATAAAGTCGCAAGAAGAAGGTTAGAGTTAGATGAAGTGGAAAAGTATGAAGAGGAAGAAGACCAGTATGATGGGAAGGATGAGCATGAGTTTAGAGCGCCAAGAGGTATTGAGCATCTTAAAGTACAAATTCCGAGCTTCAACGAGTTTGGTAGTGCTGATGACTACCTTGATTAGGAAGAGAAGATCAAAAAGATATTTGACTTCTACGATGACGAAGATGTTGTCTGCATTATGGTAGCCGCGATAGAATTTTCTGGGTATGCGGCAATGTGGTGGAAGAAGCTACAGAATGTTCGTCTGAGGGCTAAACACGAAGTCTAAACATAAAACGAGATGAAGAGAGTCCTGAGAAGTAGGTTCATTCCCAAACATTATGAGTAAGACACTTTTCAACGACTCCAAGACTTAAGGCAAGGTAACAAATCTGTAGACGACTATGTCCAAGAGTTTTAGTTGCTCATGATACGATGTGATGTTAACGAGCTTAAGACCCGAACTATAGCACAATTCATCTTAGGACTTCGAGCTGAGATTAGTCACGTCGTAGAATTGCAAAGCCTCACAACTCTGAATGAAACCATTTGTGTTTCCTAGAGAGTTGAAAGGCAACAGTAGAACCAAGTTAGCAGAATACAAAGTAGCAGAACCATGATGCCGAGTAGGAATGGCCTGCTGAGTCGAACAGGGAGTAACAGGGCATCAAACTGATTTGAGGTTGAACACCAAGGTCATATGCCAAGCCAACCAAACAAGGGCTGAGGTAAGAGTAAGACTGAGGAACCTGAGATCTAAAAAGACCAAGGTCAGAGCTCAGGATGGAAAACCTGAGAAATCAAATGTTTTAAGTGTCTTGGCTATAGATACGTAGCCAGTCAATGTCCGAACCGCCAAGTCATGTCCAATAAGGGAGATAAGCCCCAATTTGAAGTAAAAAGTGCAATTGATGGAGAGGAAGAAATGGTTACCGATCAAATGCTAGAAGAATTTGAGGAAGATTCGGGAGTCGAGATACCCCCTGAGGGCAGTACCGAGTATTGCTTTGTTGTTTGGCGATCTCTCAGTACTTTGGTGGCTAATGAGAACAAGTAAAGAGAGAACCTCTTTCATACAAATTGCTGGGTGAATGGTAAGCTATGTGCTGTGATCATTGACGAAGGAAGCTGTACCAACTTCATCGCACAAGGGGTAGTTAAGGCCATGAAATTGCCAACTTCTACACCTTAAGCTGTACAAGATTCATTGGTTGAAGGAGCGAGGAAGATTATACCTTTCCAACCAAGTCAGAGTGACAATTACTATTGGTGATAGATACAGGGACGAGGTGCTGTGTAATGTCCTACCCATATGTACATCTCACATATTACTCGGCCAACCATAGCTATTTGACTTAAGGGTATTACACGATGGGTATAGAAACACCTACATGTTTCAAAAGGACAAGAACAAAGTTATATTGACGCTAATGAGTCCTAAGGAAGTATAAGAAGCCCAAGAAAAGGTTGTGAGATCTCTGCAGTAGAAGTCCTTAGTGATTTTCTAAGCTCAGTTTGCACAAGAGGTCAAACCCAGGGATTATGTCCTCCTTTTGGTCAGGAGACTCCTAGAGGTTACAGAGGCTGAAAACTTATCTGCCGAAGTGCTACAACTACTTCAAGAATTTGCTAACCTATTTCCATCTGAGATGTCGAAAGGATTACCTCCCTTGAGAAGAATTGAGCATTGCATCGATCTTCAACCTAGAGTAGCCTTACCAAATCAACTTGGCTATAGACTTAATCCTAAACAGGCAGCCAAGTTGAAAAAGCAAGTTGATGAGTTGGTAGATCGTAGATATGTCCGTGAGAGCATGAGCCCATCTGCCATCCCAGCCGTGTTAGTACCAAAAAAAGATGGATCATGGAGGATGTGCATTGGTAGTCGTACCATCAACAAGATTATTGTTAAGTACTAATGCCCAATCCCGTGGTTAGATGACATGCTCGATGAGTTACATGGTGCATGCATCTTTTCAAAAATAGATCTAAAGAGTGGTGATCATCAAATACGAATGAAATCGAGAGATGAATGGAAAACGGCCTTTTAAGACTCAAGATGGTCTATTTGAGTGGATGGTTATGCCATTTGGTTTAACTAATGTGCCGAGTACATTCATGCGGCTCGTGAATCATGTCCTTCGAGCATTGATAGGCAAATGAGTTGTAGTTTATTTTGACGATATTCTAGTCTACAGTGCCAACCTTCTTATTCATATCGAACATTTGAGATCGGTGTTTAACATACTCCGTGTTGAGAAATTATTCAGCAACCTAAAGAAATGCGCATTCTGTTAGAGCGAGGTTATATTCCTTGGATATGTCGTTTCAGGGAGTAGAGTTTATGTTGATGAGGAAAAGGTCAAGGCTATTAATGAGTGGCCTATGCCAATAAGTGCAGTCGAAGTCAGGAGCTTCCATAGCCTAGCCTCTTTCTATTGAAGATTTATCTAGAACTTCAACTCCATAATTACCCCATTGACTAAATTGACCAAGAAGAACGTTAAGTTTACTTAGAGGAGTTTTAAAGATGTGAAGTGTAAGCTAACGTCTACTCCAGTACTTGCCCTACCAGATTTCAAGAAAGTTTTTAAGGTTGAATGTGATGCGTCCGGTGTCGGCATTAGTGCTGTACTTATGCAGGAGCGCCGACCCATTGCTTACTTCAACGAAAAACTTAGAGGTGCTACCCTAAATTACTCAGCCTATGACAAGGAGTTCTATGCCCTTGTCCGTACACTCCAGAACTGGTAGCATTACCTGTTGCCAAGAGAATTCATCATCTATTCTGATCATAAATCTCTCAAGCATCTTCATGGGTAGCAGAAACTTTCTTGGCATCACGCTAAGTGGGTTAAGTTCCTAGAGACCTTTTGCTATGTCATCAAGTATAAGAAGAGAAACACCAATACAGTGGTTGATACACTTTCTAGTCGTCATACCCTCATCACAACGTTGCAAGCTGAAGTGCTTGGATTTGGTACCCTACTTGATCAATATGAGCATGACCTACATTTTGGGCTACAGTAGACGGATTCTACTTAAGTGAAGGTTTCTTGATGAAAGGCAAGTAGATGTGCATGCCAAGTGGTTCAATAAGGGAGCTACTGGTTCGAGAAGCTCATGTCAAGGGTTTGGCTAGCCATTTTGGGGAAAAGAAAATGATTAAAATATTGAAGGAACATTTTTACTGGCCTAGGATGATTAAGGATGTACACCAAATACTTCAGGGGTGCAAGGTGTGTAAGTATGCTAAAGGGAGGAGAGAGCTTTATGGAGAGTATATGCCCCTGGCAATTCTCGAGTAGCCATGGATCGATATACGCATGGATTTCATGCTTGGCCTTCCCTACATGCTGTGAAGATACGATTCGATCATGGTAGTGGTCGATTAGTTTAGCAAGATAGGCTACTTCATTCCTTACCATAGGACTAATGATGCTTTATTCATCGCTAACCTCTTTTTACAGGAAATTGTGCTACTATATGGACTGCCAAGAAGTATTGTATCTAATTGTGATTCGAAATTCACAAGCTTCTTTTGGAAAACCCTATGGAGGAAACTTGACACTAAGCTCATGTTCAGTACCTCTTGCCACCTTTAAACAGATGACCAAACTGAAATAGTTAACAGAACAATTGGTAGCCTCCTGCATGCCACTATTGGAAAGAACTCTCGTGAGTGGGATTTATGCCTACCAATCATCGAATTTACCTATAATCGCTCAACTCATAGCTCTACTAGAACATCAGCATTTGAGATTATTTATGGATTCAACCCAAACCTACCCTTGGACCTAGTTAACAATTCGTCTACATAAGGGGAGAGTCAATTCGACCTGTAGTATACTAAGGAATTTCATAAGTTACACCAAAGAATTGCCGAGCAATTGTCCAAAACTGTGGCTCGATAGAAGGAAACAAATCATTTATGCTCCGAGGGACCTTATCTGGATCCATCTTAGCAAAGAACGCTTCCCTAACACAAGGACGAACAAATTATAACCCAAAGTGGATGGACCCTATAGGATCCTAAGGCACCTTAACGATAATACCTACAAGATTAAGCTACTCGAAGGTTTCGACGTATCCACCACATTCAATGTTGCCAACTTAACTCCATATGTGCTTGATGATTACGAAGGCCAAGATTTGAGGGCAAATCTTCAATAACCCTGAGAAACTGATGCACTGCTAGCCAACAGTCCCATTACTCGTACGTACCTCCAAGGCCTCCAATCCCTCTCCTGAAGAATTCTCTCTCAACAACCTGCTGATGATAAGAAGCTGTACATCGAAGAAAGGTGGTTGAACTCCCTGAGCTCTTCACATTGTCATACGTTGATCTGTACACTCAATAGTAATGATGCCGACCGTTCCTTTGCCAAGGACTCTATGCCGAGTACTCCGATAAACTGCTGCCGAGAATCTCTTACTAAGTGACGAGAGACTCACTTAAACAGCCGAGTAGTTTTCTCTTGGCATACCACCATCTCTTTCGTCCCGTCCCCTTTAGTGCCGCAACATTTTGACCCTTCCCACCTGTTGTACTTAAAGAATATTCGTACGGGACCAATGCTACACTGCCAGCTATCCACTTCGTCTGACATTTAACTACTTTTCCATTTTAGGTTTGTTGTCCTTTTTACCCTTTTCGTATGTACTAGGAATCCCCTTTTTGTAAATACTTTCTTATAATTTCTTTATTTATAATGCTACCCTAGGGACTTACTATAACTAGTCCTTTTCTCTTATAAACAAGATAGAACTTACATCTTAATACGGAATACTCTGTTCTTATGAGACAATCCTCTCCATGTCCATACCCCTTACACTCTTATCTAATCTTGCCAAGTAGCTCAGGATTAGCGACGGGTAGAACTTGACATCAACTTATGCATCATATCAAGTGAGGTGTTAAGTTATATTGTGTTCGTTGGTAAGTCACATCCTCCAAGCAGCTTCATGTCAGCTATTCTTTTCAATTATAGATCGTTTTCCTCTAATTTTCTGTAATATCTCAAAGGACCCATTTCAATTCAATTCTACCCCAGTAAGCCTTAGTGATAACTGAGCTCCTAGGCACACCAAATTTGAGGCAGATAAGTCACCTGTAGAGATAAAACCTTAAAGGGTGCACTCAAAAAGAAAACATCATTACCATACTAGTCCCAATATATCGATTACTTAAGGATAGAACTCAAACTAGACGTGTAATATACCGATTACTTAAGGAAAGGAAGATGAAGAAAGAGAACATTATGGCTATGTTGGTCCTAAAAACATGAAAAGGGTACACTCAAAAAGAGTTAAAGGAGAGATATAAAGTTAGAGATCCGATAGTTGACACTTTAGGAGAGTCGTCCTAAAATTTTGCATATCTAGTAAATTATTCTTTCTCACTAAGAGTATACAAGGGTGTGACACCCACTAGATGGGCCATTGAATTTGAGGAAGATAGGTATGTCAAGGAAGAGAAGAAGTCGGTTGGAGTGATAGGTATGATTGGAGACGGTACTAAACCTTTTGTTTCCGAGTATTTTAGAAAGAACAAGGAAGTGGAAGAGGTCGTTAAGCCTAAGAAGATCATCTTCAATGTTCCACCAACACTAGAAAATTATAAAGCTACCCTTTGAATTGCCATGTAGTAAACTAACCTCATTGCCTATGATTGGAGGACTAATTTACGTGGCCCATGTGTATGACCAAATCGAAGAGGCTAAGAGGAAAGTTACTGTAAAGGATGATTCCCAAAAGATTTTTGAAGTTAGTGATAAGAAAAGGATCAAAACTTGATCAAAAAGATCATGAAAGCGAGTATATACAAGATCATGGACCAACTAGCTAAGGTACTAACCTAGATATCCCCAATGGGCCCATTACTATCTTCAGATACCCATCAAGAAGCTCTAATCAATACTCTCAAGAAGGTTAAGCTGTCTGAGTGGATTTCTACTAAAAAGTTGGGCCTGATAGTTAACTTTATAGTTGCCATAGATAAAAAAGAATTTTCACCGAAGGAATTGGGCAAGGACGGTAATCAAAGCACTAAGCCCCTTTTCAAAATGGTCAAGTATGAAGTTAGGGTAGTGATGGCTTAAGTCCTAATTGATAATGGATCTTCTTTAAATGTGTATCCATTGGTGACATTGAATATTCTCAAGGTAGATGTAACTAAGATGAAACATAGCTCAATAATTGTTCGAGCATTTAATGAGGCAAAAAGGGAGATACTTAGAGAGATTAGGCTTTAGGTTGAAATTGGCCTATAGATGTTCACTATCCCCTTCTAAGTTTTAGACATCCCTAAGACTTTCAACCTTCTATTACATAAGCCCTTGATACATTTTGCAGGGGCCATCCATTGACTTTACATCAAAAGGTAAAGTTCGCAACCAATGGACAGCTAGAGTCCTTGGGGAGTAAGATTATATGAGTTGTACAAGGAGACAGTGATTCCATATATTGGAAGTCAGGAATTGGAGGAACCAGGGTTATAGTTTTTTTATTAATTCAATATGGTTGAAGTTCTAAAGTAGGGGGCAAGGGGTCATTCAGATCATCTAGGGTCTAAATAATAAATTGGGACATTTAGGTTAGGATATGAGCCTACTAAAGCAAAAGTTTAGGAGATGAAGATCAAGATAAAGGACAAGAGAGGAGGCATGCTAGACTACACAAACATGGACTTCACTTACATTCGTGAAACTTTTCTAGCACCTCCATTTATTCAAGAGCTAGAAGTGATCTACCTCACCAAAGCCTTTAGCTAACAATGCACAATCAATCCAAGGGATAAGAAAAGCAATAGAAGTAGCAACATTATACAACAATTGAGCTATCGTTTTTCTTTCCCTATCAATAGGTCTCTTTTAGATAAAAGTTTAGATATGAGGAGCATTTAGTCTGATTTTAGTCCAATTGAGTCTATTTCCAATTTTTTTTTTTTTTCGTCTTAGGCCCTTCCAACAAACAACAATGCTTACTACGTTTAGTTCCATTAATAAAGTTTCATTGCCTTTCCTTCAAGTGCTTTTCACTTTTCATTTATTCCCTGTCTTTTTGTTTCTTTTTTATTTACTCTTTAAATCAAGCAAAATTAATGAAAGTCACGGATATCTCACACCAATCAACAATCAAAGTACAAATATCACCTTTGGCCCTACCAGGTTAAACGTCGACCCTAAACAAAATACAAAAGAGTTGGTGTCAATTTAAACAACGCAAAATATTCATTGATGAGCTAGTGGTGGTAGTTAACTTAGGGTAAAAAAGAAAAATTGAGGAACCTAAAAATTGGGGGCAATTTGATAAATAATCAAAAAGTAGAGTTATTACAATTGCTATCAAAATATTTAGATGTATTTTCCCAATCTTATGAGACATGCTAGAGTTGGATTTATCAATAGTAGTCCACAAGTTACCTACGAAAGAGGGTGTAGGCTTAATATACTTTTGAAAATAAAGGAGGAAGTAAATAAGTTACTAGAATTAGATTCATAGAAGTGTCAAACTACTTGAAATGGATGGAAAATGTAGTATCAATGCTTCAAAAGAATGAAAAGGTTAAGTCTATGTAGACTTCTATAACTTGAATCGAGTGACACTTAAGGATAATTTTCCTTTACCACATATTAATGTCTTAGTTGATAATACTATCGAAAATCATCTCCTCATTTATGGATAGTTTACTAATATATGATCAAATTAGGATGCAAAGTAAGAGAAGTCCAAAACAACTTTTGTCACCACTTGGGGAACATTTTGCTATAAGGTAATGAATTTCGAGTTGAAGAATACTAGGGAAACTTACCAGTGTGCCATGGTAGCATTGTTCTATGATATGATGCATAAGGAAATAGAAGTCTATGTGGATGACATGATTGCTAAGTCTAAAGAAGATGAGATTCATGTAGAGGTTTTTGTGGAAGTTGTTTGAAAGATAGAGAAAATTTTAGTTAAAATCTAACCCTAAAAAGTGCACATTTGGAGTCACTTTAAGCAAACTTTAGGTTTCTATCATTAATAGAAAAGTAATTGAGGTAGATTCGGATAAAGTAAGGGTAATCTTAGATGTTAGCATCAAGAGCTTTGAAAGAAGATAGAGGTCTGTTAGGAAACTTGAATTACATTGCTTGCTTCATAACACAACTCACTAATAAATGCAAATATTTATTCAAGCTCTTAATGCAGCAATGGAGTGGATGAGGATTATGAAAAGGAATTTGCCAAAATCAAGGAGTACTGAATGAATCCACCAACATTGGTTACTCCCACACTGGATCGACCTTTAATTATGTATTTGATAACTTTCCCTAAGTCCATAGGGTGCACGCTGGGGCAAAGAGATGAGATAAGAAGGAAGGAACATCCCATATACTACTTGAGTAAGAAGTTTAGTGTAAGAGAACAAAAATACTCAAAAGTGGAAAGGACTTGTTGTGACTTAGTGTGGGTAATGCATAGACTCGGACAGTATACTCTCTACTACCCAATAGAGCTTTTGATGAAGCACGACCTATTAAGGTATTTAGTAGAGAAACTAAGATTAATTGGGAGAATCTCTAGGTAGCAAATGTTACTTTTTGAATTTGATATAAGATATGTGAGCCAAAACTCAATGAAGGCGCAAGCCTTGGTGGATCAGTTAATGAAGCACCCGATTAAAGGTAATGCCAATAGCTCTAAAGCTCATTTCCCTAATGAAGATGTGATTATAACTAGTGTGTTATGTGATGAAAAACCTGAATGGAGGATGTATTTTGATAGAGCAACCAATGTGTTTGGATGCAAACTAAGGGTAGTGTTGGTGTCTTCTGAAAGCAGCAAGGTTAGCATTCCCACATACAAACAATGTAACAGAATATAGGGCATGCAAGATGGCCTTAAACATTGGAACATGAAAGCTTAAAGTGTATCAAGATTAATCTCTTATAGTTCTCCAAATATTAAGAGAATATAAGATGAGAGATAGTAAACAGATACCATATCATGACCACTTGAGGGAATTGATAGAAAGGTTTGAAAAGAATTCTTTCGCTTATATCTCAAGGACTTAAAATCGATTTGCTAATGCATTAGTAACCTTATCTTCTATGGTATAAATCACGGATAAGATATGAATTCAACCTCTGAAGATCGATATGGAAGAGAAACTAACCTTTAGCTTAGCCACTAAGGACCAAAAAAGAAGCCCTAGTACTATAACATTTAAAAACTTCTCCAAGTGAGCAAGTTTCCAAAAGAAGCGGATAAAAAGGACTAGAAAGTATTAAAAAAATTGACTGCTTACTTCTTGGTAAGTAGATCTACCTTGCAAGAGGTTGTTTAACACTAACCTCCCGAGATGTGTAGATGAGGATGAAGATAAAAAGTTGATGAAGTATATGAGGGAGTTTATAGGCCCCATATGAATCGATACATGTCTGTCGGGAAGATTATGAGAATAGGGTATTTTTGGATAACCATGGAGTTGGATTGCATCAAGCATGTGAGTCGTTGCCACCTATGCTAGATATATGCAAGCAAGATTAATGCTCTATCCTAAGAGTTGCATGTACTGTTAGCCCCGTAGCCTTTTTCAATATAGGGAATAGATATGATTGGTCCAATATCACTAAAAGCTTCAAACAAACATAGGTTCATTTTGGTGGTGATCGACTATTCTAAAAGGTAGGTAGAATACGTCTTATGCTAATATGAATAAGGGAGTGGTATTCGAGTTTCTTAAGAGAGATACAATTACAAGATACAATGCATTAGAGTCCATCATTACAAACAGCAACTCCAATTTGAATAATAAGTTGATGGTCAACGTATGTAGTTAATTTAAAATTAATCACAAAAACTCAACTCGATATAAACTACAAATGAATGGTATAGTTGAAGCTACTAACAAGAATATCAAGAGGATTATTGAAAAGATGGCAATTACTTACAAGGACTGGCATGAGATGCTACCCTTGGCTCTCTTAGCATATAAAACCTCAGTTAAAACCTATATATTCACTAGTGTACAGAACTAAAGCAATGCTTCCTATTGAAATAGAAATACTATCCTCTCAAGTGTTAGTAGAGACTTAGCTCAATGAAGCAAAGTAAGTAAGAAAGTAAATGGAGCATTTGAATCTTATTGATGGGAGGAGACTTATAACAACATCTCATGGTCAATGCTACTAATAGAGGATGATTAGAACCTTTAATACAAAGGTACGACCAAGAAATTTCAAGGAGGGTGATTTGGTTTTGAAAAAGGTACTACCAAATATAAAAGATCCTAGAGGGAAGTCTACCCCAAATTATTAAGGCCCTTGCATTGTAAAAACAGTGTTGTCAAGAGGTGCATTAGTATTAGAAAAGATGGATAGTCCAAACTTAAGGGATCCTATAAATTCGAATGCAATCAAATTGTACTATCCTTCAAATGCTAAGTTCAATGAGATTTAATTTCTTCTTAAAAATTGTTTGTGGTTAAATTTTCATCATTTACAAGCAACTTTGACATCCATGGAAGTCGTTAACACTAGATTCATCATTGATGGAGAAAGGTCCATACCATTGATAAGTTATTCCCTTTATTCTCTTTCATTATCTTAAACACCTAATTTTCACATGATTGTCACATAATTATCCTATCAAAAGAAAACCTAAACCACCAAATAATTGTGGAATTAAATGCTCCTTTGTGATCTATTCTCATTTTGAATAAGAAATATATTTTAAAGATCGAACCAATTGCAAAGGCAAAAAGGTGAATATTAAACTTGGCTTAAAGTCAAGACTGCTTTCTTCAAAGATTCTTAAGAGATCTATCCTCTTAAGGATACCCGCTAATCAAGCTAGGATCACTTTCATCAAAAGATTTTTAAGAGATCTATCCACTTAAGGATGCCCACCATTTCAAGTCGGGACCATTTTCTTCAAAAGATTCTTATCCTCTTAAGGATGCTTGCTAATTCAAGCTAGGACTGTGTTCTTTGAAAGATTCCTTAGATATCTATCCTCTTAAGGATACTTGCCTATTCAAGCCAAGACCCTTTTAGCAAATCTCTTTAATCAAAAGACATATCCTTTTAAGAAATCAATTCTTTAAGAGATCTTTCCTCTAATGGGATCCTTGGTAAAATAACTTTTTTAAAAGATCTATCCTCTCAAACCAACACCCAAGACCATTAAGGCAAAAATGGGCATGTCTTTTGCATTTGTAGTGAAGTTTTACTCAAACTTCATTACAAAAAAGAGCAACTGTAGACACTCTATTTTTACCACCCTTTTTATTTTAATTTTGCCAGGTTTACAAATATATATATATATATATATATAAATAGAAAAAATACAAAGAAAATGTATCAAAAATGTCCTAGTCAAATCAGTAAATCACTTATGGTCGAAGAAAACAATTTTATAATCAACTATATATGTGCAATTTGATAAATTTCAAGTTCTTAAAAAATATTGGGTTTTATTTTAAATAAATATTTTTTAGCAAAGTCCGGCAAAATGTTATAGAGACATGATGAGCATTCAATTTAAATTAGTAAAAGCTTCAAATGGGGTTTTCATTAAATTTAGATTGAATTTTTTTGAATAGATCGAATAATTAATAAATTAGAACTGAAAATTTATCAAAATGAATCCAAGGTCAAAAATTCTTTTATATATATATTTTTCATTATTTGATTGTCTTAGGGTGTTTTAATTAATTCATAAACTAAATTGGATTAGACTAATTTTGGGTTTGGAGGCCCATTATAAATCTAGCCATGGAATAAAAATGGGTTGCATTTATATTTGACAAAAAAAAAAAAAAAAAAAGCTAGCTCAATTGGTTATGATACACATATGTTATCCAACAAGTCTTGGGGTCGAGCGTTACAAACCAAAATTGTGCTTTCTTTTTTTACACCTCGCCCATGTCACATGCATGGCATGTGATGAATGTATCATCTTCACCAAATGAAATTACGCTTTCTTTTTTATGCCCTTGCCAAGTTATGTGCATGGAATGTGACAAATGTATCATCTTACTCAACTAAAATTACGCTTTCTTTTTTTTCACCCTGCCAAAGTCACGTGCATGGCACGTGACAATTGTATCATCTTCCCCTACTGACATCCTTAGTAAAATCTACATTCTAGAATATGGATCCACAACATATTTTGCCAAATCTTTGTTATTTTTATGCAAATGTGGAAGAAAATTCATAAAATCATTATCAAAACACCCAAATCTTGTAAAGATGTATACTAATATTCACAAAAAGAAGATTTGATAAAGTCAATCATCAAATT
Organism: Lumnitzera littorea; assembly: GCA_024138015.1. Classification (NCBI taxonomy): domain Eukaryota; kingdom Viridiplantae; phylum Streptophyta; class Magnoliopsida; order Myrtales; family Combretaceae; genus Lumnitzera; species Lumnitzera littorea. The sequence continues at coordinate 74,356,566 of JAMXBB010000012.1, read as the reverse complement.
AAGCTTTATCCATGGCTACTATGTATGATATGTGCTAATCCCAAGCTTCAAAATTGATCCAATTTGTGTCGTTATAAATATTTTGATTCGACTAACATAAGAACATGATCAATTTTACTCACAAATACCACAAAATCACTCATCTGTTACTTTTGCTCTCTAAATTCCTCCATAACCAAACACTTTCCCTGTCTTCTCAAGCTCACTTCACACACAACACCAAAGCCTCCTACTACTTCCATTGTGTTTTTGGAGTTCTATACATCCAAAACACACTATTTTTTTTTTTTATTGATTTCCCTCGAATCAATCATAATAAATCACTACCATCATGGATTACCTTCACCATATCTCCTCTACCATACAATTTGGGTAGAAAGTAACCACACAAAGTGTTCATGGTACCTAGAAACCTTAGGGGCTATTGGTTCTTCTTGTGCATGTGTCGCATGTGAAAATTTTCATGTTTCTTTTATAAAATAGCATTAGCATGGTTCTTCACTAAAAAAATAATATGTTGCATAAAACCATGTTTTTACATAAATACTGCATCTTTTAAGTAGACATATTAGGTTTTTTTTTAATAAAAAGGTTTTGCCACATAGTTGGTTTTTCAAAAAGAAAAAAATCTTAATCTAGTTTTTTTTAAAAAAAAAAATTAGGTTCTTTGTAAGGTTTTTTCAAATTTTAGTAATAAAATTAGGTTTTCTAGATTTTTTTTCAAATAAAAATAAATTTGAGAAAAACATAAACTCTATTTATTTCCATAAATAAAAGCAACTTACGCACTAAAGTTTTTATAAAAAAATAAATAGACATTGGTTTTATCTCAATTAACAGGTATTTAAGCACCATTAGGGCAATGATTAAAAAAATTTAGAAATTCATAATTAAGAAACCATTTTTTTTCTTGCAATTTTCATTTTTTGTTGTTTTTATTCCATTAGAAGAAAAATAAAATAAAAATAAAGGCCTCTTAATTAGCTTTTTCAAGATTTCTACATGACAACCTTAGTCCGAAGTTATCTCTCGAACTTGTTTCTCTTTTATAAAAATTTTTAGACTAGTAGCTTGATTAGGTTTTTCTACCCATTCACCTAATCGATATTTTTACCAGCTTCAATTGATTGGCGACTCTAAATTATTTTTTCTAAATTATTTCTTTTTTTAAGAAAAATATTTTTAAAAAATTTTTCAAGAAAATATTTTCCTTAATTTTATGTCCAATAACTTTTACTAAGCAAGCTAAACTTTATGAATGTTAAATTAAGAAAAAAATCCAAATTAGGGCTCAACAATAAAGAATCAGTAAACTCAGTTAAAAACATAAATTTCTACTGATTTAATATATAAACTCAATTAAAAACGTAAATTTCTACATGAAATGATTTTATATCCAAGTAAACTTGAGAAAGCCTTCTAAAATTATAAACTCATAAAATTGCATAGGTGAAAACATAATTTTAACAACTATGGTTATGACCCTGTTTGTATTAGGTGTCATCAATGAGGGTGTAGTTGGTAGCTTCATACATGAGTTTCCTAATGTCTAGGAAGGGGAACTATTCTGTTTCTTAAGTATTAGAGGATTGGTTCCACCCAACAAGATAGCTTATGCTATATGTATTTGTAAGACTTCCTGGTGCTAATTATCTATGCTTCAATCTGTTAAGTAGGTTGCAAAGAGTTTATCATGAACTGAGAACGGTTTAGTCGTGGCAGACACCGTATGCTGTACGAAGAACCCTTGATTGGTTACCCTTCCAATCATGAACTCTTCACACAGTATACAAGGCTCTACAATCACTAGTTTCCCAAGAACATACAGATTCACATAATATCATCACACAAACATATTTATATAAAATTTGAACTACAAAGCTTACAATACACAATAATTTAGTATATCTAAGTCTATAATACTAGTAAAACATAAGTACATGAGTAAGAGTTTACATAAACTGTTCTCTCTCAATACACAAGCTAACTTGTGGCATTCCCCAACCAACCTCTACGAATAAGTTTTCCTGCAGCAAAAGTTTAAAGGGGTGTAAACCTAAGCTTAGTGAGCAAAACCCTTAGCCACATCACAGGCAAGTTATAAATACATTATATTCACGCATATGAATGAATGATCAAACATAATGCCAAACAATACGTATAGTTAACTAAACCATATATGTAACTCAGATTTAATGCCCTCCGAAGTCAGGGTTGGAGTATACACGGCACCAATCAGATCCAGGTATTATACTAGAACTTACTTTACTACAGAACTCTACGTTCTGTACTTAAATCAAATAAGTCTTTTATTTTCATAAAAACCAAGTTCTAATATAATCGTGAGTAGGCCCTCGCAGTCCACACTCACCCCTAAATGGAGGCCTCTAAACTCAACCCCTAGCTAGGTGGTTGGCACCTCCAACCCCTAGCTAGGTGGTTGGCACCTCCAACACCTAGTGTTCTTGCGGGCCAAGGTAAGGTCATTTTGTATGAATACACCGTACAAAACCAATAAATTAATAATAACAACCCTCAAATAGCCTCTCTTTACCTCCGTATAATGTGACGGCTGAAATTATATCTATGCAATGCATGTTAATGTATGTACCAGTTTCTTTTTTTATAAACCGAGTATAATTAAGTTCAAATTATGCTGTGACCATCCAATAGTACATACAATCATTTTTTATACTACCATACAACAAATAATGCATTTTCTGTACTTAAGGTAAATTCACAACTCAACACATAATAACATATACAAACGTTTCCCAAACCCCATACAGTAATCAATTAACAATAATATTTAAGTCCACTATCTATAATCACATACAAGCATGGAATCATAGGGTAAATACTCACTTGGCCATAACGACTCGCTTTAATCGTAGTAATTAATCGAGAGATCCTCGCTCACCTCGAGATCCTCGCTCACCTCGAGATCACCTAATCATTACGATATGATAACGCTAGTAAATAATTGAATTAACTAATAACTCTAAGTATCTATTTACCTAATTCTACTTAAATTACTATCAACTTTTATCCAATTAGATTTTATTATTAATCGTATGTAACTTTTTCATTCTATTTCCGATATTTATGAATTTATAGTCGTTTTTCATCGTTTTCGAACGTACGTTCTCACGATGATGTCCGTTTTAGATGATAAAACCCGTGTTTTACAATATGAACTAAATTTATAGAAATTTTAGCTATGGAAACTTAATTATTCTTATTGCTTATATTTATATCTTTTGTTTATACTTAATGATTTAGTTAACCCTTAAATTCTTATACTTAGAGGATTTTACTTTGCTATTACTAATTCATATACTTAATTAAGTATAATCCAATTTAGAAAGTGTATTAGGGTTTATTAATTTATGTACCTAATTATTATACACTCTTCTTATTTCTTATTTTATAAACCTATACTTATGTCATCACTTACATCATCATTTGCTTATGTCATGGCTTATGTCATCTTTTAATTACCTCATTGCTTAGTTCATCATTTGATTACATATGCCTTATCTCATGATTATGTAATATCTAAAAAGCTTATATACACTTCACTTAAACTATTATGTACATATACCGTTACTATACTTATATGTATACTAGTATATTTATAGATATACTTATACTTATACTTATACCGTATTTATACTTGAATACATACTCATATACCTATACGATCATATATGTATTTTTATACAAATTTCGTATGCCTAATTTTGCTCTTAAGAAAACCTTCCTAATTTCATTCTTTTGTATTTTTAAGTGTGTATTTAATATAGTATAGGTATGTATAGGTAGGATTTGTCTTAGTTTAGGTTATGTACATAATAAATACTCATGTACAAAGATCCTCATACTTGTATTCTTCTAGTATATCCTTATATACACATACTTAAGGGCATATACACATGTATTCCTTTCCTCTTCGTCATGATTCCTATTTTTCTATACTTAAAAATGGAAACTTTATGTCCTATTCTACAAGATCACACATAACATATATTTACTTATCTAATCTACCTAATTACCTAACTAATGAGTAATATAAAGCAACATAAAGTAACTTGATCGCATACCTTAATTTATGTTTGAATTATGGAAACAAAGAGGAAAGTTTTGAAAGTGAAAGAGGAGAGGAAGTATCACGACAATGGAGGTGGGGTTTGCTTTGTTTCTTTTTGTTTTGTTTTGATTATGGAAGGAAGAAAATGGTAGGGTCTATAAGGAAAATGGGTAGACAGCAATTAAGGAGGAGAAGAGAAGAGAAAAACTAAAAGAAATGAAAAGAAAAGAAATCATTAGATGGTTAGATATTTTCTTATGCATTAGTGTCTTTTGTTGACTTTTCAAATTGTTGACTTTAGTCAACCCTTTGACCTTGGTCAATATGTGTTAACTTAGTCAACTTTCCTTAAGCATATGCCATTTTGTACACATAATGTAGTAATTAAGGGAAATTAAGGTAAAAATTAAGAAAATGAAAGGAAATGAGGCATTTGGTGAATTGATTAGTAAAAATAGATGATGAGGTCTCACTTTAGGTATTTATAGCCTATATACATCATTTGGTAAGCTACTTAGTATAACTAGCATGAAAAGCATTAATTAGGGTGTTAATGTTCACTACATTTAGCTTAAGCTTTAACTATACCCCTAACTCTATGTAATACTATCTTAATCATATATTTAAAAGATAAATGTAATATATGATTCATTATCCTAATTTCTAAGGGACTACTTAAGGATTCTAAATATATAAGCATAATTGAAAGTCATCTCTAATCTTTCGCTAATGATTTGGTAAAGTATAAGGGTTATATTATCAATTAGAGTTTTAGAGTATATTATGATGAATTAGTACACATATGTCTTTATGGTTATCATTTTAGGGTTTTTATCGCTTTTGAATAAAATCTTTAGTGTTTATATACATTTAGGGTATGAATGTTTCATACGCGATTAATTAGTTCTTTTAGAATTTTCACTTTCATTAGCCTTGTCAACTCCTAAATTATCTAACATACTCAAGTCTATTTCAAAAGTTAGATCGAGAATTTTAGGAGCTTACAGAGTTTGTGGTCCTTTTCTAAGTCTGAGATTCCAATAGAGGCGAACTTAAGAGTTCATCTAACATAAGTTTCTATATTCTAAGTATCTTCATGATGCTCTAAGATAAGTAGTTTGAGGTCAAGGTTCAGATCTCACTTAGGTACATAACCATGTTCTCATCTATGGCTTCGTATATGCCCTTGACATATTAGACTGCTAACATCAAATCAGAAAAAAATAAAAATAAAAAACAATTCAAGTTTTTCTACACCAATGTCTTTGGCCATCTTAAGGCTATTAATGAGGGCTTCATTCATCAACTTCATTATTACTTATAGCAAATCCAATTTTCAATGTGACAAATTTTTGTCCCCTACGAGCATTTAAGTACCAGTCTTGTACTGCTTCTAATTTGTGTGGTTGATCCATTGACGTGAAGGGTCTATACTAGTTAGTCACTAGCTAGGATCATCTCTTTGACACTATGTGTTTAGCTATGAAATTGGCTAGGACTTATGCTTTGACAACCTTGAGTAGTCAATATTGCACATTATAGGTGCTAAGATCCAGTACGTATTTGATCATGCAACCAAACAAGTCTAGCTTTTGTATTATGTTCCGCAGCGGTTACTGACTTAGCATAATGATTTGGTATACCTCGAAGTAACACTGGAGTCAACAATCCATGATTACAACTACTAAGGCAAACTTTTCCAATTTAGAGTATCTAATCTGGGGTCCTTGAAGGACATGGCTAACATAGTATACCGTTCAATGCTCTTTGCAATTCACCTAAACTAGTTTTCTTATAAAGAGGTAGCCTCACTCAAAATGGGCTTGAACAATATTGGTAAAGACATAAGGAACGCCCTAAGGTTTCGAAAGGCCTATTGGCATTAGTCAATCCATTGGAAATCCTTGGAGTTCCTCAAAATTTTGAAGAATTCAATACACCTATCAATATTTTTGGACACGAACTTGCTCAAGGTGGCTACTATTTTTGCTAGTAGAGTTTTAGGGCTTCCTAGGGCGCTATGGGCTTAGTCTAAGAAATTCAATTCATTAAGGAAGCATCCTACTCGATAGATAGGGGGTGACTTGCTACACTAAAGAAAATATCTAATGTAGTCACTCCGATACTTAAGTTATACAGAAGGAGAGGAGAGTTTAAGCTCAATGAAGAGTAAGCATGTGGGATTATATTTGTCTTGAGATTTAGATTAAGGACTTACATTTTTAAGGGCATAAAGAATTTATAGAATGCATCTCTATCCCTTTGGTCAAGTAGAGACATGTAGCCTTGGGATTTGGGGGAGTTATAAAGACTTCCTAAACATCAATAAAGGAAATAATTACTCTTAAACTTTATACCCGTCTTATTATTCTCATTATTGTACAATGCTATACAATTGAGCCATATGGTTGATATAGGATAAACCACTAGTTGTCACATCACACTAAATATGATGTGAGTGTTGTATGGATAAGTAAGGATTGGTTCACCATGACTTGTGTCGCAAAGGTCATGGGCTTACTTGGGACTTCTCACCATCCTAGCTTTGTGGTTGGTGTAGCCTCTGGTCCGTCAATCTCGGGCTTAGCCAAAGGTAGGGTCGTCGAGCCAGATGGAGGCCAACCAGCCAGATCAACAGCGTAATAGTTGGTCCTAAGCTTGGTCGGGGTTCGAGTTGTCCGACCGAAGCAATAGTAAGCCATCCGGATGGCATAGCAACCGCTTGCCACGTAGACCAAACTTGTACCAGATCCTCGTTCGTTAGGGAGGCAGCCTTGGACTGTCCTAGTCTTGAGCTTTTGGGTTAATCGGTCCCAGGCTTAATCGGGGTTCGAGTTGTCCGACCGGAGTAGTAGTTAGCCGTTCGGATGGCGTGGCAACCACTTGGCCACATAGACCAAACTCGTACCAGATCCTCGTTCGTTGTAGCCTTGGACTGTCCTGGTCTTGGGCTTTTGGGTTATTAGGCTGTACCCAATCGCTACTAACAGAAGCAAATGACAAATTTTAATACATAGAGAATTCACTAGTATTGATGTAATATGTTATACTATATTAATATGCCTATGTATAACATAGTATTCTACTTGATATAAATTATAGAAATGTATTATACAATATATATCGTATTCTAGTTAAAACACACAAATTCGATATGTGCTACATACATATAATATGTTTTAAAAGAAAACATATAGAGGTATGACTATAGGAGGACGACTGTTTACAACCTGCAGAAAAAGAACAAGAATACCAACATATATGAAAACATTAGAAAACACATAGAGGTATTTCAACAAGATTGACGGAAATAAATAAATGCATTACACCATGAGTGATGTAGAGATAGAGCGTTAGGCCAGACTCAGAAATGGATAAACAAAAGGTTGGGACTCGAATTCTGTAGACAGCAGCAGTTTGAAGATACAAATTTAACTATAGTGGAATCCAGAAACATAAGAGCATATTACCATTTCATGTGACAACATGGCAACATATTTTAAGATTTTGAATGCTACACTATGGTACATTATATGTATACACAATCATAAGATCTATTTTGTCACATGAACCATTACCAGGTTCCCCCTCCCCATTTTGTTAAGTAATTCCAGTTTCTATCACATTTCTTGCGATAATGTCTACAATCTAAAGAAAAGTAAATTCACTGGCCTGTATCTAACAGCAAGATATCTAATTTTTGCAGGAACAACTAACTAGAAACATCAATATGAGCAGCCCATTCTGTCTAGGCATTCTGAATAAGGTACTCATGTCTAATCAAACAACAGTGACCTCCAATTGCCAATATGATGAGGAACAGCAGAGTGAATCCCCCATGGCAGGTAAGCAATCAACCAATTTAATCTTGCAGCAGCAGGACACTTTCAGAAGACCCAAAATCATGACGCCCTTGACTAACTTGACCTCTATGCAGGCCAGATCAGTAGGGAAACAAGCAGATGGCATCCTTACGATACAGTCTGCTTCCTCATGTACGACTTGGAATAGCAGTGAGCAACTTCACCACAAAAATAAGTGAATTACTGATCCATTACATGCTCTCCTGAATCAAGCTTTCTCTGCTCTATGTATAACAAATTGGTCAACAATTTTAACTGTATTTATGGGGTCCTGTACAGGAGAAGCAGCAGTCCATTTACTGGGAAAATCCCTCAGGTGACTCTTTCGATGCTGCTTCGACTCTTTATCCCATTCGGGATCCAACTTCCATTCCTTAGGAACCTGCATTATGGTCATGAACATATATAAGAAGTCAATTCAACTTCATCTAAACAAATAATCATTTCACTGGGTGAACTAAATAAGAGTTATTTTTATGATGCATTATGGTCATGCACAAGGAAAAACATAATCTTATGATAAAGCACATTATCCTGGAAAAATGCTTGTTAACATACCATTGTTTGATTCCAAATCCATCAATCCCCAATGTTTAAAGAGACTCAAAAAGAATTCCACATTTCTTTCTCGCCAAATGTTTAATAAGTATCTGAAAAATTGCTATTTAATACAGTTAACAAAATGCTTAGGGGCCACTTATTTTATAAATTCGCATATAGGTAAACACCTAAATATCTTGGAAGCATGAATTTGGTTATTTTGACAAAAGTGAAATAACATTTGGGAAAGAATATATCCAAATAATAAAAAAAACAAGATCCTTTTGTTTGGCACCATAATAGTGAACAACACTGAAATCATTATCTTCAATTCTGTAACTTCAATCTCAGATCCAAAAATACAACAATCAGAAACTTCATATGCATAGCATATAAGTTTGATTACACAATGATGGATCAACAATAGTGGAAGAAACACAACTTCCACCACATATATCCAAATAAGGGATTCACTATGATGCACATACCTTGTCAACTGCAAGGGTATAAACTTCAAGATCACCATCCCTAGATATGTGAAAGCGCGTAAAAGACTTGTAGTTAGCTATTCGGAGAGAAGAGAAGGCTTCATCAAAATGTATGTGAAGCCAGTTTATGCAGATGTATAAGTAGCTTCCAAAAACCAAAGAGACCACCGGTGTTGAGAAGACCCAGAAATACAGGAAAACAGAAGCATAATAGATGGCAGCACCACTGCGAGGTAATGATTCCATCCCATTCTGGCAAATTTTTGTTCGTGTTACAGCCATGACCTGAATGGTCCACGAGGTAATTTATGACTGGAATGAATGCGACAGAGAAAATAAAAAATAAAAAACCCATGATAACAATACGCAAATCATACCTCTGGAACATCAAATCCTGACATAAGATACTTTATACATGCAGGATAAAGGCCAAATGTCCATTGTTCGATACGAGCTCGAAGACCTGTTGGATCTGGAAAATGTTCGCTCTCCACTGCTCGATACCACTGGTACAGAGTATGATAGCCTAAAAATGAAATTTAGATCAGCATCACAAGCTCCATATCTCCATCTAACATGTCACTACAAGCATGTTGTGACATCACAAACTCAGGACTTCCACTATACAAAACTCTCCCCTCCTCAAAGTAGCAATGTGAAAGAACAACAAAACACAAAAGCAAGATTAACTCACATAAGAAATTTCAAGGATGGAGATAATTAACATATGCTATGTTGCACTAGAATTGCAATCTAGATTTATCAAAAAGGGATCCTGAGGATATCAAATACATACAAGATATCCTAAAATATGGAGCCACAGAAGAAAAAAAGGGGAGCCTACAAAAAGTACCAGGACGAAACACAAGAAATAGTGGAGGGAAAACACTCACCAGAAGTTGCCAGTAGTTTATGCCTAATGCATGTCTGTATGCCCAATTCCAAGAGCAACATAAGGATTATTGCAGCAGATAAGTGTGCAGCAACATGAAGAATTCCGATAATGACTCTCTTTTTACGTGACAATTTAGACGGTACAAATGAAATTGCTGCAATTAATAATAGTAAAACACCTGCTAGAGATATGTAAGAATGCTCCAATATATACGTGAAAGCATCCCACATAGTACTGAAGAAACTCCTCAAGTGGCCAGAAAAGGAATCTTCTTGTATAATATGATCAAGCTTGCACTGCAAATACAAGGGGGGGAATCATCAAGTGTTCAAAACCATGAAGAAAACCTTCCCACCTAAGAAAATATGCTCAACATGGAGTTGATTGAAGAAGATACCAAAGCAGAAGGTACAAATTTTAAATTGTTGAACCAACACACATGTATCCTAAAAAATAAAATTAAATATATAAAAACACGTGATATGTTGCTTGCAACTTATGTCCATACAAACTCCATATTATATGAGGAAAGATAAGGGGAAACTGAACAGCATATTATCAGAAATGGCCTACTCAAGCCTAGATTTCATGAACTGCTTATACTATTTAATAGTGAAGTTTGCATCCAAGATAAGTCAAAAAATTTACCTGAGGAAAGACCGAGAAGACCAAAATAAAGTAGATAATGCCACCAATGAAATCAAATTGCCAGTTCTTTTTTCGAAACTTCAAGATATTCCCTAAGGCAATCTGAAATAATGTAAAAAGAGAAAAGGCACAAATTCACCACATAATTATTCACAAAACCGCCAAATAAAGATGTAGAAAGAAATGCAAAAACATAATACCCGGCTTGAATCTTCAAAGGAGGGATAAGCAGCTTTACTTTCGTATGAAGTTCCATAAAAATGTTTGAAATTGCTAAAAACGTGCGTGGGGTGCAGAAATGCTCCACCACAACCATTCACGATCAGGTGGTGCACATAAACAGGCTTATCTGATGGAACATGGGAATGCCGCATGTAATGATGCAAGTCACCAGCAATTCGAACTTTGCACCTTCCCGCTAAAAAATCACGTATAAGATGAGCAACATTTTTCCCCGAAGTGTCATTCCAGTACCAATCAAGAAGCCAGTTAGGCTCATGTGTAATAACAATAACAGAGTCATCATCCTTGACCTGATGTATGGAAAAGAGAAAATTTATGTGAAACTAAGCAGCAGTATAATCTGGGAGTGACAAAGAAAGGCATAGACCAAATGACAGCAGTGTGATCCAATAGATATCTTCTGACTAAAATCAGCAAAGAAAAAGAAGAGGTAAACTCAATGATCAGAATGATTAGGGAAGCTCAAGTTTTGGAAATTACAGGGATCTTAGGCTCAAATACATGAACTCACCTAAAAGGAAGAAAATATATATGTGAGAACTCATCTAGGTAGCAATAATCAAATGAAATAGTAGATCACATTCTGTCCTAATTCATGTCTTCCTTACCACCTAGTCCATCAGAGTGTTCATCAAATGACTTATCAGGAAAGTAAGTCAACAGAATTTTTCATTCCTTCAATAGTGCATTTATATGCTACACAGACTGAAAGTCCAACCAAATTGAACAAAACACAAGACCCTCCCTACTCTAGGACAAATGATTGGCATTAGTACATTAGAAGTCCTCTATGTTTTTGCCATAATTCAATTGAGTCATCTTTGTTTGAAGTGAGCCATTTAAATCCTCCATGTTTGTACCAAAATCCAATCTAAGTCATCTTGATTTAAAATGAGTCATTTTAGTCTTCTATATTTCTATTGTCTCCCTCAACTAGTATCTCCTATGATTTATAGCCATAAACATAGAAGACTTACTTAAGGAGATGATACAAACATAGTGGACCTAAATACCTCACTTAAAACATAGAGAACTTAAATGAACTTTGGCATAAAAATAGAAGATTCAAAAAGATTCACTCAAAAAAGAGGACTCGATTGGATCTTGGCACAAATATAGAGGACTTCTAGTTACTTTTCTGATGATTGCGATTAAGGCCCAATAACTCTTTATACAGATGAACAAGGTCTTTGGATGAAATTCCACAAGGGACACTACTCAGAGCTAGCTGTGTAGCCCAACTTACACTTAACCAGTGGTTTATGTACCCTGAAATAGCAGGTTCATTTATGACCATGGCCCTACATTAAAAAAAGTCTATAATTTTAGTTACGCCTCTTTCCTTCCCACACAAAAAATGCAGCCCCAACAGCTGCATGCTCCCACCTTTTCAATTCCTAACAGTTATTTCTCAGTTGTAGCAATCTTTTAGGGTAATTAGCTGTCAGCATTCTAGCCATACTAGATGTGTAATTGTGAATGAATTAACCACTCAGAGAGGAAACAGGGATGGTTGATCTCCAAAGCGGATAAAAAAAGGGGGGGAAATGTCACTGCACTAAGCCATTGACTCGGGTTGCCAAAGGTCTTTTGCTAAGAGGCACTATTGATCCTTAAAGCATCTTTGCTTGGGTTGCCAAAGTCCAAATTCAGAGCTCTGATTTTCTAAGTAGAGAAGCAATATGACATCATTCGAAGGAGTATGTGTAACAGAAGCATTTAATGCCGATTAGGTAACTAAGTAACAAATGATACATCTCACAAAATTTTGTACTCCAAGAGTTATGCTATATTTTAAAGGTGCCCCTTTTATCCTACAAAGAATGCCTATGTTCACACAGTTCATATTCTAAATCTTGTTGGCAGTGCTAACCCAATCTTAATGGAGTCTCAAGATTGTATCTGCACTAAGTTTATGCTCCAAGTAAAAGTATATCATTATCATATATAAACGTATTGCATGTTAAATTAGAAAAGAATATGCATAAAGCACATGTATGAGCATATTTTGGGATCTCAAGACTCATATTTATCACTGTTTCATACGAACTTGAATTTTTCTAAAGACATGTCATGTAGACCAATGACAATGTTTGAAGTCCCAGATATTCAAGCATTACAGCTGCACTATTTTTCATACTAGATTTCAGTGAAGGGGAAATATAAACAACAATTTCTTAAGAGTACAAATTCTTTCAGTAGTCTGCATACATGCCAAAATATTGACCCAGGCTGGCAGCCCAACCTAAACAATGTAATTATAAGATCTTAAATGTTCACAAATGGCCAGGTTGTAACCATTAATGACCCAAAAAAGATTTGTCGCCATTGGCAGAACTTGAATAATTCTGGCCAAGTTCCTTGAAACTAGATAAAACAGAAACAAGAAGACCAAGTATAGGGCCAGACCACTACATCAAGTCATAGGTTTTGTAGGCAAGAGAAAAAGAGGGAGGGAGGGAAGGGGGAGGGAGGGAACAGTTTAGAAGATAAAAATACCTTGTTCTTTACAAGTTCTGAAAAGAACTTAAACTGGTACATATCAATATCACCATGAAGTGCCAGATCTAGACCAAATACCCACCATCCTTTTGGGAGTTGCAGAGCAAAATAACTCTTCTTCTGAGGCATTAACCACCCACCTAGCCAGCTCTTGAAACATATGTACCTCATAAAAGTATTAAGACCATCAAACCAATCTGTAAAGCAACAAAAGCAGTTCAGAACAATGGCAAATCTACAAAGCAAATAGCTATAGATGTCATAAACTTCAAGGGGGGGAAAAAATGAAAAAAAATAAAGAAGAAAGAAACAAAGAAACAAAATTCCCAATGAGAGACAACTGACCATGATTTCCTGGAATTATAAACGACTGTGGCCCATCATAGTGCTTTAGTTCAGTTATCCCAGAAGGCAAGTCAGGCTTGTTCACAGCTATTTGCTCTGGTTTGTAGGACGGAGGAGGCTGAAGTGCATACTCAAAAGGGCAAAAAAGCCTCCTTTCATAAGTAAACGTAGATGGATTTGGATACCTACAATTAATGAGTTAATGTATCAAAATCCTTGTACCATTCAACAAAGGCACAAGAATCATACCTATAACATCTATTTGTTATTAGACTGATTCCACTATGGCATTATCAAATCCTGCAACTTTTGAATACTCGATTAAATGATAAGTGACTTGGAAATAATTTCTATCAATAAACTCTAACATTAGGAGTTTGTTCAACTGGTCCTGCCCAGGGGTAAAAGTAATTAACTCTTGTACTATCACATAATGTCAGCTTCACCAAACCTTTAAACCATCACACAAAATCAGATGACATTTAATTAACTCTTATTCTACTAGCTAATGTCAGCTTCACCAATCACTTAAACCATTGCACAAAATCGGATGACATTTAATTAACTCTCATTCTACTAGTTAATGTCAACTTCACAAGTCTAAAACAATTACACAAATTTGGATGACATTTTATGGACAGATCCATATGTGAGAGCTTCTTTTGTTCACCAGATGCCAACCATGACTTCTTATGTCAACTTTCAATTAACATGACCTAATCTCACATGTTCCAACTACATTAAGTGAGTATTTTCCTCTATCCTTTATTAGCATAACGTTGAACTTTTATATGCAAATTTACATAAAATCTTTAGCATTGTGTTCCCAGATCAATTCAGAATTTCATATACAGTACCAATCATATTGTGCTATTATTGTTCTTATCATTTAACATTTTTCTTTAGTTGACCACACAATATCCTATTATCTTTATCATTTATATAATTGAATGCCCTCTTCCAATCACATAAACAAAACAGCTCAGATGGGAACACATTCAATATCCTAAGGTTATACCCCACAAAGAGGAAGCAGACAGAGAAATTCCTTGACAATTAAAAGTATGATGAGCCAATATCCATGTTATGCTGGGAATGTCCAAGCAGAATCATCTGAACCAATGAAATCCCACATTTTTTTTCCCTTTCAATTAACATTTCATCTTTAATATTATGTTCCCACATCCATTCAGAGTCTCTCATAGAACTGGTCTCATATTGTTCTGTGTTTGTTTTATCATTTGACATTTTCCTGTTTGTTGACCACGTAAAATCCCATAGAACTTTGTCATTTATACTAGCAAAAGCCTTCGTTAAGAACACATCCAGTATCCTAAGGTCATACTCCATAGAAAGGAAGCAGATTTTGGCTAAAATTCCAAAAAAGTTAACAGCCTGCAGAGGCTTGATAACAATATGATGCTTGCGAGTCCTGGCAGAATCATACCAATCAAATACTAAAAAATAACCCTAGATTCAGAAATTCCTACTCTTATTTAATATATATAAAAAAAAAAAAAAGGTCTTTCACTTTCAAGTGTAAACATCATAGTAGCCCAGGTTGCAATATCATATACCAAGGGAAAGAGGTCTATCCGACACTAAGCAACATCCTACACCATTTCCATTAGCATGTAGTTCAAATAGCATCAACTGGTCCTGCATGATAATCATTTTAAGCATTTCTTCCTTCACATGCAGACCTTGAAGTATAGGTCTCATTCAAGTATATTGAACTTACAACAGATCTACCAACTGGACACTGTTATCATTCCAAAGTCCACCTAAAGGAAAACTGCAAAAGGAAGGCTGGACCCTGCCTAGTAATCAGAAGATGGGATGACAAACCAATGGAAACCTCAGTAATAGCCTACTGAAAAATGATCTATGGCTCACCTAGATATAATCATGA
The DNA here is from genome assembly GCA_024138015.1 of Lumnitzera littorea. Classification (NCBI taxonomy): domain Eukaryota; kingdom Viridiplantae; phylum Streptophyta; class Magnoliopsida; order Myrtales; family Combretaceae; genus Lumnitzera; species Lumnitzera littorea. Next base: position 74,341,040 of record JAMXBB010000012.1, on the reverse strand, counting down.
GTAAAATCAGATATCTTTGTTCAAGAGCATAACAAGACCTTGAGATACCTAAAAATACCATATGCATTATGCAAATGCAGCTTTAATGATAATTCATGTTATCTGTTTCTTGATCAATTATCTTGTCTCACCAAAGATGCAGAAGTTAGCCAGGATGATTGAGAATGGATGTGTGCAAGCAACAAGATCAAACCAACTTCACATACAGCATGTTAAAAATTAGACTGTGCTTACGCAAGATCTCCTCCAATAAGTAACAAGTCTCCTCGTGGTAGATAAAGAAGAGAATCATTGCTTGCAACCCGAAGAAGAGGTTGAGCAAGTAAACGTGCAACACTGTAAGAAGAGTTTCCACCATCACCAGTATCAGCCATGAAATCAAACCAGAAATCATCTCTATCATGAAAGTGATCATACAAGAGCTCTTTCCCTTCTCCCTCTTCAGTCCTATGCATGGCTGCCTGATGCAGACAAAGATATCAGTTACTTATTTTATAGGTGAAAGAAATAATTCTTCATATACGGCACTTAGATGTGAAAGCCATCCCAGCCACCAACTTCAAATATTGAACAGAAAATTCTCTAAATAGTGATGCTGACTAGAAGTATATAAAGGTCAAGAAAGATGGCAGAAGAATAGGAGTAAAACCAAACCAAGTGAACCATAAGACCAACTACACCTTTTCAACATGAGGTACTAGGCAGAACAAATTTCAGATCTAATAGGAATGAAATATAAGTCATTCAACCCCAAGGGATTGATGAACACTCGTGACAATATGTATAAGGTCTTATATTCATATCCCACCAAAAACGCTTTTGGTACTACATACATAGTGCAAGCTATACTTAACTAATGCATAAGACTTGTAGGGTGGTTCTGCCATAACCGGAGGCAGCCATCCCTTCAGTAGCAAAAATAAAATATATGTCACTCATGTGGTGTCAACAAACTGAGAAAGAAAGCAGAACATGCATGTAACAATGAAAAAGTTATGTCTATAAATAATTTAAAAAAAAAAAAATCCAAATGTGTAGCCTTTTTTGCTTCATTATGACCAGTATGAGAAAGCCCAATTACCGATAAAAGCGTTAGAGATGCCTTTTGGGAAAACAATATTTTAGGTTTTCTTTTTGAGGAAAATATGTGTAATGGACATTAAATATTAATAGTCATTTACAAGATTATTAATAATCATCATTATCAGTCATTTAGGATCACTGATAGTCCATATTAATAGTCATTCATTTGATTATTAATAGTCATTTGTTTTCCTATTTTATGTAAGTGAGTCGGTTGTATAGCTATCTCTATCAGTAATAAACAAGCAAGAAAAATTATTATCAATTAGTCTAATTAATTTCTAGATTAAAGAGATCAGAGGAATCCCTAAACGAACCCTCTTCAACCCCAGGTTCAAATAAGAAAGGTTGGAATACCAACAAGGGCAAATTGATCATAACTAAAGACTTACTTGTACACTGGACCATGACAAGATTCCAAACCCAGGCCCATAAATAAAGATAATACGATATTCTAAAGCTAAATTTAGAAGTGAAACAAGAAGAAACTCTGCAGAGAAGAAGATGAAACAAGCAAAGAGGAATAGATTTTTTTCTAGCAGGAAGAGTATGTTGCCAAGTACTTTTCCAATAAAATTATATTCAATAAAGAGCGATAGAAATAGAGTTCATAAAAATCTCTTGTAATATTCACATCAATAAAGTTTCACCTGCATCATGCGCATGTCAAACCGGCCAACAAAGACTGTCACCGATACAAGAAGATCAAAAACCGTCTTAAATAAATCAGCTGAGGTTCTGCCACAGGAGAATGAATATTTACTATGATGAAGAAAAAGGAGACCTCCCCTTCAAATCACTCAGAAAAGGGGATAAACAAACAGAAACATTATAGGAATATGACTTACCCTGAATACCAAGGAACCATATCTAAAAAATCGGGTTTCATTTGTTGCTTCTTCAAGTTCTCGTACTCTTCAACTGACAATGGATGAGTATGTGCCCACCTGATTATTTGTGACATGTGTAAATATTAAGAAAAAAAAAAAAAAAAGCAAAAGGAAAGAGGAAAAAAATTGGACAGAGAGACAGTATTTATTGCAAGGACAACCAGGACAACCAGGAAAATCAGGAGATTAATTATATCAGATACAGTAAGATGATAATTTCACATTTCATAAGTTCCACTCCTGTTCAATTAGCCAAGCATATCCAGAGGAATCCATCCGCCAAGCAGTGAGGCTAGTTCATGGCATATTACCCAATCTCAACAGTAGTACACGCAACTCAATCATCCAAAAAAGAAATAGTAATTTTCATGCCATTCCACCTTTTCTTTTTAAAGAAAGTTAAGATCTCAACTATTGAATATCCTAATGCACTAGTTAGGACACTAAGGGCCCTTATCTTCCTTATTCTATTAGAATTGCCCATGTAATCCATCAGCCATTCTTATAAATCCTTGACAATTTAGCTTGCTTTATATATTCCAAGCACAGAAGTAGCCTAAACACCTGATGCAATTGCAAAACTTAATGTTCTTGCCTAAGAAAAACAGAAGCCTGGGCCCTTAATAATGGACACCCTGAAATGTGATAAGTAGGTCATGAGGCAAGGGAGGAAGGAAACACCACTCCAACCCACCAATAAGAAGGTAAGTTCATATGCATCTACCTTGCCATGAACACTCTTCCCTTCCCCACAAACACACAACCACCCCCACCCCCACCCCCAAAAAAGAGAAAAAAAAACTCTCAAGCAATTGTTAATAAAACATGATAGAAAACAAAAGCTGAATTTCATCTTCTGACAACACTCACCCTGTTGACCGCTCAACCACATAATTGGCAATATAAAGTCCTATAAATGTTGCCCAAAGCGAGTATATCGGAGATATTTCATTTGATATGCCCTGACCCTATAATGCAGGGAAGAAAGCACTTGCTTAGAAATGTACTCAACAACATTTCAACAAACAAAAGATCACCTCAGTAACACACCTACAGACATACCTCCCCATAAATAACCCACTTAGACAAGAGAGGGTAATCACTAGCAGAACCAACTGGAGCAAACCAAGATGAGCAAATCTCATCTTTTAGCTCATTGATACGAATAAATTTTGCAATCCACGTGTTCCTATCTTCCTTTTTCCACAGAGAAAACCAACTAGAGTATTTTCTTTCAAGTGGTCGTTGCTTCAAGATAGCACGATTGCCACAGTGACTATAAAATACACAGCAGGCAATGCTTAGGACCTATATGCAGAACAGATAGCATCAAACCATTGGACAAATGATAAATAACAAATTACCGAATCAAAAGAACCCTTCGTAGAAATTCAAACTTACTGCACAGTTTTGGAGAATAGTCCAAACCTCTGGCCTTCTTCCAGCAACCCGAGAAACTAGTCCAATATACCAGAGGCCAAGAAATATAATATGAAATACAAGAAGGAATAGGACAGAAGAAACATAAATAGTAAGAAATAAAGACAGATTCATCCTCATATCCACTCCCATTGATTGAAAACTTGGAAGATGATACAGCGCCGCTATTAAAATCCATGCTACATACCTGCACAAAAAGGTCCCATGTGTTGCTACTAACTAGTGCTACCATATGTTGTGAAACATATGTAAAGAGCAAAAATCCCCTAACTGTAATTCATCACTCACCATCGACTGAAATTTGAGTAACTAGGCTTGATTTTCTTCCCAACAAATGGAGATGAAAAGAAATAGAAAAAACCAAACAAACATGCATATATTGACCACCACTTAATGTTGTTGTCCAACTTTTCCACAAGTGTGTGCATGTTATCAGAAGATATGAAAAATAAGCAACCGATAACTACTGCAATTATGGCATGCCTCGAATGCTCATGCGGGTAGGGATATCGATGAGTTAAAATAGTTCTGACACTCTCCATTTTTAGGGTGTCTAGTATACCGCTGGGCTGCTTGTCCAAGCCCATCGTTGATCTTCAACTCTTTCACAGTTTTGCTTCACATGGATCAGATTCTACCCTCTACAAAAACTTTATAATCGTATCAAAATAAGAAAATAAAATCCATAACCACACAATCCTGCAATTTCAGTTCAAGCTAAGAACAGCAAATGATAAGCATTATAAATAGCATAGAACAAAATAGTATAAAGACCACAAATCAGCAAAGTACATCATAATTCAACTAATCTATTTCTATTAATTTCTACTGAGATTTTGAGTGTCCAATGCCAAGTCATAATATTCCATTGCAGCTGTCTTTATTATTAAAGGTCAAGGTGTATTTACAACAATTCCTAGTCCATGCAAAGTACCATTTCTTGAAATAACTACCAAGGGTGTCTAAGCATACTAGAGCCTGTTAGTTCAATGGTCTAAAATTGGCATATGGAAAGGGTAGAAAGCCTCTACTCGAGATGAGGTAGCCTTCAGGGAAATTGAGAAATTGAAAGAGGAGAGAGAATTTTTCATTTTCACTATTTGTGTAACTCTATAATGATGTCTTTCTCACAATACACCAGTCCAAGGATAAATCACTAAATCATAACTATCTAACTACTCATTACTAGACACAACTAACAGTTGAAAACTAACTAAAACTAACAGTCACACAATTGCTTGTAAAGTACTTGATTATGCCTGAATCTTAAAGAAATACAAAAAGCAATCTTCATAAAAAGAATATGTCCTATAAAAATTGAAGAAACTTTCCGAACTAAATTTGCAAAGCCAGTATTACACCAAAATAGCCGCAATTAGTCACTAACATCACCTCTCACCGCCAACCACCATCCACTACTAGTTAGAGCATCCCTCACACCATGATATTTGTGAAAAAAAAAAAAAAAAAAACTGTATACAGCCAGATCAAAAATGCATATACATATCTATTATATCTTCTAATAAGCATATGGACCTTAACGTCTATAATTGCAGTAAATAAAAGAGTTCACTTTGCCACCTAAAATTTTCTCTTCATATTTTCTATATTTCGATTTCTATGAACTTGGTGTAACATTTCAAAAATTGAGAAACAAAACCCAATGCTTACATCATGTGACATCCTAAATTGACTAAATTTCTCATCTGTTCTAAGCAACCAGATAAAACAGTACATTAGAATTATACGAGTCCAATCATAACATTTGAAACCAGAACTAACGGATAAAAACCAACAAATTCGTTTCATCAACAACCCACTAACCCCAAAGAAAAAGAAAAGAAAAAATCAAAACGAACAACCTATTTCAACGCGAACATGAAAAACTACCAAGAATTAACATTCTTCACTAAATTAAAAAAAAAATTATAAATGCTCATCAGGAAAACGTTATCGAAGAAAGGTACCAGAAGAAAGGCACAAGGAGAGAGATGGCTAGAGAAATAAAGAGAAAGTGTGCATGTTTGTGTTTTTGGGATTGCTCATGTGTTTGTGTTTTTGTGTTCCTTAAGCAAGAAGACCAAAAAGAAGAAGCAGAAGAATAAATTTTCAAACCGACTTATTATGCGGAATCAGAGAATGTCCTCCAGGAGGACATAATGCAATCTAAACGGCATATTCTTTTCCACACTCATAGTATTGGTATGGCACTTGGATTGAGAGGGCTTTAATTTTATTTGGTCCCATTGTTTTCATTCCGACAACCTAAAATCCGTTTAATTAATCTTTTTACTTTAAAGCTAGCCGCCTTCTCACCATTTAGAAAAAAGAAAATAGGAAAAAATAAAAACTTATGCATGTTGTCATACTAGCACATGTCTTAAAAAATGGTAAATACAAATTATATATATACATGAGATTGTTAAAAAAATATTATTCAATCATTTCAGTAATTGAATTTTATGCTCAATTTAATGTCATTAACCGATTTCTTTTATTAAAAATAGAGTTGAAGAAATCAAACCCAAGTAAAATGTTTTAGGGTGATATATCTTGGTAAGCCAAAATAAGGATCGTTGGCCGCTCACACATGAGTAAAGACTTATATGAGTTTTTTTTTTTTTTTTTACTAAAAAATAAACAAGTAATTTAATGAAACTAATCATTATGGAAAGGATTAAGAGAAATAACAAAATCAAAAAAACAAGTCATCCAACATCCTCTAAAGAGCGAAAGAGGTGTTTAAACACCAATCATAAGGCTACATCCCTCTTCTTAGATTCATGGCTAACAAATTTGCTAATTCATTCACATTTCTATTAACTAGATGGAAATGAAAGGAGACATCATGAAACATGGATAAGATCTATTAGGCTTCTTGAAAATAAGGTTTGTAGTTTAATGAAAACTCTTTCTATTAGTTGCAAGACTTTAAAGACACAAGCAACCTATGATAAAACATACTTTACTTAACCCACATCCCTTACCATATTGACAACTAAAAGGAAAGCTTAACATTCAGTAGCTTTACAACTTAGAGAAAATAATGTGCTTGAAATACTTCTTATCAATTGATTTCTACCATTCAAGGCCTTAGTCGTTAGCCTAGCTCGTAGATTGTTGTTAGCCTAAGATGCATCAAAGAAAACTCTCACTGCATACCGTAAACTTCGTAAATCTAACTTTTTGAATATAGAATCAAATTTGTGTGCTATAAATGATTTCTCCAATTTAATAGAGTTATTAAGTTGAAAACCGATTAAAATTTTAAATGTGAAAACTTAAAACAAATATGAAAAACCTTAACTTATTAATTGAAATTTTAATCACATACAAAAACCTTAAACACTAAATATATATAATTGTAAGAGATTGATCTCGAACCTAATCAAAACCCTAAAACTAAAACTTTAACTTTATAAATACACTAATTTGCTATGAAGGTGATAAAATCTTAATTGAGCCAAATAACTGAATGATATGCCAAATTACATAAAATCACTAGCAAACGATTAAAGATAACTTCTAAATGCTGATAAAAGTAAAAATACTGAAATTATAATATTATTTTATAATTAATATCAATCTTATATTTATATAGATAAGTTAGTAATATGTCAATTTAGATATTTATTGGTTATTTAGACAATATGTAGTAAATATTAATAACATGATTTATAATTTACCTTATAATTATATTATTTATTATTCTAAATATTATTTATAAGATTAGAAATTTATAAGGAAATTATAATGTATATTTTATTGATTTATTACATTTGATTTTCTATTTTTCCTCTTACTTCATTTTTTTTTTCTTCTCTATTTTCTTTTAATTTCAAAATTATTTATATATAATACATGAAAGATTTTAGGAGTTGACCAAGTCAATGTTTAACCAAGTCAACATGTCTTTATCAAGTCTATTAAATAATCTTATCAAATACATTAACTCCTCTTATCTTTTCTTTTTCTTTTTCTTTTTCGTTTCCTTTTTCCCTTCTATTTTTTTCTCTTAGCCGTGAATTCCATGTGGCTTCTAGATTTCTCCAAATCATTCTAATTTCTATCAATTAATCATTATAAGTAAGAGATTCATTCCCTTCCATTTGAACCAACAAACACACACATATACTTTCCATCATCTTCTTTCCTCCATTCTCCTCTATTTTCTTATCTACTTCTCCACTTCTAACTATATTATTAAGCTACCTAATTTTCAACGCTAAAAGGAGGGGTTAAAAGAGGAGTTATTCACTAAACCATATATTAGGGTAAGTAATTATAGTTATCTTACATAATATTAGTAATAATCCTTTATGTAAAAGTATGTATTATAGTATATTTTGTACCATCTTATTTTGATATACTTAGCATGTATTTTAGTATAAGAATTTAGTGATTATATACAAATATGTTAGCTTTAGATGTATAATTATTTCTTTTTAGGATGTTGTACATATGTATATATATATGATATTATATGTTTAGATAAGTAGATATATATGTACATATCATTATTTTACTTAGAAACATGAGTGTATGAGTAAATATATACGGTTTGCATGTGTATGTATATATACATGAATGAAAAAGAAAATAAGATAAGAAATATATATAAATACTTACATATATGCCCCTATATAGTATAATATATATACATACATAAGCATGTACGTAAGAAATATTGAGTATATATATACATATACATAAGCCAAAAACATATATGTATAGGTATCATCTTGAAATTCTTTTAAAATGATACTTAGAAAATATAAAAATACTTATAGATATACACATATAAAAATACATATAAAATTAGGTATAAATACGTATATATGTATATGTATACATATATAAATATGTATAATAAAAATATAGTACATGTATAAATACATGTACATATGTATACATATATGTAGAGATATACGTATGTAAACATGTATATACATATAAATACATATACTAATATATTAAGTATAGGTGTATCTAATAGCATATTAAGTATAATAGTATAAATAAGAATACATGTGTACATATTTATATGTATGAGTGTATATAATAAAATACTAAATAAATATACATAAAATAAAATACCAAGTATAATAAATTAATTAAGAATATATGTATGTACATAAACACATAAGTACTTATATATATATAATTATACATATACAATATATACTTATTTAATGTAATAGAATAAAATATATATATATAATAGCCAAAACCCATAATATATAATTAAGGCCTATAATCTATTAATTAATTAGATATGATAATATATAAATATACCTAATAATAATATAAAATTTAGGAAATATAAAAATCAAGAAAACTTAATAAAGTACTATGTGAACCACTAAAATAATGCCACATTAGCAATTTAATTCCAATTAAATAACTAAACCGAAAACTTCAAAATAATTAAAGATTAATAATATTAAAATTAATTAAGTAAATTAATAATAAAAAATTACAATAAATAATAAATCAAGCTTAAAATAGAAAAATAATGAAGTCTGCATAAATTAAATTTAAAAATAAGAAATCATAAAAATATAAAATTTAGAAATTAATTAAGACATAAAATAATAAAGGAAACTCAAAAATTAATAAATAAAAATATTTGAGTCAAAATAATTAAATTTATAACAATTAAAACTTATCTCTGAAAATGTAGGTTTTAACATTTAAAATAGACCCCACTACGTGAAAATATATCTGAACGATAAAAATTGATTATAAATTTATAAATATCGGAGTTAAAATGAAAAATCTATATGGGACTTATAATTTAGAGAAAACAAAAAGATATAAGTAAATTGATTACATTATTTAAATAATAAGATCTTATAAATAAATAACTAAGATAAAACTTCAATTAAATAAAGAAATAACTAAACGTTATTATTTATAAGTATACATATATCATTTCCTATGAAAGGAAATCAATAGACACATATTATAAAGCATGAATAAAACATAATTATAAAATACAAAGTTCTTCAAAAGATTAAAGTATTATATACATAGGCACAAGCTCAAAAGTTAATACATTTCGAAGAAGATATACTTATATATGAAATAACGATATATGTTAGTATAAAATGGTAATGTTAATGATAAAAATAATAATAGTAATAACAATAATGATAACAATAAGATAAAATCATACATTTACGGAGAATAAATTGAACATAAGTATACATACATACACAATATAATCTTAGAATAATATTACAACGTAACTAAGTTAAAGTTTTTAATATTTAAATATATGATTTCTATATTCCCATCTAGCTTTATTGCTTTAACTAACTTAATTACTTTATCTAACTTAACCTAATATACTACTAATTATCTTGTTATACGTGGAAACTGCAATTAAATTATAACATAACAATATACAAATATAAAACTTATAAAAAGTGAGAAAATTCGAACTTATTTAATGTACTAATTTGAATATTATTACTTATATAATTAAATTGGATACTATTACATATACAATAAAATAATATTTCCTAAATATCATAATAAATAAGTTAAACAATGTAAAATAATATTGAAAAGTTTAATCAAACTTTATTACTAAAGAAACATATTTGAACTAAATAACAATCTACTATAAGAATGTAAAGATAAAAGGTAAAATAAAAAAGTCACAAGTGATATAATACTTAAGTAGGATGGGAATTATAAGATAGATAGTACACTAGTAAGACTATCTAGCATTTCATTTAGATACTCATTAAGTTTCTCTTATTTCTATTTATAAGGAAATATCGATCAAAAGGGCAAGCAATTTATTGATCGCTAGGATTCATATCAACTTTGATCAAGTGAATACTTCAGATAACTCTATACTTGTTTTGTACTTGTAGTTAGTGTGCTTAAATTAAATATTAATAATTTGATGCATATGGGTTCAGGTTATATATGTGCTTGATATTAGTTGATTATTGTACAAAATACTGTTAAATGTGATGATTGAGAATTTAGTTGAGCGATTGACTGTTGCATAATTTGAATGATTTGCTGATATTGATTGATCGCCTAATAATTTAACTTAATTATATTTGGCTTCTTTTAAATTAAAAGGGTCAAGTATCAACCATGCATTGCATTATTTATTTCGATTGTCGTAGGTAAAGAGAGGTCTTGCGAGAGTTGTTTCTATATATCGAATTAAAGTATTTTATTATGGTACACTTATATAACATGACCTTACCATAGCCTACAGGCTTACTAAGCACTAGAGAAGCCAACCGTATAGTTGAGGGTTG